>CM022396.1:74942259-75410924 GCA_011833715.1 Carcinoscorpius rotundicauda | reverse complement strand
AGGTGGCGCATATACTTAGAACTTTGAGAAAATTAATACCAAATGTGATAAAATTACACATTTCAATTCCTACATATTTGGCTACTGAAAGAAGCATCGGCAAATTGTGTAAGAAAAATAAACAAACCAGTTCGCTTTGACAAGAGTAATTGATTGATTTTGAATTTCGCGCAAAGCTGCACAAGAACCATTTGCGTTAGCCGTCTATAATGTAGAAGTGTAAAGCGACTAGTCATCACCATTTACTGTCAACTGTTGGAATATTATTTTGCCAACGAAGAGTGGGAGTGACCGTCACATTATAACTCTACCACGGCTGAAATGGTGAGCATGTTTGGTATGACGAAGATTCAAACTCACGACCTTTAAACTGCATGTCGAGCGCCCTAACGACCTGGCCACGACACGAGTAATAATGTTCATAATGTATTACTGTATCTACATTACATGAACCCTTATGATAATCAAGCAATCAAAAAATTGTTTGTTTTGTAGCTAATTACTTTTGATCAAACACAATTGTACTATGTAACACAAATTTTGTTCCTGGATAGTATGTGTTGTTTATTAATTGCTTATGTTGTAAAAGTACAGAAAATGGCCATTATTTCCTTCAAACTTTGCTTTTGTGACCTAAATTATGAAGTTTAGAAATTAACCTATTTTCTATGTAAAAACGGGCAAATTTGCACATTTTCATTTACATAAGGTCTGAATAAAACAACATATGAATCAAAATTTACTTGTATTTATGCTAAAGTTATGTAAAAAAAAATGTTTAGAAGTGAGTAGTTTTTCGAGATTTGCGATTGTAATGTGAATCACTTTCACGTATCAGCCCCCAAATATAGTCTCCCATCATGTTTTTGTTATACGCTCCTTGGTAGCGGCGTTCAAAGTCCAATATATCTTGACCACATATTTTTCATGAATTTATCAAGATGAGTGTGAAGGATATGGACTTTCAGAGACATCCTTCAGCCCATTTTGCCGTAGTCCCACCAGCCTCAACCAGTTCCACGTAATTTTCATCCTTGTGATTGCCCAAGAAGCCCCTAACCACTGCGACAAAGCTGCCCCAAGCATTTTTTCCCTTCCTTTTGAGCTTCTTAGGGAATTCTGTGCACTCCAGGATCTTCTTTAGTTGTGGTCCAACGAAGATATCAACTTTGACCTTTGCCTCAGACAACTTAGAGAAGAAGTCTTGAAGGTTACAGACTCCTTATCAAAAGCTGTGACAAATCGTTTCATAAGACCCAATTTTATGTATAATGGTGAGAACACCTTATGGTGGTCTACTAGTGGCTCACACTTGACATTGGGCCTCCCCACAGAGAACTAGGTCCATTGTGACTAATGCTTCCTGTGGTAGTGCGCTGCGGTGTCCCTGCTGTCCCAAAGGCAAAGATAACATGGAAACTTGGTAAAGCTCCCCTGGAGATTCATCAGGAATGCCACCATTTTGAAGTCTTCGATAACCTCCCAGCCATACTCATCACACTACAAGGCTTCTAGTAAGGTCTTGACGCTGTTGTATTCCTCTTTGAGGTGCCCTGAAAGGTATTTAAATTTTAAAAGATATAATATTCGTATGATATAAAATCTTACTATTCAAGCAAGCTAAAACTGTCTGTTCTACTTTCTAGAGTTTTTTTGCAGTGCTCACAGGTAAAATGAGGTGTCCAGGGTTTGTTTTAATCCCCGACAGGCATGCCAAAATATGCCTTGCAGGCTTCACACATTTTAACAGATGCTGTCACAGAGTACTTTTTTCGCTCTTGTCTTGATAAATTGGCCACATATATAGCAGAATGCGTCTGGAGAATGCTTGCAGCTTCTTGATGCCATCTCACTTAGGCAGCTAGAATTAAACTGAAGTGGTGAGTAGTGAGCCACTGTATACATATATATTACTATGGAAAGTTCTATAAAATTCTGAAAGGTTCTTGAAACTTCTCGTAAATTCTACAACATTCTAGAAAGTTCTTGAAAATTCTTTATCAGCTACTCAACACTGAATCTACCTGGAATGTTCTGGAAAATGGATAAATTTGAAAACTTCATCACCCATATCAAAAAAGCAATGTTTGAAGAGAAAAATAGGCCTTTTCCGTTTACTTTAGACTTAAGCAATTGGGAAATAACATTTTCTGCCCACGAACAATAAAAGATTCGAGAATCTTGTGGATGACGTAATAGTAATAGTTTCAGTTAGGTGTTGGTTGCTGCCACATTTCGGCTTTGTATCTATTATAAGAACTAATTCGTGAAAACTTTATGACCGATTTCAACCACTGTTTTCGTCCATAATACTTAATGTAACTTATATTTTTTTGTTTTTAATGAAAGTAAACCGACTTTTATTGGCAGCTTTCGGTACATGCTGCAAAATTTTAACAAAAGCAAACTCTTAGCACCCAGGAACCAGTTTTCCCTGTATGACGTCAAACACATGTAACACTCGCTTTTATTTGTCTTTAAGGTACGTAAATTTATCACATATAAATAGCTTCATTGGAAAACTTTAAACCATAAATCTGCCTTTTATTTAGGGCTTTTAGTATACCTACAACTGTCACATACATTTAGTTCCATTTCGAAACTTTAAACACGTGTAAGGCTAGTCTTAGTGAAAACGTATAGTGTTCACAAAGCTAATACATATCATATAAACAAATTTTATCCCACCCTGTTTCATTCATAGTAATAGCTGTGTATTGGGAACGTCTTGCACACGAAAGACCTTTTTCACTGGAAGATTACAGATAAAAAACTTATAGCTGTATATATCTCATATTAAGACATTTCAACACATGCACATTTAGCAATCATTGCAATTTTTTAGCGAGAGTGACCTAAGTTATAGTGCAAATTCTCAGCACAATCACTTATAGTGTCATCACTGACTGTTAATCAGACAATAGACACTAAAATGACATCACAGTAATATGTGTGCATGCCATTAGTCATGAAACTATTGCTAATAGGATTGACACGTGACAAATATGAACACCATTTATATTAATAAAATATAATAAGTTACAATATAAGTTGCAAATCTGAAAAAAAAACACTTGTTGCATAATCTCTCTATTTATGGAAGGCAAACAAACGTTTTTATAATTATCTACTCGTATTTGCCACGTTCATAAAATATGCGCTGTTTGCCTTGTGCAGTGAACAACAAAAGTTTGAAGTAGGCTTAACTTTGTAATGGAAAAAACGTTTTGGCTATAATACTTTCGTTTTTTTACATTTTTTAATAAAGATTGTCCTACGTACATCAAACAAGCTTGGATCAAACACTAAATTAGTCTCCTGTGTTTCTTGTGTTACATCTGAAAATAGTCGCACTGGCAGTCAAATGGCTATGTTAACTTTCTTAGGATAAAACGGAAACTTTTGGGTAAATGTGAAATTAATAGCTCTGGAGGTGCGTTTAGTCCTACCAATAAGGTTATTCCTTAACGTAGATAACACAGTTATTATTGTTCCAGACAAATCACATCAAAATTCCTTTCTCGAAAAAAAAAATTTCCATTTCAGTTTCTTTTCATCTTTAACTATTGACATCAACGACAGAAGCAATAAGAAGCTCACTAGCTTCGTACGAGATTTTCGAAGAGGACACACTCACTTGCTGGTGTTTGCTTCTACCACATAAATCTTAGTTTATTTTCTTTTCCACAAGAGGACGTCATATACCCAACTTTCCGGTTGAAGAGTGAAAACAGAAGTGATTTATTTTGTCACATTTCATTCTGCTTACTTGACCGAAAACATAGTTTCATTTGTGAATTTTTTTATTGAAAAAACATTATTTCTGTCAGTAAAGAAGCGTCCAAACAGATCCTCAGTACGAAGAATATAATTAAGATAAAAACAGATCTTTACCAAATGACAAACATTTGTATCTCTTGAAAGAAATGCTTCGTTTTGTTTTTCTACAAACCCATGACGTCGTATTTTCTATTAGTTATTTCAAAGTGTTTACCTGGGCAAAAAGCAAAATTTGGATGCTTTATTTTTATAATTCATCAGTTATTTTGATTTCATTATTCTGTGTGTGTATGTATATATACATGTGTGTGTTAGTTACAATCGCAGTTAAAGGGTTGAGTACGTTATATTTAAACGATTTTGATTACGCAGATCACAAAGTCACGTGACAATCACAGCCACATGAAATTACAGTATAAAACTACGTACTGTTCTCTCGTTTCATGGGAAGCGCATCTAACATTTGTTTCGGAAGTTGAATACTCATGTATTCAAATCACAAAGTTTTCTTCAAACCAGGGATATGTCATCTAGTGGTACCTGAAAGATTGAAAAATAAAGGAAGACCCGGCATGGCCAGGTGATTAAGGCACTCAACTCGTAATCTGAGGGTCGTGGGTTCGAATCCGCGTCACACCAAACATGCTCGCCCTTTCAGGCATGGAGGCATTATAAGGTGACGGTCAGACCCACTACTCCTTGGTAAAAGAGTAGCCCAAGAGTTAGCGGTGGGTGGTGCTGACTAGCTACCTTCCCTCTGGTCTTACACCGTTAAATTAGGGACAGCTAGCGCAGATAGCTTTCGAGTACTTTTTCACAAAATTAAAACCAAACAAACAAAACACAGAAATCTAGAACAACTTGGAATGCTAGAATCATCCAGAAAGAACTCATACCAAAAGTCATATCCCTGGCGTAGTATAAAAAGGGGCCTGGCATGGCCGAGCGCGTAAAGCGTATGACTAGTAATCCGAGGGTCGCGGGTTCGCGCCCGCGTCACGCTAAACATGCTCGCCCTCCCAGCCGTGGGGTGTATAATGTGACGGTCAATCCCACTATTCGTTGGTAAAAGAGTAGCCCAAGAGTTGGCGGTGGGTGGTGATGACTAGCTGCCTTCCCTCTAGGCTTACACTACTAAATTAGGGACGGCTAGCACAGATATCCCTCTAGTAGCTTTGTGCGAAATTCCAAAAACAAACAGTATACAAGAAGGGCGAAATCTCTAATGAGTGAGAATCTAAGAATAAACAGGTAATTGTACGCAACAGGATAAAGTAGGATCTCCGTTGGAAAAGCGGCACTTGTCTCGCATACATAGATTGCTTCCCACCGAATATCCATTCGACTGTCACACATCCCAAAAAAGCTGCAAAATTGAAAGACGTTCATACTCATTGAAAGTCGCACTGGTGAAGTCGCCGTAGAAGCATCCATGAATTTCTGTTCAACCAGTACCGAACTCGTCATTCTCGTACACTAGGTGAATTATGGAAAGCCTGTAAGAAAAAAGTAGTACAATTTAGGCATGACAATCCTTACGGCCCGATCCTTTATAGTGGAAACTACTTCTGCAAGGCTTTAAAAGATTTTCAAATAAAACGTGAGAGGACATGATGTCATGAACTACAATGACGTGGTTGTCCTCTGAAGTCGTTTCCAATGTAACATACTGGGCTCTTCATGGTTACTTTAATTCATTTGAATTTGAAATTTACTCAATAAAATGTTATATTAAAAAGTAAATTCACTGTTCATATATTTTTCTTTAAATATCATTGTAATATAAAGTAAATACGGCCAGAAACAAAAAATGCATTTAATATCTGTTTTATAGCTGCATGATAAAGGTTTATACAAATGTTGACGTTGTTTAGAATGTTTATTGCCGACCTGCCAACTTATACTAAACATGCTCGTTATGGTGAATCCCCATTATTCGTTGGTAAAAGAGTAGCCCAAGAGTTGGCGGTTGGTGGTGACGACTAGCTGTCTTTCCTCTAGTCTTACACTGCTAACTTATGGATGACTTATGCAGATAGCCCTTGTGTAGCTTTGTGCAAAATTAAAAAACAAACAAACAAATAATTGCCTCCTTATTTAGTCAGACGTTAAACCTAAATTATGAATTAATTCGCTCATTAACAAGCATGCTTAATTAAAGTCATTTGTTTGTAGCTAATTATAATGTCCTAAAACAGAAAAAAATTCTTTTATAATAAGTTTAAAAATTTATTTTACTTTGATGAGTTATTTCAATCGTTGCCATAGCGTTTAATTTGCTGCTAAGTTATTTGATAAATTATAACATTAATAAATAAAAATGCATTTTCACGAGTTGTCTGACAATTAGACTTCTAATATGTACCAAGAAAAATTACGACTGCAAAAAAAAAAATCAGTTGGACTTTCATTTACGCTAATTAAATACGTGTTAATTTTAAGTACATTTGTCCTAAACGTACATTTATCTTTTAGCAGCACATCGGTAAATAAAGTTACTAAAAAAATGAAAGTTGTTCATTTATTATTTTGCTTTACCTTTTATTCTAAAATCGCTGTGAATACGTTTCTGGTTGTCTCAAATCTTTATGTTTTCGAGACGTATTCGATGCAAATTCCTTATTTCAATAACGAACGATAAAAACACGTGAATTAATATGAATCGCTGACAAGGTTCTAAATCTGTTTATTCTCACACTAGAACATAAGAAGGATTATTGGTGCGAATGGTGAATTTCATCACACTAAATTCTTTCAAAGTGATCTCTAAGTAGAATTAACAAAGAGAGAAACTTTTACAAAGGATTGTGCTTTTCTTTCTCCCATTTTTATTAAAACTTGTATATAAAGAACGTCTCTTATTATATATATTTTAAAATAGCCTACGTACGAGCTTATAATTACGTTCATGACCTTCAGTATGCGTGGAATAGCCTTGAAAATATATATTTGAAATCTAACTAAACATAAATAATAATGTTTCATTTGTCTGACAGCGAGAACTGGAGCTAATTTCACAAATTTTTACGAAATCCTGTGTGACATTAAATTAGGGTTCACCGCGTAAATAAGTGCGTGTATAAAATAGAATGGCAGAAAAGGAAGTTTTTCTCGAATTGTTGTTTATTGCAGTGACTAGTTTATCGGAGTTTTCAAAGTCTATAAAATACATTTAGAATCACAGAAGTAACGGCTGTACAAAATATATTAATCTGGGAAATCAGATTAGTGGCTTGGGTCGAGGTAGTGAGGAACCATAGTTACTTTTTCGGTGGAAATAATATTCTTAGTTTTTTTATTTCTTTATTAATGAGGTGTAGATAGATCCTCATTTCACAGTTCTGAAACGAAACATGTCATTAACTCTTCTGGAATCCCTGTTTATGCAGTAAGCAACTGGAGTCTGAGAGAGATGTCTGAAGAAAGGTCATAAACTCATTTTACAGAACTATAATACGAAAGGCTTTACTTTGATAATATTAAGTCGAAAAAGTTCGCTAAAGGGTAGAGGTTATGGAAATAGAAAAAACGTAGTGGAATCTAAAAATGCACAAAGGTGTAATAAATGTCAAGTTACATCGTTTGCTTCTTAATTAAATATTTAAATAGCATTTCAAGCTTTCTCCACACAGACGACAGAGGGCCAAATGTTACTTAAGTAGCTTTCATTATTGGATGTCGATAGTTTGTTTAGAATTAAACACAAAGCTACACAGTGGACTATCTGTGCTCAGCCCACCACGGGTATCGAAATCCGATTTTTAGTTTGTAACTCCACAGACATACCACTCTTCTACTGGGGGCTGGATGTCGATAAATATCAAAAATTTAAAAGTAAGCTCTGAATATTTCTGCCCAAAATGTTGTTAAGGGCCTAAACTTAAAAAAAAATTAACAAATTATTTATTTATGACTAAGGTTTAGAAATATTAATAATAAAACAACCAAAAATAGTATTCACAAAACAACCCTGAACAAAATTAATTTTATTTATGAGTTAACTATTTTTGTTGAGAACGTAGTGGCAAAATATCTCACAATTTTTTATGTTCAGAAGCTTACATTCCCACCAATCAAGACATGATTAAAATGGCTTGAGTGCTTGGCTTTAATTAAACGCTTAGCAATTTTATCTGTAGAGGCGACATAGAATAAAATAATCAGTTGTCATTTCTTAATCAATATTACGAAACTAAAAATAAATTTGCCTGAAGCTTAGAGTTTGTGACGCGACCCCTTTAGCATATATGCTACCAACATGAATTTTCAAATACATCAAATTTTTACCGCAGTTTGTTTAGAATTTCGCGCAAAGCTACTCGAGGGCTATCTCCGCTAGCCGTCCATAATTTAGCAGTGTAAGACTAGAGGGAAGACAGCTAGTCATCACCACCCACCTCCAACTCTTCGGCTACTCTTTTACCAACGAATAGTGGGATTAACCGTCACATTATAACGCCCCACGGCTGAAAGGGCGAGCATGTTTGATGCAACCGGGATTTGAACCCACGACTCTCGGATTACAAGTCGAAACGCCTTAAATTTTCACTATAAAACAAAAATGTATATAATATTTCTGAGTAATTGACGTAATTAGTTAAAATTTATAAAATTTTTAATCTCAAGTTATCTAGAGAAATGTTCCGTGAAATTCACTTATTAATTATAAAGTTTATGAGAAAAAAACTGTTTCATTGTTGACATAAGAAATAGACACAAGAAAATCTGGTAAAATGATGGTGAAAATACGAATATAATGTCGCTAACATCGCTCAGATGTCAGGTTTCATCATATTTAAATCCTATTTAGCTATTAAGATAAGAATATTTTATATAATAAAGCTCCTCAGTGTTTCAACGCTAAGTCTGCAGGCTTATAACTAAAAATCGGATTTCCCTATCCGCATTTGGCAGAACAAAGATAACTCATTGTCTGTGCTTAACAACAAAACAAACCTGCAGTAAAAATATCATTGCGTAGCAGATACGAATAAATTTCGAATTATCAGTATATTTTCTCATATTTTTCATGTTATCTTTAGAATGATAGATCATGACAAAGAAAAGTGTTGACTTAATTCATGTATGACTTGCATTTTCTAAGCCAAAATATTGACAAAATATTGTTGTATATTTGCATTATTGTATTTTATAGTAACAATGTATTAATTACTACTTCATCAGTTCTTTGAATGCACTCAAACCGATTATCAGAATTATTTACTATTACTCGCTGCACTACATTTTCCCCTTGTAACATATTATTGCCAATAATGTTAAGATTAAGCTTGTTTGTTTTGTATTTGAATTTCGCGCAAAGCTACACGAGGGTTATCTATGCTAGCCGTCCCTAATTTTGCAGTCTAAGACTAGAAGAAAGGCAACAAGTCATCACCAACTACCGTCAACTCGTGGGCTACTCTTTTACCAATGAATAGTGCGATTTACCGTATCATTATAACCCCCCATTACTGAAAGGGCGAGCGTGTTTGGTGCGACGGGGATTCGAACTCGCGACCCTCGGATTACTAGTCGAATGCCACTTGGTGATGCCGGGCCTAGATTAAGTTGAAAATACACATCTTGTAAACATTTTCACGTATCCTTCATCATATGTGGATTCAACTTCCTTTGTCACGTTTATATAACACAAAGGCATGTAAATCCATTACAACAATATATCAAGGAACTTAACGTGTATATAGTCGAATGACATTGTTGTTACTTCAGTATTTTTCTTTACTAAAAAAAGTTTTTGATTTCCAGATGTGGCTAGAAACTTTTTACTATCTATTGATTTCAAATTCTTGTTTATTAATATGTGCCTGATGCGAAGAATATGATATATTTTATCACATTTTCCTTTGTTGGTTGGAAGGTTCTCTTTCGTAGCCATATCCAACAATTTACCGGAGATGTGTTGCTCAGGATTAGCTAGGGCTTACTTTCGGAGATTGTTGTTATTTGCATTTTATCTCTTTCCATGGAAAATACTAAAAGCTTCCTTATTTGTTTCTTTTGGTTCTACATGGTTCAAGAATATCATTACACAAATACCCTCTAGCCACAAGTCCATCCACGTCCGAACTCATGAAGAAACACGTTAATATGAATGATGTTACATCACAATGAGACATAGTGTAAAACGATATCTGACGAACACTTACACATCATTATACAACACAGCCTTGTTCAAGTCTTTGTGTATGTTTGTTTTTTGGCATTGTCCGCATTCTCATAAACAATTCTAAACAAGTGAATGTAAAAAGTAAACTTTAAAGATAAGAACTAAAAATAGTTTAAAAATCAACTAAAGTAATTTTTATAATACAAACTGACTAAAGGTACACAATATTATAAGTTAGTTCACGATAAACCTGACACTTATAATGATTAGAATACTTGGATTCATTACCATTCATTGTTTAATGTTTTTCGTTAACATAATTTATGATGTGTAAAAGTGAGCTTTTATTGTTATAATGTTAAATATCGATACTGGGTGGGAATTGAACCTTGGAAAAAAATACTTATTAACAATGTATTATCTTTTGAGTACTAAATCACTCAAAATAAAACAATAAACAATTCGTGCATTTTCTATTAAGGTCTTTGCTACTGAGAAGCACGTGTAAAAAACAAATGGGGATAATTGAAATACTTGTGTTCCGAAAATCACATTGTAATAGTTGTTTATTAATTCAGACTCTGCAAGTTCATAATGTGTTTGTTTGTTGACAAAGCTCACGGACTGCGACATTTTTCACACAGAAACAAATGCGTTTACATTATCAACATTTAAACATGCTATTAATGATATAAAATATCTTGTCATGCTGTATAAACTGAACACAAATGACGCTTCTTTGATTTCTTTTTTCTTTTTTTTTGGTGTGCTTAAAATAGATAGCGTGTCAGAGGAGTGTATAATGTAATTTGTTATTAGGCAGTAAGCGGCACTGCCTGTGTAGGAATGTCTCGGATTGTTCACCTAAATGGTATTTTAAATATCTCCTCAAATGGTCGTCAGAACTTTATAATATTATACGGTGTTTCCTTTCATTACAATATCTATGTAATGATTGAGTCATAAGTTTCAGGAATGTCTGTAAATATCGCAGAAAAGATTTGAATTTGTTTTTCTTTTCTTTTCTGTTTTTCTCTTATCACGTGATAACTCAAAAACCAAAACAATGGTATCAACCAATTTTGCTGAGGTGACATAGTTTAAAATGTAGTGTCTGTTTTTATAAGTATTATCAATAACTATTAGTAATTTCTTGAAAATTATAGAGTAAACAGAATTATCGTTAACAATTACAATTAGCTTTATTATAAAAGTGTTATGTTTTTTAAAGAACGTCCGGCATGGCCTTGTGGCTAAGGCGTTCGACTCATAATTTGAGGGTCTCGGGTTCGAATCCCCGTTGCATTAAACATGCTCGCACTTTCGTCCGTGGGTGTGTTATATTGTTGCGGCTAACCCCATTATTCGTTGGTAAAAGAGTAGACCAAGGGTTGGCGGTGGATGGTGATGACTAGTTGTCTTCCCTCTAGTCTTACACTGCTAAATTAGGGACGGCTAGCGCAGATAACCATTGTGTAGCTTTGCGCAAAATTAAAAAAAAAAATTCTTTAAAAGTTTAAGTACAAGGTGAAACTGGAATTACAAGCCAATAATAAATAAACAATAAATATTACAGCTGGAACGTCATTGTATTTAGAAGTAGGTTATACATTACAACCTTTCTATGTCTATTAAAACACAGAATATAAATAATATTGATAGGGAATCCTCAATAGCTGCGGCACTTGAATTTTTATTTAGTCAGGACTATAGAAAATTAATGTACGAGACATTTTTTACTAGCTATATATTTGGACCTCAGTGGCACAGCGTTATATATGTGGACTTATACTGACATAAACCGGGTTTCGATAACTGTGGTGGGCAGAACACAGATAGCCCTTTGATTTCGCTTTGAGCTTAATAACACACAATAACAAGCTATATATTTGTGTACCAACAACATCAAACTTTCTTACTCACCAGAATCTCCACCAGTTTGGCCTCAAATTTAAATTATTTCAGGCAGGACCAAAGTAATTTAATCTGTGAGACCTTGTGTATGATAAAATACATCAATTGA
Organism: Carcinoscorpius rotundicauda; assembly: GCA_011833715.1. NCBI lineage: Eukaryota > Metazoa > Arthropoda > Merostomata > Xiphosura > Limulidae > Carcinoscorpius > Carcinoscorpius rotundicauda. The sequence continues at coordinate 75,398,994 of CM022396.1, read as the reverse complement.
AAGAATTTGACCTTCCGAGTACAAACTGTAATTAGATTTCAGGTTCTTTAAGGTATGATGGTGTTATGAACTAAACGTTTGTACTTGAAAACAAGAAGTGAAAAAACTTAGAGCTGTCCTATAAGCTGTTATGCCTCGAAAAAAAACGAGCAAAGAAATAAAGAAAAACTTTTCAGAAAAGGAAGTAAACATGGCTGATATAAATTCTTTAAAAAACAACCCAAACAAGATAGTAAGATTGTAATTTGCATCATCCCAGCATAATAATTCAGGTTAGAATTAACATATACCACCATGTATATAAATATATATATAAAACTATTCAGTCGCATCTGAGTTTAATTTATCAGATTTTTGTTTGTTAACAAACTACACTACATATACTTTCTTGTTTTGAACTTTTTTCATTCACTTGTATCTATTAATGCAGGAGTGTGTATTGGTTCTAAGGTTCTTATTTGTTCCAAAATAATTGCTCTGCGTCGTCTTACAAGCTATCGCAAAAAGTGCAGAACACTTTTCTGTTTTTAAGTTTCAAAATCTTTCGAACTGAAGATCGAGAACTGAAAATAAATACACGCTTTTCCTGCGTTACTTTCAGGCTAAATAAATAAGCTAGTTCTTAGCTCTCGTTTCCGCAAGAAACGATTTTTTCTGTTTATAGTTTTCCATCAGCGTTCAAGAGGCTGAAAAAATGTTCTGTCTTGTGCAACTGAAACAAAGGTGCCCCACTTAGCAATGAATGTACACTGAGCTTACATGTCGGAATGCATCTCTGACGTTTATTTATAAAAGGTGGTCGCACATAGTATTTCTACAGCATCATGGGCTTAAAATAAGATTTGTTACAGCTGAGGGGCTTACATTTCATCACACACTGTTATTAAAATGACATATAATACAGAATATGTGGGTTTAATAAAAAATTGGACATTTCATATCGTCCATCCTTATTTTGATCCAAATCTGTTTTCTGTTCCTCTCAGACAAATTACAACGAAACATGGAAATAATCATTCTATAAAGATAATTCATCCAGTGTCTTAAGGATTATTTATTAAATTCCTGCTCTATTCGCAATGTTTTTGTTCATAGTTTTCCCACAGTTTTCCTTTTCTACTAAAATGACGTCAGTCGTGTAAGCACGTTAATCAATTTGTGGCGTAGAAATTCTGTCTGATTTTGTTTGTTTGTTCTTTGAATTTTGCGCAAAGATACACGAGGGCTATCTGCACTAGCAGTCGCTAATTTTGCAGTGCAAGACTAGAGGGAAGGCAGCTAGTCATCACCACCCACCGCCAACTCCTGGGCTACTCTTTTACTAACGAATACTGGGATTAACCATAACATTATAACGTCCCCACGGCTGAAAAGGCGAGCATATTTGGTGCGATGGGGATGCGAACCCGCGACCCTCAGATTACGAGTTACACGCCTTAACCCACTTGGCCATGCCGGGCCGTTTTTGTCTGGATATTTTTGTTTGTTTTCCCAAAAATATTTGCATACAATTTTTATTTACTTTTCTTAATCAAACGGATCCCTTTAATTAAAATACACGAAAAACAGTCTCACGAATCCACGTTTCCACCCCCGTATTTAACAGTCCCCTTCATACAGCGAGAGGCAAAAGCCTCCACCTCGTCTTCTCCAGAAACAAACCCTCTTACTGGACGCCTGGAAGTTGAATCATATCTGATCAATTTACAAAATCACTTGATTTGAACGTACATTCAAAACCAAAACAGCAAACTGATTTCGCAATTCTTTGCATCACAAATCAAATATTTTTTCAGCAATACCAGCTGCTTTCAGCTAAGTGTAAAAAGTTTGAAAACAGTTGCAACACTAGATTTTTTTTCTCTAAACTAGCACACATTTTCCAAGCTGATGTATGCCGGTTGTTCTTCACCATATTGAAAATGTTCTTGTTTTCCACCTCTTTAGATGACTTGGCAGGATCAGATACAGAAACATATGAAGAATTTCTCCTGGGTTCTGTCAATATCCTCAAGAGATATCCTCGAGTGTAGAGGATGCTAGATTTTCTTACAGCTTACCTGATAAAAGCATCATGTGTGAACTGTGCTAATTTCCACTTTCTTATTGCGAAGAATCTCAGATTGTTCTTTCTTGCTATCGTGCAGTGATGTAAAGCACTGTTTGATTCTACTGCCAACGTCTAGCCCTTTATGTAGTGTGATGGTATCCCATAACTTCAACAATAATCCATTTTACTCAACCTCAAAGGACTGTCAGGATAAAGGTGAAAGTTGTTAACATATTTATTCTCCATTTTTTCAGATATTATTTTTAAGGAAAAATGACCCAAAACACATTTTCACAAATCCTATCGTGATACTTTACTTGATATAAACCTTTATTAATTAGTTTAGTAACATTTCTACACTAAACTTGTAATTTTAAGTGTCTTCTTATTAACGTTTCTTGTGCAAATGCTTTATGTAGTCACTATATATAACATCAGACAAATAACTAAAGACAGGTAGCATTGCTGATAAAAGAAAAACGGAACAATAAAACTAAGATACAAGCAGCTGAGAGGGCGTAGTAACACATACCATAATAGTGTATTACTTGCTAACACAAAGCCCATAAAACCGTGTAGGTACATTATATATCATATTTAACCAATTTTTCAGAAACTTCATAATCGAAATATAGCTACGATTTAACAATTACAAACAGACATTGGGCTCACATTTAAAAACTGCAATTAATCGTTCTTATGTGCAGTAAGTATGATAATACATTTTTGCCAACTGAAACCTAAAAACACAAAAATAAGAACATGAAGTTTATAAAAAATAGTGCACTTATCAAGAATCGGATTACAGAACTTACATTCTTTGGTTCGAATGTGCTGGTTTGAAACGTTGAAACAAAATCACACGTTGGCAGAAACGTTTGACTTAATCTTAAACTGACGTTAGAAGAAAAATCAAATATAAATCAATTATGCTTGTCATAAGACATAAGTATTAAGTCTATTATATCTATAAGTACTATGTTCTTATATTAGCACCTTAGTGTGTGTAACAACAGTATTCTAGCCACACCATGTTTGTCATATCCATTGTCGAAGACTCATTGCACTGAACTTCTGGGAGATTTTTATTACATTTCTCATAACACGTTTGTTTTTGTCTTATGTGGTAGTAGTTATGTAGTCTTTTCCTATTTTAAATTTATTAGTAGACTTGCTGGTTGTGGATTCAAATACCTTCCCCAAAGTTGTTCCCTCTTTTTTTTCAGTTGTGGGGGCATTATAATGTGACAGTCAATCTTACTTTTCATTGGCTAAAGAGCATGTCAAAAGATGTTATGAAGGGTATCGACCAGTTATCTTCTCTCTAGCCTGTTACTCCTAAGTTAAAAACAGCTAGCGCAGACAGTCCTTGAGTAACTTAGATCAAAATTCAGCAAACTAAAACTTTTACAGCGTAACATTTTTACTCGCGTTCTCGTTTAAGTTGAGCACATTAGACGTTCCTTACTTCAACCACTGAGAATGAAAGCTATCCAACATTACACATTACTCTAAGTGATATTATTAACTTAATATGTGTTTTGATCGTCAAGATTATAATTAAAGGCTTTTCAACAGTTTTATAATATTTTGATATGACTTATGATTATCCAAATTTTCAAGTTACCGCATAAGTCAACACCAGACTATTAAAAGATGATTGGATAACCTGGAGAAGATTGTCCATGTAAATAATTTTATGCTGGCTGTATGCATTAACTTATCTTGGTTATTTCACAATATCTTAATTAACTTGCATCTTTACCTCTCAAATTTTATTGTACTAGATTTTTGCTGTTTTCCTAGGATCGAAGAACAATTGTGATTTTTCTTGTACTTTTCCTCCAAGAGGCACTGGTTCTACAAGCTGTGACTTACATTTCAAGATGTGCCACGAAACAATTTTTTTTAAAAAAAAAACGAGATTTTTTTTGCAGTCGAACATTTTTCTGAAATGTATATTGAAACAAATACAGTCAGAAATCAAGACAGTTTAACGTAGCGAAGTCTAGACGAGTAGATATAATATCGATCTCAGGATTTCTATATCATCTAGAGAAGAACAGTTTCAGTGAATGAAAGAAAAAGATTTAGGTATGGCTGAACTAATCAAGAAGTAGCTTTTTCTGTCACAACAGGTGTGTAACAAACAAGCATGTAGAAACACACATAGTTGATTACTCGTCTGAGATTTATAAAGATAAATTAATATTGATATGTGTGCAAACTTTTGTAATAAAAGTAGCCAAAATATCCATTCATTCAATGGATTCAACCTAGTATTTTACCAATTTTCCTTGTGACAAGTAGATTAATATACTAATGTAAATTTCTATTGTAATCTAATGATTATCTGTTACACATTAAAAGGAATAAATTTGTTGGCATCCGTTTGTTAAATAGTATCTTATTTGTTTTATTTCTAATAATTGGAATTTTAAGTCTGAAGAACACTTTATGTGCAATTGAACTAAACGACAGTGTAGATATCGCTGATATTCGAGTGTGTAGCCTAATTTTGAGGGAAGACAAACAGCCAGCAGAGCCAACCACCAAAAAAGACAATGTCTAGCTCTGAACTGAATGTCACTCTTATTATAGACCTAAAGAAACGTGGAGCATATTTAGGAGCACACGAGCTTGAACCTTGAACTTTACGATATGCAGCCAAATCATACAACACCAACTTGATAACTATTGTTGTTTATTATGTTTCACCAACACAATAATCCTACTAAACTCTCGAAAACGTATACAGATAATTATCGAAATATTACATTTGATTACTTAATTACTGGGTTAATTTTTTTTTATCTGTGAGGATAGATTTTGGGATTTAATATACTGTCTTCGTACGCCTTCACGATTTGATTTGATTTGATTAGTGGTTTAGATAATTAATAAAGTCCATTCCATTAAGAACTAAATGAATCAGTAAAATAATTAATTAATAAAAAATAATTATAACTTTTGCATTTAAACCTACTTGTAAATGTCTTTTCGTTTTAATATATACGTATAAATATATTCAATTGCAAGATTTAAAATAGCAACTCACTTTCTGTCATCAAGGGCTCGTGAACTTATAATAAATTATTATTCTACAGTCTGTCACTAGCAAATATTATATAGGTATGTAAACTATTTGTTCGATACCATACGTGGTTTGTGAAACTGACAAATTAAGAAAAGAGAGCGCGCTTCTTGGCGCCAACATACTAGTCAGTTTTCTCCATGTCATTTTCAGCATGAATAAATGCATTTTGCTTCACTTCAAACAAAAGAAAAATGTTGTATGATAAAGGACATTTCTCATTCAAAGTTTACCCTGAAAAGATGGAGATTCTTAGCTATTCGCATCCAGCGAATGTGGTGACGAGATTTACTACTACAGTAAGTTAATAGTTTTTGCTATAAAAACTACAATTGCATCGTTGAAAAAAATACGAAGAAAACTGAGAGAATATATTTCGCAGCGAACACAAATTATTCAGGAATTTTAATGATATTTTCTGGTAAATCAGCTGCGAACAGAGAATTCTAAAAGAATCTACATAACCGTAGCTTGTGAAAAAAAAACCTTTAAAGTAGCAAAATTGAATCAGGTTTTTGAGTAAAAAATGTAAAATAAATGAGTAAACAGCATTAAAAAACGTGTGGTTAACCACTGTTTTGTTTGTTTTTGAATTTCGCACAAAGCTACACAAGGGCTATCTACGCTAGCCGTCCATAATTTAGCAGTATAAGACTAGAGGGAAGACAGCTAGTCATCATCACCCACTGACAACTATTGGACTACTCTTTTACCAACAAATAGTGGGATTGATCATTATATTATAACGCCTTCACAGCTGAAATGGTGGGCAAGTTTGGTTCGACGGGTAGTTAACTAAGATTTTGAAATGATAAACCACAAGCAAACATACTAAAGAAAAGAAACTATATGTTCATCACTTGTAAATAGAGCTTGATAAAGAAACACCGAAAAAAATTGTAAAGAAAACTTTTTTGAAATAACGTAGTTGTGTTTGTAACTCCCAAGTAGATCTTGAAAAATAAATAGATTTTTATATTGCCGTGAAAAAAAGAGAAAGCAAGTGGTTCTGTTTGGAGGAAGGTAGTACTCTGTGTACGTTTGTTTATCGGAATGAAATATATATTGCTTGGGTAAGAAATTGATAAAATGAAACAAAATGAAAATGTTTAACACATATTAAAAAACCTTATTTCAACATAAAAACATAAATACCGCATTCGTATCTTGAGAAATACTCCTCAGTTTCTAAAGTAACACATTTCCTGATAAGACCTACTTAACAGTTTCCGTTCTTGCTTTCACTCACCTTTCATTGCCGATAGTTATCCCGAAAGACACAGAAATCAAATTTTTAATATTATCAAAGACCTTCAATTTATGTTAAAAATATCACACAATATTTACTCCTGTTTATGGGTTTAATAGTGCATGATGTTCTAATTCTAGTGCTCTAACGTATATGGTTTTATAAGCTATAAACTCACCTATAGTTCTGGCACCTAATCGCTAGGTCAGGGCTGATTAAGCCATGTACGACTTTGATCTAATACAGCTAACTGTGAAAGATATAAATATATACTAGATCTATTAGCCCAGGATCTATAAAAGCGTTTTGTTTCAAAACTGAATCAAACCAAAATTAAAAGTAACTAATATTTTCATTTCTTACCTTTGAAACTCATGTGCTATCTACGTTGTAGTCTTAAAAGATGATAATTCTTCTCGTGATTCATCACATGAGCACATTTTACATACGTCACAAAGTACACGTTGCAACGTTAAGAATCCCTTATGACATTTTCTTGTCTACTGACTGATAGGAAGACAACAGTTTATTAGTGTAAGAGGTTAGAACAGGTGGCCTTTGGCTTCCTTCAGGAAAATAATATAAATTTTGTAAAATGTGATGAGAGAAAATAGTACATAACTGTGGTTATTTCTCAAATAAAAGCAAGAAATAAGCTTATTAAAAGTCTACTTATAAGATGCGCCTTGCGTTATCATAAAAAGTCACGATCTAATACTGTACATAAGTTGTCACCTAATGTCCTGAAGGAATCTTAAGCCAATTTGTTATGAGAAAAAACGAACTTTTGTTTTTGTTATTTCTTGCTTCGATATAATTTCCTTACTGGCTTGAAGCAACGTAGTTTTCGATTTATTGTAGTCATGTGCTGTCACAAACAAACCTTAGGCTGAGTTATTAGGGGGTTTACATCAATTTAAGATTATGTTCTTTCTATATAATGTGTAGTAAAGAAAACGTATCACAAATAAATAGAATAATCTTAATAAATGAAATATGTTTATTGTAATTGCTATTTTCTTGTACAAACCAAACGTAGCATTTTTACACCAGATGTTTCGTTTCGTTTGTTTTGAATTTCGCGCAAAGTTACACGAGAGTTATTTGCACTAGCCGTCCCTAATTTAGCAGTGTAAGACTAGAGAGAAAGCAGCTATTCATCACCACCCACTGCCAACTCTTGGGCTACTCTTTTAACAACGAATGGTGGCATTGACCCTCGCTATATAACGCCCCCATGGCTGAAAGGGCGCGCATGTTTGGTGCGACGGGGATTCGAATCCGCGACCCTTAGATTGCGAGTCCAATGCCTTAACCACCTGATCATGCCAGACCTCACCAGATATCTGAAATAAATTATTTGCTTCTGAAATTTCGCCTAAAGTTCTATAAATCTTTAATTTTTTTCTGATACACTAGAAGAAAGGCAGATAGTTAACAGCACCCACCGCCAACATTTGATTTACTATAATCAAATAGTGAGATTTGACCATGCCTCTTATAGCGCGCTCGCGGCAACAAAGAACGGAGCACGTTTTTGCGGCGATGAGTCACGAACCTCGAACCTTCAAATTCATAGTCCGAGCACTTCTAGTTTACGAGAGAGATCATGTCTATTGTCATGTAAAATGTAACTAGTTTCCATACCATTAAATTGGTCATTTTAACTATACAGATGTTAATTTTAATAACATATAAAACAAAAAAACGAAGGATTACTGGCTAGTCTAAACTCAACTGAAATTTTCTTACAGTGTAATCCGCCTTATAAATTACTTGAGTGGTCGCATAGAGTTCACTGAAAAGAATAAACATTTCAGCTATTTCAAACTTAATTCATTCGCAGTTTAGGTCACTTCCCATCCGGTATTTTGGCCATGTGGTTTTGCCCCCCTCCCAGTGACTCAGCGGTATGTCTGCGGACTTACAACGCTAAAAATTGGTTTCGACACTCGTGGTGGGCAGAGCACAAATAGCCCATTGTGTAGTTTTGCTCTTAATTCAAAACAATCAGGTGAATCGGGTACCTGACCTCTCAAACCTCCTTATAGTACAGTTCATTGTTTAATTAGCAGCCGTTGATTTACTCAATACAGCTTTTGGCTGTTTCAAGTGATATAAACTTCTTTCTATAAGTCGTTCCTTAAATATGTTTTTGCCCATAAAACCCATATTTATCATCTGTACTAAGGTCGGATTGTGAGATGACTCTGTAACATTCCACAAGGTGTCGCTTAAATTTCTGTCTCATACGACTTTGCTAAGGTAAGAGAATTGTCCATAAATAGGCTCGAGTTACGGATATTGATAGGGAGAGCTGGTATTTTTTAATGTATTTTACAGATATGGTTATTGCGCCTGGAGGTATCTTCGAGACATGTTAAACAGGTTCCATCAAAAAAATTCTCTTGCGAGCGGATTCAAATAACAGTGTCATAATGTCAGTTACGATTTCCCTGATGAGGTTGATGAGTGTGGTTATGTCGCTGTTGTAATGCCGTGTGGTGTACTTATATTTGTGGCTGGCTGCGTATCTTTGATTATATTTTGTTTATGTGGTTGTCATATATCTGTGTTACTGTGTTTTCTTGAGTTATTTAGGGTGTGAGGGTAAGTTATAAGAGGTGATATTTGCTACGTAACGTACAGGGGTATTTTTTTCTCCCTTTGTGTTTGCAGAAATTATTTTCCGTTTAATATTTTATGTGTATGTTCCGAATTCTAATTATAAACACAAGGGATAGTTGTGTGTTTTAAGACATGTCGTGAGTTTGGCGACATTCTACACAGCGAGGCAACGTTTGGTGAGCTGTAACAACATGTATAGAACGTAGCAGGTGAATCATAGCATAACGAATACTTGTGGTTGCTTAGTCTCTTTGACTATGTATAAGTTATACCAAAGTTTAATAGTTTTCCCTAAGAGTTTTATCACTATGTCATAATCTGCTGTATGTACTTTAATAATATTTGTAAGCGTGTTTGTGGTTTTTGGGATTACGTGTTCGACTTCCAAAAATTGGTTACTGTAGTGAATCACTTCATATTCAGTTTTTTCTCTTCTGATGTCCTCATCAATGCCTAAGAAAAGGAATATACTGTTCTGTTGCTCTTAGTATGAGTATGTTTATGTTGCCCGAGCCAAAAGCGCCTTCTGGACATGGAAATAAGGCTAAGATTAAGTAATTGCCATCCTTTCCTTTAACTGGAAAAATAAGTCATTTCCATCCTTTCTTTTAACTGGAAAGATGAGTCGTCGCCATCCTTTCCTTTACCTGGAAAGAGTCTGCTGAAGAGACATTTTATTGATGCGAATTGTATGTTTGGCTTGTGTTTGTTTTTCTTGCGTGATCTAGTTATTCATATACTTTTAATAATGTTACAATACTTTGATTTTACATGTGACTTCAGGTCGAGCTATTATTGTTTGTTTTTCCGCATCGCTAATATTTTGTGTTAAGTAGTTTTAATATATTTTGTTTGTCTCTCTCTGCTACTTTTCGCTGTTAATTATTCTATTTGCGTTAGTTTTTATAGTTTCAGATGTCTAAAATGAGTCACCAGACAATCAGAATATTTATTATCTTGAGACATTTTACCAGGTCATGCTCAAAACTGGAACTTATGGTTAAAGTATGTGATGTGAAAGAAAGAAATAATTAATTTTTAGCCACATTGTAAAATACAGTAATCAAAATTGTATATGATTTACCCAAACATGTATTTAATTATTTACGTAACATAACGATTATTCCCTTGTTGGAGAATATTTGATTAAAAAGAGTAACTGTTGAACCATGAATATGTTTTAAGTTAAATATTGGAAAAATATATAATTTCTGTTCGAATATTAATTAATTATTTTTATAACACTCCAACATTTTAAGTATTTTTATACCTTAAACTTGTAACAGGTCATCAGACTGATGACCTGAGTTTACCGGCGATTTGATAACTGGAAATATAACCAGTTTCGTAGTTTTCAATTTCTTAAAATTTCTAGTAAATTAGAAGTTTCTTTTCTGCCCTGGTAATCTTCTGTATCATCCACCTTGGCGGTCTAGACTAGCCAATATCAATAAATTATCCAAGTTTATTCTATTTCTGTCTTTATCAATACGTGATAGAAGCATTCGCCTTACTGCAGGAACTACGAAAGCTACGAGGCGAAGCCAAAGCCCGATTTTTTTCCTTCTTAAACAGGAAAATATGTGTTGTCTGCTCACTTCAAAATCTCAGTCTCCGATGTGTTATAACATCGTCTATAAGAAAGATTTCAAATTTTGCCCGAGTTTCTTGAAGCTTTATCGTTTTCTAGTAACGTAGGAGTAAGCTGTTTGGTGATACATGTTGACTAAAGTGTCACCACTGCTTTCGTGTTTGTGTGGAAGAACACAGAGTTTGCTTGTTTTTTGCCTTAATATATCTTACCAAACTGTGCTCCTAATTGGAAATTGTGGTTAAGGTGTGTGATGTGAAAGACAAGAAAATTCATTTCTAACCTCTTTCAACGACGGAGCAATCAGAATTATATATAATTCTATACAATTCGTCCAACTTCGACTTAATTATTTCCATAATTCAAAAACTATTCTTTTATTGGGCAATATATGATTGAAGAAAATAACTGTTGAATTACGAATTTGTTTTGTGTTAGATACTGGAAAAAATATGTATTTTCTGTTCTAAAATTATTTAATTATGTGTTATAACACTACAGTAATGAAATATTATCATTGTTATGTAATTTTTTTATAAATCAACTATGAAACTATGTAAATTCCAATGCTTGAGGGAATCACACATTAATACTACATTTTTGTCTACTAAATATTAAAATGTTAAATTCAAAACAAGCAGCCCTACAGTGACACATCGAGATATTTGCAGATTCATACCGCTAAAACCAGGTTTCGATACCCGTGGTGAGCAGAGCCCAGATAGCCCATCGTGTAGCTTTGTGCTTAGTTCCAAACAAACAAATCAAGCAAAATTCTTTGTCCGTTTAGGTACGCAAAATAATAACTCTGAGAAATTCGTATTTTATTACAATAAGTATTGTGGCTAGCACACTGAAGACGAGATTATTACTTCCTCTGGCATTTCGTAATTGATGTATATTAAAAATAATTCACCCCGTGTGTTAAATGCTTTCAAAAGCTAATATCGTTTCGAAAAATATCACACAGACTGAACAAAGTTTAATAACGATCTTTTTCAGAAGAAATTTCTTCTCTCGAATATATACATATATTTACTTTATGATAGTGGTCTAACTTTGACGTTACATTGACAGAAAGTAAATACAAATTTCGTAACTAAATCCTAAAGTAATCCTTTACTGAGAAAATAGCAACAGCTGGAAACAGCGCTAATATTTCCCTTTAATTCCTGCAGGTAATCAGATAATCTTTGAATATTGCATTATTCATGCCAAAGAATAAAAAAAATGAATATTATTCGTGCAAACGCGAGTTATAGCAGTTAGCTTTTAAACGTGACATTTTATACGAAGATATATTGATTTGACTATGAAACCAATATTGTTCAGTATTGCTTTGTGACATGTTGTGGTCCCACACCTCGCCTCAGAACCTAATGTAGATATAGTTAAAACTTCTGGAGAGCGGAGTGATTAGTTAAGCTGCTTTTACTGGACGTTCTTGCTTTATTAAAACATTCACGTATATTCACTTTCGGATCTTACCACACTCCAGATGTTTCGTTTCATTTAACAAGATATATTCAGCGTTTAGTTTATCTGAATGAATATATATATATATATATAAGTATTATTCAATATATGTGTTCTAAAAGTTTAATGCGTTTCTCCAAAGTTGGGGTTTAAAATAATATTTGTCCCAGACATTGCTTGTGATTAATTTTCCAAGTTTCTTGTAACTGGTATGTGAAATGGGGTCATAATTTACATTCGGTAACTCTGCGTAGTATTAATTCTAGTTCTTGACAAGAAAGGAGTAAAATCTAATGACATCTGAAAAGTATATTGAGTCTCTTAATTACAATCATAGGATATTTACTAGTCGCATGTTTGCACTATTCCTAATTTTCTGTTTAAAATCAATTTATTTTTGTACAATTATAAATTACGGTGCATAGCAAAACGAAAGAAAATATTTTAGCTCCTAACCGCAAGCTAGGTTATTCTTTTTAGAGTAATTTATTCACTTCGAACGAATCGTTGTTGACTGGTAATTTTGTTGTTCCTCGATAACGTGTGTTTGTGTTTTCTTATAGCAAAGCCACATAGGGCTATCTGCTGAGCACGCCGAGGAATATCGAACCGCTAATTTTAGCGTTGCAAGTCCCTAGACATACTGCTGTACTGGTGAAGGGGGCTCCTGGATAGCGACATTTTCTATTTATTTGCATGTTAAATTTATTTTATATTTAACATTCAATAATTCCGGTCTTTTATTACTGCTGAAAATTTTAATTTTAAAAATTTGTTAATTATGATACAATGTTTATTTTCTATTTGAAGGTTTTATCGTTCATTCTGTTACGCATTCGAAGCAAGAATAGTATTTTAAAATATACTTAACATTATAATTTCTAACTAATTACTGGACAAAAACTGCGATTTATTTCGTGATTAGAACCCGGCGTAATTTTGTGTTTAACGTATCGGGCTTCGGTACCAAGGCTCGGGACGTGATACCGCTCTACAGTTTTAGCTATAAGAACATCATAAAAGTAAAAATTAATCTAGCTTGTCATCTCAGGAATTCGGATAAGCCCTTGTGGCAACTGACATTTCTGGTAGGTGTCCTCTCTTTTGGCCAAAAGTACAAAATTAAAGATGGTTATACTTGAGTCCTTGGACCATTCTATCCATGTTCAAAATTCCAACTCTTGCGTACTTGCTGTCCTTTGTGACTAAAATATATCTGTTTTAACAATCAGTGATGTCGAGAAACCCACTTGTTGAGAATTTTATATGCAAAAAACGGCTCTTTTGGGCTCAGAAAACACTTCAAATAGAAGAGCGAACAACGTTTCGACCTTCTTCGGTCATCGTCAGGTTCACAAAGAAAGAGGTAACTGGCCGGAAGCTGACCACATGTTTGGAAGGGGTTGTATAACTGAGTGTCGCAATGTAGAGGGCGCGGTTTGATGTTTGAATATATAATTTTATCTGAAGTGTTTTCTGAGCCCAAAAGAGCCGTTTTTTGCATATAAAATATATCTGTTTTATTCGTTGTAATGACCTGACTTGTGCTTCATAGTGAAATAAAAATATTAACGTCTGGAGATGAACTTGCTAGTTTTAAGGGAATTACGATGCGAAAGCTTAACCGTTTTTCGCATAAAAACTGCAAGTAGCAAAGCCAAAAATATTATCAAATACCAGCCATAATTCAAGGTTATATGTATATAGATATATTGTTTCTATAAGTATAAAACTGTGATTCACCTGAATTGCTAAAAGTTTTGTTCGTATTTTTTATTGAAAAAGTTATTTTTTGCGACATGAGTTCCATGTTACAATGCAAAACTCTTAAGTTTCAATATAGCTAAACGTATTGTAACAAATATGCGTGTTTGTCTATATGTAATCAAGGTTACGATAAAACGATTTCTAGAATTTTTCCTCCTCACCTAGGTGATTTTAGTGAAGAAATAATAAAACATGTACATTTATATATATATATTTAATGTTTCTGTTTGACCACACCCGTGTTTTCACCACCAGATTCCTCTAACAGTCATACTTTTGAGATCGATGTGTATGAAGCTTTATATAAGTCTGGTAGTCTTAGTTAACCTCAAAACCGCGCTTCGCACTTCGGTGTTATGTGTGAGTTACACGAGTGATGGTTAAATCTAGTTATTCGAGTACAAAATACTTCTTTCTTGGTTATTGTGGATTGATTATTTCACTCTAATATGCCAATTCAACTTAGAAACACTTAAGGCAAATACCAACTTGTATAGATTCACACGAAAACTGTGAAACAAATGAACCATTTCATTAACGATCTTATTAGCTCTTCATATCTTAAGTACTCACAGTTTCAAAAGTTCGATAAAATTAGATCATTTATAGAATTTGTTTGTAATTAATGGGTCGGCAGTAGCTATCAGAGATTTTTCCACCACGGTGATTGAAACCGTGCATTTTAATACATATATGTAAACAACAGATAAGAAAAGTTTTATTAATATGGTTTTGCCAGTGAAGGCATCATCAGACGAAACCATCTTCGCAGTAAATTAAATATTTGTGAAGCATACATTTTTTTATTTGTTTTCTACAATTGTGTAATTACAGTTTTTCCAAAACCGATAAATTCAAGAATTACTTGCATATTTACTTAGCTACGGTGAAGGCAATATTAGTTTTATTTTCGATCGAAGTACAAAACTTCGTCTGACCTGCAGATGTCATAAATATTAAATTTATAAGCTATAAATCATGTTGAAATATGTAAAAGAGAGCCGCTACGTGAGGATAACACGTGTAAAAATTCAGTACACGTTAAAAATATTTTAACGTAAATTTAGCTTTTGATCCCTAAAATTATCTTTATGAAACTTTTTGCTAACTCCTGTAAGTACAAAAAAAATGTGTTGGAGTTGAATAGTCTTATTAAACCTAATAAGCCTTTGTTGACTGGACACTAAATTTTACTAAATATTATCTAAGGAAAATCATTAACATTAGAGAAATATATAAACTTTTGAAGTTAAAATAAGGTGCTCATTACCATAACAAACTAATGAACAGCATACACAATTCTCCCTATTGGCCGACCTTAGCAACGCCGTCAACCTTAGAAACAATCAATATACAAGTATAACATCCATTGTCCAAACTGGTACATTATCCTGTCACCTGTGCCAGTTATTGCTCCCTGCTGGTCAGCAAGCTTAAGAAGTGTCAGTTTTACACAGGGCCACGTACTTATTCTGTCCTATAA
The DNA here is from genome assembly GCA_011833715.1 of Carcinoscorpius rotundicauda. Classification (NCBI taxonomy): domain Eukaryota; kingdom Metazoa; phylum Arthropoda; class Merostomata; order Xiphosura; family Limulidae; genus Carcinoscorpius; species Carcinoscorpius rotundicauda. The sequence continues at coordinate 75,383,656 of CM022396.1, read as the reverse complement.
TTCCAAGCTCATCCAGGGCAGACCACGCCCTTGTATGCATTTGTTACCTGCTATTCTTTTCTTATTTTTATTTCACGTTTTGTTCGCTGCAGCAGTAAAAGTTTGTGTACCCTAACTCCATCTAGAAAAATAAATGTGTAGCAGGAGTTATCGAATCATGTTAAAATTGACAATATTTTGTTGAATTGAAACAATTTCACCAAACAGTGTTGTATAAACAAGAGTGTTTTTATCTAAAGTGCTGCATTAGATTAAAGTTTCCCACCGATATTTATTTTACATGGAGGATAGGTCAAATGTTTATTTTTTTAAATGGACATTCTAAAATCAGGGCTACGTTTAAAACCAAGATGTTACTGCATTGAACAAATGTGTATTTTTGAAATCATTGACAAAAACAAAGCTTTAATTATTTACTTCCTTATTGAATGAAGTTTATTTTATTCATGTGTACCAATTAATTTTTTATAAGATGGTTACTCGATGAACACTTATATTTAGATGTGGAATCTGTCGAAGTTTGATTTTGTACATTTCCATTTTTTTTGGAGGAATTATCCCACTGGTCGTTTTTACGTTTTACTTATAGCAAAATCACATAGGAGTATCTGCTGAGCTCACCGAGGGGAATCAAACCGCTAATTTTAGCATTGCAAATCCGTAGACATACCGCTGTACTCGCGAGGAGCATTCTACTGGTCACATCACTGTTGCTCACATTTTCCTTTAAACAATCACTGTGGCGACCAGTTGTAGCAGTAAATAATGTTTTATACGCATTTCAAAAGTGATGATTCTTTAAGATTGCGCAACATCATTGGAATTGGTGACACTATCGAAGTTACTATTGTTGTTGTTTTCACTGTTACAGGAAATATATCCCTTTTTTTAACTCTTTTAATCTTAAGATAAGTGCACCCCAGTAGCACAGCGGTATGTACGTACGCAAATCAAACCGCTAAAATCCGGATTTCGATGCCCATAGTGGGCAGAGCACAGATGGACCATCGTGTAAGTTTGTGCTTAATTCTACACAATTGGCTATCTGTGCTCTGCCAACCACGGGTATCGAAATCCGGATTTTAGCGTTGTAAGTCCACAAAGATACCGCTGAACCACTGGGGGTTATTATTAATTTATTAATATAAATATCTTAAGCCTTATTGTTGTCTTTTTATTATTCTGTACGTTCACTTTTTACTAATTTTGTTTAATAGTTCTTTAAAAACGTTATTAGAAACTTTACACAAAAATCTTCAATCAGCGAGTAAACAATGAATCTTTCAGATAGTATGACATATAGCCGCTTTTCCCCACAAAAACAAATAAGGTGTGATACAGGGTTTAGCGTTTCGGTTCGGTTTGTTTGGAATTTCGAGCAAAGATACATGAGGCCTATTTGTGCTAGCCGTCCTTGATTTAGCAGTGTAAGACTAGAGGGTAGGCAGCTAGTCATTACCACCCACCGCAAATTCTTGGGCTACTCTTTTTACCAAGAATAATTGGATTGACCGTCACTTTATAGTGTCCCCGCGACCTTCAGAGTACGAGTCGAGTGCTTTAGCGACCTATCCAAACCGAGGCATGGCGTTTCGAACTACGGAGACCAAAGATCCAGCTTCGCGTCCCATTGCCACAAAATCGCACTCGGAACATTGAAATCGGCTGGACGTTCTAAGTGTGACGGTCAAATACGTTATTCAGGTAGAGTAATCCAAGAGCTGGCGATAGTTTCTGTAGACTAGCTGTAGAGAAATCCAAGAGCTGGCGATAGTTTCTGTAGACTAGCTGTAGAGAAATCCAAGAGTTGGCGATAGTTTCTGTAGACTAGCTGTAGAGAAATCCAAGAGCTGGCGATAGTTTCTGTAGACTAGCTGTAGAGAAATCCAAGAGCTGGCGATAGTTTCTGTAGACTAGCTGTAGAGAAATCCAAGAGCTGGCGATAGTTTCTGTAGACTAGCTGTAGAGAAATCCAAGAGCTGGCGATAGTTTCTGTAGACTAGCTGTAGAGAAATCCAAGAGCTGGCGATAGTTTCTGTAGACTAGCTGCAGAGTAATCCAAGAGCTGGCGATAGTTTCTGTAGACTAGCTGTAGAGTAATCCAAGAGCTGGCGATAGTTTCTGTAGACTAGCTGTCTACAGAATTAGGGAGTACTAAAGCAGAAGTTTTTTGCAATTTGGGGGCAAATATTTGAAACAAACAAATGTTACAACGAATAGTTTTTCTATAATAAACTGGTTATATTCACGTAAAGGACGTAATAAGTTGGTTTTACACTGAATATTTTTACTCACATTTTGAATATCAGAGAATGTTGTATTTCTCATGAAGTACTCGACTCGTAATCTGAGAGTGGCGGGTTCGAATTCCCGTCACACCAAACATGCTCGCCTTTCAGCCGTGTAGGCGTTATAAGTGCAGCCAAGCCCACTATTCGTTGGTAAAAGAATAGCCCAAGACTTAACGGTGGGTGATTATCACTAGCTGCCTTCCCTCTAGTCTTACACTGCTAAATTAGGGACAGCTAACGCAGATAGCCCTCGAGTAGCTTTGCGCGAAATTCAAAAACAAACAATCAAATATAATTATATTATATGTGCTAATTTTAATGAGAATCGATTCGTAATCAGGATAAATAACTGTGTTCATCACTGATAGAGGAATGTTCTGATTTTTGTTATGAAAGGCTTGTGATGATCAAAAATATTTCTACTCTTTATGAAAAACATAATGTGACGATTTTTAAAATAAAAAATGGTTCATGATAATGAATGAGAAAAAAAAATGTATTCTTTCGTAACAGAAGAAACTGCTAATTTTTGTTCATGAAAATAATTTGCCATCGTGCCTATTACGTACGATGTTTATCAACCGAACGTGTTAGTTTCTTCACAAATGTCCTAATGGACTTAGAAAGTTTAACTGGCAATCTTCATGTCGCGAGATCGAAATCCGTTGCTAAACATACTTATTTTGTTTCTTTGTCCAACCTTGCGGTCGTTATAATTCGATGGCAAATTCTACAATTCGATATGAAAGAGCAATGCAAGAGTTGGCAGTGGATATCTTTCGACAACTTGTCTTCCTTCTAATCTATCTCGTCAAAACTAGGGAAGTCCAATTACATATACCCATAGAGCAGCTTTGCGCGGAAGTTTCACAAAACCATCGAAGAAACCTTAATAAATAGAGTGTGTGTTTTCTTACTGCAAAAGCCACATCGGGCTATCTGCTGAGCCAACCGAGAAAAATCGAACCCCTAATTTTAGCGTTGTAAGTCCGTAGACATACCGCTGCACTAGCGGGAGGCTAATAAATAGAAGTATTTATTTTCATAAGCCTGCATGATCATTTCTTTATGATTCTTAAAAGATATTCCCACCTGTTTTCTCCACATAGAAGGTATTTACCTTTTCTTTAGCAGATACAACCTGCTTCGTATTCAAACCTCGTTTATTTTTCATGTATAGAACAAAATTTTTTCTATTTATTCTTATTTTATTTATTTATTTTTCACATTTTTATATTTATCTTTATTTTATTCTTATTTTAACTTGTGAGAGCAGTCACCTTCCCACAACTGTCTGCAGGAAGTGAAAGGTGATATAGATGTGGGACTTTGTGGACTTGAGCACCCACAACTCGCTCTCCTTATTTCTAAATTTCTAATCTTATTATTTTAGACTAGCAAATTGGAAGTTAAGACTGATAGACAGTGTATTCCCACTGCAATGTAGGTTCTACTTCCTCAGACACCTCCAAAACCTAGGATACATTGTATAATTTCACGTTGTAGCTTGTACCCTGGAATGTAGTTTTTTTTAAAATATGCAGCATAGTTTGTTCAATTTTAATGTGTTTTGTTTATGGCTTAAACACTTATGGTTATAATATAATCAATCAGAGGTAATAGAGTAGCCCAAGAGTTGGCAGTGAGTGGTGATGACTATCTGCCTTCCCTCTGGTCTTACACTGTAAAATTAGGGCTCGCGAAATGCAAAACAAACCAACCGATACAGCCCATTTGCACAAAACAAAAAACACGAATAAACTAGCTCAGAAAAACGATACGAAGAAAAATCCTGAGATAGAAACAGGAGTCTTAGCAATAGTTATAATTATAGAAAAATAATAATAATAGTCCAACAAAATTTCGTATTTTTCCTTGCTTTACACAACTTTATGAAATTACACTAAGCAACACATCTTAACATTCTTTATACTCTAGCGGTAAAGCTCTACAGTCATTGTGATCTTGATGAGAATTTGTGGCGACGTCAGACTTCCTGTTATTTAGAAAGAGTCATAGTTAACAAGAAGAACAAGAAAATGTCGTTTATGATGAGGAAAAGTTTGTGATAAAGAGTTATCTGCTGTCATTTTCTTTCGGTGTATTTAATTTATATAAATTATTAAGAATTTGTTTGTTTTGGAATTTCGCACAAAGCTACTCGAGGGCTATCTGTGCTAGCCGTCCATAATTTAGCAGTGTAAGACTAGAGGGAAGGCAGCTAGTCATCACCACCCACCGCCAACTATTGGGCTACTCTTTTACCAATGAATAGTGGGATTGACCGTCACATTATACACCCCCACGGCTGGGAGCGTGAGCATGTTTAGCGCGACGCGGGCGCGAACCCGCGACCCTCGGATTACGAGTGCACGCCTTAACGCGCTCGGCCATGCCAGGCAATTATTAAGAAACACGTCTGCTATCCCATCTGCACATATCTTTGTCCTGAAAGTTAAAAGTCTAACATGTCTAAAACACAATTTCACAAATTATTGAGAGTCGAGACTAGAACGCTAATCTCACAGCATACGCTGAAACTAATTGCTGCATAATACATGACAATGATACACAATTCTTCACTTAAAACTAAAATATTTTCTGTATTAAAATTGTTTACACTTAACTGTATTACTTTATATCAGCTTCTACCTCACCACCTTCGATAGTTTCACCCCTTTCATCTTATTCTATTTCATAATTCTAAATGGATACATTAGTTCATCACACAACGCCTATATAAACTAGAAAAAGAAATCCTAGTATGGAAGTCTGCTTGCGATTAGCCTCACTATTAAATGTCCATACATTGAGTGTAGCTATATGCGATGTAATAGCTATTACGAATTATATAGTGTCTAATAAGGTGTCAATGCCACTTAGCAGTAAACAATTGAAGCTCAGTATTTTCTAATAGAATTCATCCTGACCTGTTCACATAGTTATGGTACCCGAATCCCATTACTACCACGCATACTCGCCCTTTCAACGGTGGAGGCCTTATCAGGTTACGATCAGTCCCACTATTTGTCGGTAAATGAGTAGCCAAAAAAGTTGGGCCCAGCATAACCAAATGGTTAAGACACTCGACTCGTTATCCGAGGGTTGCGGATTAGGATCTCCGCCACATCAAACATACTCGCCCTTTCAGCCGTGAGGGCGTTATAATGTGCGTTCAATCCCACTATTAGTTGGTAAAAGAGTAGCTCAACCGTTGGTGGTGGGTAGTGATGGCTATCTGCCTTCCCTCTAGTCTTAAACTGCAAAATTATAGACGGCTAGCCTAGATAGCCCTCGTGTAGCTTTGCGCAAAATTCAAACCAAACAAATCTAATAGAGTTATGCATGTTTATGTTATGCTGAAAACTAGAAAAAATTACGTTAATAATTCCATTCTTTTTGGGCAATATGTAATTTTATATCTTCGAAAGCTTTAAGAACAGTAACAGCAATAACGGTATCTCTGTGTTGTAACATTGAACGTTTACACATAAAAACATTTTTGGGTTTTTTTTGCTCCTTTCGACAAATTCATTCTACAAGTGGCTCCACCTAATTTATCACAAAACTGATTAAAAATAAAAAGTTATGAGAGGAAAAGAGGATAAATAGATCTCTTCCCAGACTGAACACCATCTAGCTTCACACCAAGCACAGATCAGTAAATTTTTTGTTAGCTTCAAGACCATGTGGCTACACACCCAGAATAAATCATTAGGTCTATTCTCAGACTCAAGGCCATCTGGCCACATACTCAGCACAGATCAGTAAGTCTTTTGTTAACCTCCAGGTCATCCGAATACATACCCAGCAGAGACCATTAGGACTCTTTCCAAGCTCAAAACAATTTGAATACATACTCAGCACAGATCAGTAAGATTCTTTATGGGCTCAAGACAGTCAGTATGGTACTGGCTACTGACATTTCGAGGTTACGTTCTGCCAGTAAAATAATAGAAAGGAAATATTTTTGTTGTTGTCATACACCATAGCCTACCTGTGTTATGTCCACCACAGGCGTTAGACGCTCAGTTTCTAGTGTTACAGGTTTTTCAGAATTATCATTGAGGCTCTATATAAAAGAACTAAAATTACTTTCAGTTTGTAAAAACTTTTACAATGAGCCAATGAAGGGTAATTTTATTTATGATGCAAACCAAAATCATAATACAAAAAATACGTATTTAGTTGATACCTAAAGGTCCAACCATTTACTTCAGTTATATTTTTACTACAATCACTTGTCTACTTAATTAATGCTTACATGAAAAAAAGTATAATAGAAAGACTGTATGTCTTTATGGACGAAAAAAACCCGTAAGCATTTAGTGTACATATAGAAGTAAGCTAGTTCTGTTTATAAAGAAGTAAGCTTGTTCTGTTTATAAAAAAATAAGTCAGGTAGATTTGACCGTCACATTAGAACGCTTATCCGGATGAAAGGGCGAGCACGTTTGGTGCGACAGGAATTCGAACCCGCGCCCGTTGGATTGTGAGTCGAATGCTTTAACCACTTGGCCATAACAGACCAGGCTGCCTCCCAACCCACCTGTGCGCGTTATTTTTAAAATTATTGCTGATCCACGTGGTAGGGGGCGCTTTTGAATTACGGAGGGTTTTGACACAGGTAAGTACTGAATTATTTAATTCCGAAGAGCAATGTATATACGTATTATATATTAAATATCTGATTTTCTAAGTAGAAAAATTAGTTCGTAGTTTTTGCTAGAAAAATTCCTGTATTCAACTTCATGAAACCATTGTTCGTCAAAACTGAGATCTTTCCCAGCAATAGGTTGTATTTAACAGGAACACGGACGTAGGTTCCGTTAGGTTTATGACAAATAATGCTCACAACAAGACTTTGAAAAGTATTACGGAGATAAATCACCCTCGGTGGACACAGCAGATAGCCTGATGTAGCTTTGCTATAAGAAAACACGCACACAGATAAATCACGTATGTGAATTTTTTTGAGACAATTTTCAATAATCCAATGTCATTGCACGTTCGGTATCTAGGAAAAAAAGACAAAACTACCTTTATATTTTTATTGATATGTTCTTAATATATATGTAGACGATTGAAAATACACACATAAAATATATAGTTTCATATTAAGTTACATAAAATACTGGTTTTTGATGTTTATTTTTTTTGTCCCAAGGCGGCTTATTGGTAAGTCTATATTTTGATTCTACAAATCGAGTTTTTTTATTTCTGTCGTGAGCATGACACTGATAGCTCATTGCTGAGCTTTGCGCTTAACAACAAACACACTTTGTTTTTTCATTCACAGTTGATTTTAAAGACTTAAGGTTGCCCACCTATTCATGCAATTTGGTTTTCTTCGAGCAACATTCGAGCTGCTTTAAGTTGTTTCTTTAGCAAAAAACAAAATCCATGACATGTCCAGCAAAGCACTGAGCCAAAATAAGAGGTCATTAGGCCTACGAGATTCGGGAAGAAAATGTTTCCATTAGAAGCAAGTGTGCACTTACGTAACGAACACGATGCAAAGAGTTATTTTGTTTCTATTTGAAACAAAACGTAGATCTCAATACGCATTGCTAGCAGAGACATTTGGCCGAAGCAACCGTTTATATTTTCAGTATTTTAGTTACTTAAACATATTTCTTGCTTCGTAATTTTGGATTAATAATGACTTAAGTTTTCACATTTAGTAGCTAAGATCGTCAAACTCTGCTAAATAAAATTGCCGCTTAAAAAACAACAAAAAACGTTTATGAACAAAACAAGTGCATAATGTCTAATATGTTTGTTTTCCTTCTAACGTTTCCAGTGTTTTATCGATTCTCTTTAGCCGGTGAATTGTTGGTAACATTTCAGACTACTAAAGTGCATCTGAGATAAAGGACTTCGACAGGAATAATTAATTTTAATGCCCTTCTGAACTTGCCACATTCTCAGGAGTACGAAACAATATAAATTTTCTGAACTTGCCACATTCTCAGGAGTACGAAATAATATAAATTTTGCTGTTTAACGAAACTTTGGTTAAATGCATTAAACTATTTTCTTCCACTGTTTTACTATAATTTTCTTTTGACATGTTTTAACCAAGAAATATGTTAAGGAATTTGAGGGTATTACAGTATGTAACAAAATTTTTACTTTTTCTTGTTCCTGGGCAGAAAGTGTTATTTCTTGATTCCTTATGAGAGCGTACAACGAGAATATGATGAGAGACTATATTTGGGGGCTGATATGTGAAAGTGATTTACATTACAATCGCAAATCTCGAAAAACTACTCGCTTTTAAGCCTTTTTGTTCATTTTTATATAATTTTAGTATCAATACATGTAAATTTTGATTCATATGTTGTTTTATTCAGACCTTATGCGAATGAAAATGTGCAAATTTGCCTGTTTTTACATAGAAAATATGTTAATTTATAAATTTCATTATCCAGGTCAGAAAAGCAAAGTTTGATGATAATAACGGCCATTTTATATACTTTTACAACACAAGCAATTAATAAATAACACATACGATCCAGGAAAAAATATTGTTACATAGTGTAATTAACCAATCCCTTTAACGAGTATGTGTTTACTGTTAATATTTTAAGGTACGAAGTAGCTAATTACGTCTACTTTTTGTTCTGTAAAAGAAAGAAAAACAAAAAACCTATAAATGTATATTTACTTATATTGCTCCGTGAAAACTGTGAAGATATGGAAATGTCAAACGAAATGCTTTTAGCTGTGGAAAGTCAAATCCAGAAACAGAAGGAGAGGGTAAGGATCCCTGGAGGAGCTGTGTACTTGGGCTGGTTTATATAAAGACAGCTTTGTATGTTTATAGAACAGGCAACGGAACGTATGTAACATAGACATGGGCTGGAAAAAAGTGTTAACTTTAAGAACAAGACACTGATAAGTTCTGCCAGCGAAAATCGATCCGAAACTGCTCACGTCACGCCCTACTCGTTTCTGAACTAGCAAACGTGTACACGAGCAAAGTAGCTCGTGCAAGCGACTCTCACGTACGATCATCATGCTGGTTCCCAAAATGGTGTGGACAGCCACATGCGCGGCGAAAACCATTAATCGTAATATAGTGCTTAATATCAAGAATTGCTAATTTGCTGGGAAGATTCTCTGCTTGTTTGATTTTGTCTTGTCTTTTTCTTTTGTTTTTTGTTTGTTTCTTGAATTTCACGCAAAGCTACTCGAGGGCTATCTGCGTTGGCCGTCCCTAATTTAGCAGTATAAGACTAGAGGAAAGACGGCTGAAAAGGCGAGCATGTTTAGTGCGACCGGGATTCGCACCCGCGACCCTCGGATTACGAGTCAAACGCCTTAACCCACGTGGCCATGCCGGGTTAATACGTTTACGAAGGACTTAAATTAGTTTACCAGTTTTTCCCATCATCACCAAAATGTACACCCCAGTGGCACAGCGGTATGTCCGCGGAATTACAGCGCTAGTAACCAGATTTCGATACCCATGGTTAGCAGAGTATGTGTAGCCTGTGCCCTTGTGTAGCTCAGTGCTCAGTGTCAAGCAAACAGACAAATAAACCATCAGGAGAAGAAAAAATGATAGCTACAAAAATAAACATTACAACAAAAACAGGGTCTCGGTTTCACTTAAATCTCTGTTCTTTTCTTGTACAATTTTTCTTTCAGAACTGTCTTTTGCTGTCTGAAAATGTTAAAATGGAATTTTTTAAAATAAATCACATATAAACGGCTTGCAGTCAACTTTTCATCCTGTTTACCTGTCACTGGTTCCCACAGGTTGCTTCTGTTATACACGTATATCTTATTGATGAAAATAGCTATAAGCCGAAATGGAAAGTGTTTCCTGTACAACACTGAGCGTGAGCAATATCTAGTCATGAACGATAGCATTTAGAAATGTAATATTCTAAAACCTGGTTTTGTTTCATGTTTGTATATATATATATATATATTTAATCATTTATGCCTATAGTTTTATATTTATATACTTATTTTAAAATTATTTATGCCAATAGTTTCATGTTTATATACATACTGTTTATTTATTTATACATCTATTTTCACGTTTATATGCATATTTTAAAATTATTTATGCCTCTAGTTTTACGTTTATATACATATTTTTTAAATTATTTATCCCTCTAGTTTCACGTTTATATACATATTTTTAAATTATTTATCCCTCTAGTTTCATGTTAGTATACATATTTTTAATTATTTATGTTTCTAGTTTCATTTTTATATACATTTTTTATTATTTATGCCTCTAGTTTCATGAATATACACATATTTTTTAATTATTTATGCCTATAGTTTCATGTTTATATACATATTCTTATTTTTTATGCCTCTATTTTCATATTTATATACATATTTTTAATTTTTTATGCCTCTAGTTTCATGTCATAGCATATTATACGTTTAAGCTTAAAATTAGTCGTACAACTGGTTTAATTTTTCTGTGTGAAAGTATTTGCGAAACTTGTTTCATGTCAAGCTAACTGAATAGACATTTAATTTCATGTTTCCATCTGTGGCTCTTTATGCGCTTTTTTCTTGTTTTTCATTTAAAAGCATGTTTCTTAGCCTGAATCCATGAAACCAGTCAAAATCGTGTCGTTCAAATTTTAATATGTCAAGATTTTCAAATATTTGTTTTTCTTTTAAAACGCATTTTTATTTCCACTTTTTACCTTTTTCCTTCAGTGGCACAGAGGACTGTATTCAGACTCGTACCGCTAGAAACCAGGTTTCGATGCCTGTGGTGTTCAGAGCACAAATACCCATTTGTATATCTTTGTGCTTAATACAAACGAACAAATCTGGTCAGTGTAAAATGTTTTTTATTCCATAATTACATCTCCAGCTTCAGTGGTGCTACTGTAATTATGTGAAAAATGTTTTTTTATTCCATAATTACATCTCCAGCTTCAGTGGTGCTACTGTAATTATGTGAAAAATGTTTTTAATTCCATAATTACATCTCCAGCTTCAGTAGTACTACTGTAATTATGTGAAAAATGTTTTTTATTCCATAATTACATCTCCAGCTTCAGTGGTACTACTGTAATTTTGTGTGAAATGTTTTAATTGCATAATTACATTTTAGCTTTAGTGTCACTACTGTATTTATTTCCTTTCATAAAACTATGCTTTTGCAATCTCTGTCAAAATGTGCAGTTTTACTAGTCTTTATTAATACATGATTTTGTTATAAATATATGTGCACGTATCTGCGTTGTTGTTGTTTTTTATAAATGCACGTGACTAGTGTCCACGTACCTCCACGCATATTAATATTATAAAAATTGAAATAACCAATACTAAAAAGTATATAAATCCACTAAACATCAGGGAACTCAAAGGAATTAGGCCTCTAACACAATCTTCGGTTAAACCTTATTTGAAATAACACTTATAATCCAGTTTTCTTTTCAAAAAATCTCGAAGGATACGTTACTTCAACCTAATTTTTAACCTTTTACTTAACCTTTTTTGTTACTGCATGAATAATGTTGACAACACGATTTGAAGCAATTTAATACTCTGTAAAAGGTAAGACTCTATGGTTTACTGCCCAAAGAAATGTCTCCACGTACTTTAAAAGAAACTGTTAAGGCAATATGTTGTACTGTTTACAAGACCTTTGACAATAACTTTATGAAAGATGTAATCTTAAAATATTCACAAGAATTACTGATAATGAAACAAACTAAGTGAATCATAAGCTATAAAAGATATTGATTTATGAAGCCAACACTAATATGTAGCAACATTGTATAGAGAGGCACGACATGGCCAGGTGAGTTAAGGCCTGCGACTCGTAAGCTGAGGGTCGCGGATTCGAATCCCCGTCGCACCCAACATGCTCGACCTTTCAGCCGTGAGAGCGTTATAATGTAACGATCAATCCCACTATTCATTGGTAAAAGAGTAGCCCAAGAGTTGGATGTGGGTGGTGATGACTAGCTGCTTTTCCTCTAGTCTTACATGGCTAAATTAGGGATGGCTAGCGCAGATAGCCCTCGTGTAGCTTTGCGCGAAATAAAAAAAACAAACATTGTGTAGTGATGACGTAAATAACTCAAAATCCTTAAAAACGGACAACAAACAGACGTCAAATCAAAAGGTAATAGCGTTCAGTTCAAAGAAATAGGTCTCAAGTGTATAACTAGCTATACTCAGGTATAGGCTACTTTAGCTATTTAAAAAAATAAGCCTAGCGTCGTTTATTGAATTGAGAAATGACATTCAACTTTTCTCGATGTCAAATTTAAGCCCCCCCTCCCAGTGACTCAGCGGTATGTCTGCGGACTTACACGCTAAAATGCGGGTTTCGACACCCGTGGTGAGCAGAGCACAGATAGCGCATTGTGTAGCTTTGTGCTTAATTCAAAACAACAACAATCAAATTTAAGATCCTTAACTTTGTCGAAAATGGTTTTAAACAAATTTCATTAAAAAGAGTTGCAAGAAATAAAAACTAAAATCTGAAGAGATAATTTTTTAACTATAACAAATGCACTAGACAGCATGGTGTTGTTTGTTATTTTTCACTTTTTTGTGATAGAAATTCTTCAAACTTAATAAACAACAATTACAAAGAAAATGTTACACCCAATAAAAACGTGTGCACAAAAGGGATCGATATAAATAAATTGGTTTGTTTTTGAATTTAGCGCAAAGCTGCACGAGAGCTATCTGTGCTAGCTGTCCCTAATTTAGTAGGGTAAGACTAGAGGGAAGGCAGCCAGTCTAGTCGTCTCCAGCCACCGCCAATTCCTGTGCTACTCTTTTGCCATCCAATAGTGAGATTGACCATCACATTATAGCGCCCCACGGCTAAAAGAGCGAGTCTGTTTGGAGCAACGGGGATTCGAACCCACGTCCCAAGAATTACGAGTCGAACGCTTTAACTCACTTGGCCATGCCTAGCCCGAACTTTTCGTAATACAGTACTATCATCATAAAAGGTTTTTTATGACATTTCTTACAATATTGATCCCGAAAAGTATCTACCTTTCGTGCAAAAACATGTTATTTGAGGTGATTATTTTATTTGAGTACATGACATCTTAACTATTTACACTACGAAAGATATTGAAAATCATATTTTGAAAATAAAGATTTTATAGGAATATCATAGATTATTCCTCGTACCTTTTTTTCATCACATTTTGTTTGTTTTTTCAAACTACCATTATGTGAAACTTTGAATTATCCATATCTGAAAATTCAAACCCTATTGGAATGTTGTGCGATATTTCAGGCAAAATTATAAACTTTCTCCAAAGACGAGCTCCCACTAACCCAGCGGGCGCCCCCAGTGGCTCAGCAGCATGTCTGCGGATTTACACTCTTGTACAGATTAATTAAAACAAGACAAAAAATTACTATTTTTTTCAATTTTTTGCATTTTGTTTCTGAGAATCGAAAAATTACTCACAAATTAATACATGATATGACTGCATTTATTTTTCAGAAGATCATTAATCCGCTTTGGCATCGAGTCCACGAGTTGACAACAATCTTTACTAATTTTTGGATCGCGGTACCACACCTCAATTATGGCCTCGATTAACTTATCTTTCCGAAGTATTTTTTCACCAGTTGCCAAAAGGTTTTTAATAGTATTTAAGTCCGGAGAGTTTCCAGGCCAGTCCAGCAATTTTATTCGCGTTGCAGTCGTAAAATTCTTCACAAGTTTTGATGTGTGCTACAGAGCTAGATCTTGCTGAAAAAATGCCAGATCCATCTGGAAATATCTTTTTCAATTCTGGAACGACTCTCCTCTCCAAAACTTCGATGTACAGTGGTCCTCGCATCATATCTTCTACGATATATAAGCCTCCGACGCCATAGTGGCTTAAAAAGCCCAAAAACATCTTCTTCAAGGGATGCTTTACAAACTCATTGATGTGAGATTCTCGAAGTTTCTCACCTGCAGATCTGCGAACATGCAGACTTCTTTGACCCTGTACGAAAAAATGAGTCTCGTCACTGAATAACACCTTTCTCCATTGTTCGTGCATCCAGTTTTTGTATTTCAGACCCAATTGATACCATTTTTTCTTCACTGAGTCGGTAAGAAGTTTGTTTTTGATTGGTCTCCTTGCCCTTCTAACGCAATTTCGAATGACGTAATATATCTCAAAATTTCATCACACATCACAAACATAGATCGACCGTACAGCAAAACACAGGTAATTATGCCGTCTGTGTGAAAAAAAATAATTATTAAAGAAAATTAGCGGGTCCAGCAAGCCTACACCGGCCGCCATGCTGAAAATATTGTAAAATGACCAGTTGTTTCAATTAATTTGCACAAAGATGTACAACGCTATATAAAATTACTTCTAATTTACTTCTAAGATATAATTAATCAAATAACCAATAATAAAATGTACCATTAACAATTTTGCTTATAAACATTCAAATAAAAAATTTTAAGAATCATCAGTTTCAGGAAGATTGGTTAGTGGTTCCTCCAACATTACTTCGTGATACAAAACAAAAAAAATATCTTGCTGTTAAGCTCAAATCTCAACAGAATAACCACATGTGTTGTGGATACCACAGGTATTGGAATGGGGTTTGAAGCATTATAAGTGTTTAGCCTTATCACTGAGCCACTGAGAACTCTATATAACTGATTTCGTAACGTAATTTGAGCGGATTTATATATTGGATAACCAAGTTATACATTTGGACAGTCTCAGGATATTAAACCAAGTCAATACGAAGTAGACACATAAGATGTTCTATTTGGTGTTGACAAGCATGCGATAAAAACAGACATTTTACTACATTAATCTAGTTATTTAAAAGAAATAACATCTTTATACGTAACGACCGTCTAGTTTAATACATTCTAAATAAAGCATATTTTAGCATGATATTTCGCAGTTGAAAAAAAAATTTAAATTTGCTTTACGTTCCAGGTTTAACAACTCATTTATATAAAGTATTTAACAAACATCAGAATTATTTATCCTCTCTTCAAACTAATAAACAAAATAAAAGCGTGATATAGGAAAACTAAAATATAATTAATAGATTAAACAGGTATTTACCAAACAGAATGTGAAGGTAGTAATTCATACTAGATAAGATTTTTCTTAATTGGTTTATTTTAAATTTCGCGCAAAGCTACCTTAGGACTACCAGCGCTAGCTGTCCTTAATTTATCACTCACCACCACCCACCACCAACTCCTGGACACCTCTTTTACCAACAAATAATAGGACTGACCGTCACATTATAACGTCCCCACGACTGAAAGGGCAAGCATGTTTGATGTGATGGGGATTCGAACACGCGAATTACGAGTCGAATGTCTTAACCACCTGTCCATGCCAGGTCTTATACTAAATAAATTAAACTAAAATTAAAGTACAGGTTGCAACAGCATAAACATTATATAAGAGGTAGGTCCAGTATGGCCAGGTTGGTTAAGGCATTCGACCAAGAAAATATGCAAATAACAATAAAGCGACAAGGCCCAAAGGTATGCAGTATGTCACGTAACATCTTGTAAGAACTCGTGAAGATGGCGTAATTCACGTGAAAACTTGCACGCGTACACGGCTTCAATAAAGTTTCAAACGGTACAAATGGGAAACGATATTATGGCCAAGCGCGTAAGGCGTGAGACTCGTAATCCGAGGATCGCGGGTTCGCGCCCTCGTCGCGCTAAACATGCTCGCCCTCCCAGCCGTGGGGGTGTATAATGTGACGGTCAATCCCACTATTCGTTGGTAAAAAAGTAGGCTAAGATTTGTTGGCGGTGATGACTAGCTACCCTCCCTCTAGTCTTACACTGCTAAATTAGGGACGGCTGGCGCAGATAGCCCTCCAGTAGCTTTGTGCGAAATTACAAAACAAACACGAAACGATATTTTTAATTGTTTATTATTAACTGTAAGACTTTTTAGGTAAGTTAGCAATCTTTCTTCCAAGTCAATTTTCTTTATATGCAATCGTATTCTTTCTCTAATTTTTTTAAAAAAGTAAGTTAAGTCTTTATGGCGTTAAAAACTATATAATTTGCTTAAAATCCGATCGAGTTCTCGTGTTTGATACCGGGAAATTTAATTTACAGTTCATCAGTTTCTGTGATAAATGTACCCATTGATAAGCAATATCGTGATCTGTCATCTGCTCGTTGCACACAGCTAAATTAGATTACTCGAAGAAGCACAGTGATCTCGAAATAATATCCTATTTATTAGCCTTGTACTTTAGTTTTTACCTGTTTCAGATAAGTCGTACACCATTTTTTATGGTATTTTTTATCCACGTTACCAAAAGAATTCACGCCCCAATCTTCAGGTTTCACAGATTTTCACTCCTTGTTTAGTAACCTAGATCAGTGACTCCCAAACGTTTTTAGTCTGAGGTTCCCTTGATGTGAATAAAAAAAACGTTTAAGCCTCTACAACCTATAAAAATACTTTAAAATATGGTTTGTCAATTTTCAAAGAATAACTACTTATGAACTTTAGGTCATTGTAAACTAAAATAAGTCTATATGGCGCATGAGTTGAAGAAGGCACAAATTTATTGATTAAATTACTTGTGAAATAAAATTTTTGAAACTTGTTTGTGGAAACAAAAAGACGAATTATCGTTTAAGCCAATTTTGCTTGTTTTTGACATGTCTGTAATATGTATATTAGACACTATTTGGTGAAAAAATATAAATTTAAGACAGATAAAAAACTTACAGAATAACCATAAAAGTGATTACAGCCACTCTCGTTGTCTTTAAGCACGTTCACAATTGTATCTATTGCAATTAGAAATACCTTCAATTCTCGGTTTGAAGTGGAGTGAAAAAACGCACTGAAAAGTGCACTTTGTATAAAAGTAACTGGACATTCATTTTAGGTGACAATTATATGTTTATTACGTTTTTATTGATTTCTTACAATTTTGTGAAATAATTACAAATCGAATTGTATAAACAGTGTAAGGAATTACTTCATCTTGGCCCGAAATACCGTGTGATAAGCAGTAAAAAGCAAAACTTTTGACTGGTCAAATAGAGTTAATGAAAAGAAACCAAAAACCTGAAAATACCTTATTTCCAGTAGGGTCTAACTCTGAAGAAGGTACGTGAAACTTAGATTCTTAATAATATGTGTGATCAAGGTAAAAACTGCAAGTCTTTGGAAATTATGTTATATATATTAGAGTATGTTCTTGAGACACTCGAAAACTAAGTACAAATCTTTCCAACGATTTTGCTCCAAATACCTGGGTTAAATACCACCTCTAAAACAGCAAAATACGCGTAGCTGATCAAAAATCTCTATTTAAAATAGGTAACCAAATTTAAAAGTTGAAATGGTCATCGATTTATAAACGGCGGAATGAGAAACCGGCACGTGTGGTCTACACAGACGAATCCAAGTTGAACAATCCGTGGTAGTTTGTCAATCTGCAAGACTGCAAGTTTGAGACTCTAACTGATGACTACGATTTTTTATATCTTCTGATTTTTTTTAAAATTATTCATTTTAACATATACCACAACTGAGGTTAAGATAACTTATAACCTATAGTTCCTTTCTTTATTTGATAAATGTAATGATTTAAGTGTTGTTTTTATGTGTGTTTTTTCTGAACCTTTCAAGGAACACAAATTATTAGTAAATTAGTTTAAAATCAATGCATGCCGGAGAACAAATTTCGAACGATTTTCAAAGTCCAATATTTGCGTAAACGTACAAAACCAGACGTCACTATTTATAAGGGCTCCCCTCCGCTAGTACAGCGGTATGTCTCCGGATTTACAACGCTAAAATCAGGGGTTCGATTCCATTCGGTGGACTGAGCAGATAGCCCAATGTGGCTTTGCTATAAGAAAAAACAAACAAGACAAACCTTCGGCCCGGCATGGTCAAGCGTGTTTAGGTATTCTACTCGTAATCCGAAGGTCGCGAGTTCGAATCCCGGTCGTCCTTTCTGCCATGGGGGCGTGCTACTGTGACGGTCAATACTACTATTCGTTGGTAAAAGAGTAGCCCAAAAGTGGGTGGTGATAACTAGCTGCCTTCCCTCTAGTCTTACGCTGCTAAATTAGGGATGGCTAGCGCAGATAGCCTCGAGTATTTATGAGTGAAATTAAAAAAACAAAAAACACTATTAATAGTACACTATTAGAATTAATCAATTAACTTCGCACTGTTAATGAACGTGAATTATAACATACGAACTATTTATTGACAGTGTAAGATTTAATCCCTGGTGAAACAACTTTTTCCCTAGAATAAAAACAGTTACAACGGTTGTGTAATTAGCGAAGGTTTCCCAGATATGGGCTCCATGCTATGATTAGCAAGTGAAAGAACCGAAATATTTCCTACGTGTGGTTAATTAAAACTGGTCATTTTCTAGCAGACTGATGTAAAAAGGCAAATTGTTCCGTGTGAAAATACTTTTGTGACGTGCTAAGCAATTAGAAAGGCCACACTCGTTTTCTCGAAAGCCTACCAACCTAGTTATATTGCCTATAATGAAAAAGGAGGTCACTATATATTTTTAACTAATAAAAAGAACAAAAATTTAGTAAAGTGTGGGAAATTTCTACGTAAATTTCTACATGTGCTGAGGAAATTGCTAGAAAAGACAGGCGTTGATCACCAAACAAAGAGAATAGTCTAAGGTCTATATGATCTAAAAGGCAATAAGTTTTAGATAGATCAAGTTGTTTTATATCTACTCAAATGTAAAGCACAAAAAAGAAATATCTATAAGAATTAATAAGTTTCAGTGGAAAAGTTTTTTCAACAGTCTTATATTTCCGTGACGAAACCAGTAAAAATGCCAACAGTTGTTTCGTTTTGAATTTGGAAAAAGCCAAAATTGTTTTGAAAGTAATCGATAAGAAATATGTAAAGAAGGAAAATTAATTAATTACATTTCAGATCGGCGAGTTGCTGACTGTAAACACAAATAATAACTAAAAACAGGGCCCAGAATGGCCAGGGGTTAAAGCACTTGACTCGTAATCTGAGGGTCGTGGGTTCGAATCTCCGTCATACCAACCATGCTCGCTCTTTCAACCGTGGAAGCATTATTATGTGACAGTCAAAAGAGCAGTCCAAGAGTTGGCAGTGGGTGATGATGACTAGTTGCCTTCCCTTTAGCCTTACACTGCTAAATTAGGGACAGCTAGCGCAGATAGCCCTCGTGTAGCTTTGAGAGAAATTCAAAACAAACACTTAAATAGAACAATTTTTCAAGAAATGAAAACAGCAACGTTTTATATACACATTCGTTTACCTTCTATTTTGGTGTGCTTTAAAATGTGTTACCTTTTTTTCACAGAACATATTTGAACACCTTGATTCAAAAATTTTAACTAAGAAATAAAGTTGAAAAAGCTTTAAATATTTGAAGCTCTTTTTATTCGACGACAAACAAATAATATGTTATTTATCCGCCTCCATTTTATTTCTGAACTTGTTAAAATTTTCAACGTGATGTCAGAAAACTTCGAGAGTGTATATTTCAAGTATATAGTTAAAATATTCTTGGACAGTTGACGTATCGACAACAAAAACCACATATTTAACACACATAAAGCTTTATGTTATGTTTTTTACTGCGCTAACATTATACTGTGGAGAACCCAATGTTAAACATACAACTAACACTTATAAACATTAATTATGCACCATAAGTGAAGATGGAATGTCTTGAGGAAAGTTCAGATATGTTATAAGAGGAAAAATACGATATCACAAGTTGAGCGTCAGTTGTTTTAAATGACGCTTTGTAACAGTGTCTTCTGCATCCGAGTGGTCTTTTTGTCCTGATATTAGTTCTGTAAAAATTAAAACATTATTTTTGGATCAGCAATGTATAACGTTGAGTTTTATCCTTGCGTGTACGTGCTGTTTTCGCTCGTTCTACTTGCCAGGAGCTGTAACTCAAATCACAAACAGATTACAAACCATTACGTTTGAGACGACTGTATTACGTTTACGTAAGCGTTATCGTCAACCCCTAAAATTATTGCTTAAATATCAATTGTTTCGAAATTCACCAACACAATGTCTTAATACGATGCTTTAGAAATACAATAATGAGATATTAAGATATATAATGAGATATCTTATTCTTGTAAATCGCTATATTAAATACATTTATAGACATTTCATTGGCTTATATCTTATTTTGAGATCCGACCGGCTTAGTTATTATACTACAAAAATACTTAGTATATATGAGTACAAGACCTTAAATATTTAATTACAGTAATAGCTTATCTAATCGTTATAATAATAAAATAAGTATTTCCTTATAGCAACAATTGAGCAGTTTCTCTGCAACACCATAACTATTCAATCACAACACTTTAGTTGTTTCATAAGAAAGACACTTATATCTTAACATTATTCTGTGCCTTTGTTTACCAATCTTATTTTACTAGAAAGACACTTATTTCTCAACGCCATTCTGTGCCTTTGTTTACCAACCATTTTTCACAAGAAAGACACTTATCTCTCAGCATTATTCTGTGCCTTTGTTTAACCAATCTTATTTCACTAGAAAGACACTTATCTCACAACATAATTTTGTGCCTTTGTTTAACCAATCTTATTTCACTAGAAATACATTTATCTCTCAACACTATTCTGTGTCTTTGTTTCATGAATCGTATAAGCCTCATTATCTTTTGTACCATAGATAATTAATGCCTATTAGGTCATAAAATCAAATTCTTTTTCACCTATTAATTATTTAAATGTATTTCGTTGTTGTTTTTCTGCCCAAAACACAAAACTAATTCGTTTGTCTTAAGTTCATCTCGGTATTTTTATCGCAAGTTTCTAAATAAAATCTTCACTTTCTGAAACATTTTATCAACATCTTGAACTCATGTTTTTCCTCAACTGAAACATGTTTCTTCCAGTCCTTCAATCCAACTTCCTTTCAATATCACTATATTAAAATTTACTCAAAAAGCTTTTCTCAATATTTCATTTCTGCCAGATATTCTAAGTTCTCTATACCTCAATTTGTTTCATATGTTACTAGAAACATAGAAATTTAAATCTCTCCTAAAACATAACTAACTCAAGCTTTTCCTAACTCTTTAGTATACGTTTATTTCAACATCTGTAACTCACTTCACTGGCTCTCATTTCTTTCATTAATTATATTTATTTTTTCCTGGTATCTTAACGAACAACGTACATTTGAAAAGTATTTTACGTGAAACATTTTCATAATTCAACTAAATCTTACATCATAATGAGCGGACTATCTTTAACACATTACTAACTTCCATTTTAATAGCTTTGTTTAAGTTTCCTTCCAGTATTCTACTCGACATTTTTACCTAAATTGTGTTTTACAGCTATCTCTCAAACCAAACATGCTCATACTTTCAACTGTGAGGGAATTATAATCAACAGTCAATCTCACATTTTGTTGGTAAAAGAGTTGGCGATGGGTGATTACGACTAGCTGCTTTCGCTTTAGTCTTTCACTACTAAATTAGGGACGGCTAGCCCTCGAGTGGCTTTGCGCAAATTTCAAAAAATCAACCAATCAAATATATCGTTAATTCCAAGCGATTCGAAATCCCTCTGAATTGTTTTATTATTTCCTTGGTAATTTTATTAAAACTTGTCTCAACAGTTTACTCACTTAACCTTTTCAAATTCTCCTGAAATTAGTTGATATCTGTCAGTTTATTTTCAATCAGCTTTCAGAGTTTTGTGATATATAATTAGTTTCTGACCTCTTTCACAAACATGAACAGAATCCAAATATTTACTTTTCTATTCAGTAAAATATTCTAGTAACAGACACTTAAACACGTTTATTGTCTTCCTTTTTTGTCTCTAATGCATCCTGTTTAAGAGTAAATATAAAAACCATCAACAGATTTCGTCTGTCTGAGAGTAATGCTCTGTCTTTGTTAATTTTCCATCAGCAAGGCTACTTAGTGAGCTAAGGTGAAACAAATTAGAGGCTGGGTTAAAAGAAAAGCAAGTGAAAAAGCAAAACTGGTCTTAAAGCTCACGCAAAGTATAAAAGTTGTTTTGGTACTTTAACTGGCACGTAAGCAATACGTGCAGTGGAACCAACTTTTATAATGATGATGACTAATGGAAGAGGGTATAATAGCGTTCAAGTATTTTGTATTTCGTTAATTGGCGTATCTTAATGTTCACAACCGTAACAGTACAATGATGTGATCGAAAATTTATGATTAAAATACTTACATTATTGAAATTCTTTCTTGCAATACAAAATTAATTAATAAGGCAAGCATTTGAGGGTCAAATGATAGGTCAAAATACGACTGGGTAACTGACCAAATTCTAAAAAGACTCAAAATGAGCAAATCCAATTGTTTGTGTCAATGTGTTAGATGCATAAAAATACACATTTATGTCAGTTTTTGTCTTGATTGCTGTAAATATAACCACACGATGGCCCAAAATATACATCTTTGGGTTGTTTGATCTCTGACTCCATAAAAAATCCTTACATTCAAAAAGTGAAAGCGTTTCTCGGTATATTGGATCAAAATATAATAGTATCAAGTTTCAAATCCATCCGTCTAGAAATGAAAGAGTGATGGTCAATTGAAACTATATTTAGAAGAAGAAACAATAAAAAAAATAGTCAAACTCTCGACGGAGACATACTACTAATAAAAATTAGTAGTATTGTAGAATTAGTAGAATTGAAATATTTTAGCACAACTTGTTAACATTAATATCAATACTTTTTTCCCATATAAGATAAGCCCAGCATGCCCGGGTGGTTAGGGCACTCGATTCGCAATCTGATGTTTAAGGGTTCAAATGCTCTCCTTTCAGCCGTGAAGGCGCTAATAATGTTACGATTAATCCCACAATTCGTTGGTTTTATAAAAGAATAGCCCAAGAGTTGGCGGTGGGTAATGATAACTAGCTGCTTTTATCTAGTCATACACTGCTAAATTAGAAACGACTAGCGAAGATATACACTCTTCTTTACTTTTCATGAAATTTTTTTATTAACACGGGACAGGCACCAAGAATATTTTAGAACGTAATTTTTCAAGTCGTTCTGAATTGTTTATTCATGTCTAACACTTTTACCAAAACTTCATGCCGCACCGTTTGTGAAAACCAGACCTATGCTAGCCACAAAACATACATCGACATTCAGTGAGTCAGTGTATTAATCTTGTATTGATAATGTAACATTAATACAGGAATGTGGTACTTGTGGGAAATAATCTCGATGTCAGTGTGGATGCAACGGTTTAGATCTAGAGGTCAAAATGGCACGAAATGCAGGTGAGAACAGTTACAGGAGAAAATGAAGGCGCGAAGAAAGAAAAGGAGGAAGGAATTATTATGACATTCTATTGATGACTGATGAAGATGAAATGTTAAGTGATACTTCTGAGGATCCCTTGGATTTCGTGACATCGAAGAAACGACGCAGATCATCCAATAACTCAAGTGTGAGTCAAGGCGTTTAAGGCGTTATTTTAGTACTTCAATAGAAGACAGAAACGTTGTCTATTCAATTCGGCAGGTCTTTGATATCGAATCCAGAACGACATCAAATGTTCCGAATGAAGAATCTCTTCGGAATGCATGAAGTTCCAGTGCTTTTGACAAAAAACATCTATTGCTTGTGTTCTGCATGACTGTATTAAAGATTCTGTGCACCATGTTACTCCCAGGAGATCAAGATGGTATTATGAACGCGACTGGAAAGGTTATTTGTAATAAATCTGGTGATACAAAACTATTCTCATCTTCCAACGATGCGCAACGAGTTCTACCAGAGAAATGTATTCAGAGAAAAGTTATACTTGCACTACTATGTTAGATTTAAGATTGAAGAACAAGCTAGATGGCACTATCGTCGATTGAAGTCTGGGTTTCAGCTAGAATCTACAGTAAGATCTCTCCAGCATTACTGTAAGCGATATAATACCAATGATCAAGGTGATGAGAACTATGTCACTGATGCTAAGGTTAAGGTCTTCGTATCTACTCGGAAAACAAAGAGCAAGAACGGGAAAAAATACCCAAGTACACAGCAAACTGTTTGATCTTAATTGAGAGATCGATATGGAAGTCAACAACACAAAACAACACACATATCTTCTAAGTCAAAAACATGCGATAGCGTCATTAAACTTGCAAGGTTTTTTTGTGTAACTGTCAGAAATTTTAGTTCAAACTGAAAACGCTAAAAATTGAGTTTTAGCTCATTCCGGAATGATATTATATATCAAGATCTTGGTCTGTGGAAGCACTGTTAATAATCATTATTTGAGAAATTATGTTATCGGCTTTATGTTGTTAATACTTATTTTATCAATAACACAAGGGTCCAGCATGTCTAGGTGGTTAAGGCACCCGATTCGTAATCTGAGGGTCATGGGTTCGAGTTCCCGTTACACCAAATATGTTTGCGTTTTCAGCTGTGTGGGCGTTATAATGTGACGGTCAATCCCATTATTCGTTAATAAAAGAGTAGCCCAAGAGTTGGTGGTGGGTGGAGATGACTAGCTGCCTTCCCTCTAGTCTTACACTACTAAATTAAGGACGGCTATTGCAGATAGCGCTCGTGTAGCTTTGCGGGAAATTCAAAACAAACAATTTGTTTAGTGGTTTTATCCACTATAATTATTATAAGGGTTTATGATATTTAGTTACTTTACAAACTATTCACAAACAGTGAAATATCTAAGTTCACTGCTAAAATAATCGGAAATTAAACATGATATTCCTTAAAAATTAATTTAACACGTCCTCTCCAGAGGCAAGGGCTGTCTTTACCCTTTAGTTTGTTGAAGATTAAAAGTTCAATCTGGAAATTCTTAAACAGGGTATTTTGAACGTAGTTTTTGAGACAACTTCGAGACTAGTTTGTGTTTGTTAGTTGATCATTTTTAAAGTGAAACACAGCATCTTCACGTCTCCATACTAGCTAATACTAGGTCTATCCGATGGTAGTGAATTCAGTAGATATTAATAAAGCCACATTCTCAGCATCACAAGTTAAGCAACTGCCAACCTATTATGCTTCCACTATCACCTTCTTATCTTTCAATTCATATATGAACGATTTCAATCTGCGATTCGGTAAAGAAGATGGAAGCATCACGATATTCAGCAGTGAGATGAGCAGACACGAACACTTTGAAATCAGCTCCAGACATAACACTGTTCTCGGCTCGCTACACAATATTTATTAAGGTGATTCTAAAGGGTTACTGAATCTTCTGTGTGTCATTTGGAGACTTACAAGGAAGATCAGAGGTCGAAACCTTAATTGATTTGTTTTCTGAATTTCGCGCAAAGCTACACGAGAGCTATCTGCGCTAGCAGACCCTAATTTAGCAGTGTAAGACTAGAGGGAAGGCAGCTGGTCATCACCGCCCACCGCAAACTCTTAAGCTACTCTTTTACCAAAGAATTGTGGGATTAACTATTATATTATAAATCCCCACAGCTGAAAAGACAAGCATATTTGGTGTGATGGAGATTCGAACCCGCGACCCTCAGATTATGAATCGAGCTTCTTAAGGACCTGGTCATGTCAGGACTCCAAAACTTTAAAATACAATTAAAAAATATATACGGCGTTATAGGTTGTATTTTTTTTTTTTTTGCTTTCATATATGCTTAATATTGTCAGCATAAAGGGTTTCTGCTGTATCTAGTTTAATTTATACTCCCCGTCTTCGATAACAACAAAGACTCAAATGATATTTAAAACAACATTCTTTTAATTTTTGTTTTTGAAATTATTGCATTAGCCTTAGATTATTTGAAACTTTAAGGAATAAGGGGGTCAAATCACTATCCACACATACACACACAAATATTTTAAATCAGCAATTTGTAAGAAGTTTCATAACAAACTTCTCTCCAGGGTCGTTTTTAGACCTCGTATCCTATGACATGTATGTATAGCTATTTACAGAAACAAATCCGTTCTGCATGTTAATGCCCTCTGAACAATTCTCGCAGCGATTTCCATCAGCACAAAAGGAAAACAATCCTGACCTTTCCGTTTCCATTTTTTACCCCCCATGAAACTGGTTAGTCCTTTTCTAAGCAGACATCATATACAGAGTTTATCGGTTTGACATATGAATAATATTCAGTTTCATTTTACTTTAGAAGAAAAAGAATAATACTTTTAAAGCTCATTAAAGTTCTATTGATCATATAAACTTAAACAAGCACGTTTCACGTAGTTTGTCACTTTGTCTTAGGCCTAAAAAAAAGGTATTTGGTTAAAATATTGTCTCTAATATTTCACAATGAAGGCATTAAGTTTGTTTGTTTGTTTTTGAATTTCGCACAAAGCTACTCGAGGGCTACCTAAGGCCTGGCATGGCCGAGCGGGTTAAGGCGTGCACTCGTAATCCGAGGGTCGCGGGTTCGCGCCCGCGTCGCGCTAAACATGCTCGCCCTCCCAGCCGTGGGGGTGTATAATGTGACGGTCAATCCCACTATTCGTTGGTAAAAGAGTAGCCCAAGAGTTGGCGGTGGGTGGTGATGACTAGCTGCCTTCCCTCTAGTCTTACACTGCAAAATTAGGGACGGCTAGCACAGATAGCCTATGCTAGCCGTCCCTACTTTAGCAGTGTGAGACTAGAGGGAAAGGAGCTAGTCATCACCACCCATCGCCAACTCTCGGGCTACTCTTTAACCGACGAATAATTGAATCGGCCGTCACATTATAACGCCCCCACGGCTGGAAAGGCGAGCACGTTTGGTGCAAAGGGGATTCGAACCCGCAACTCTCAGATTACGAGTCGAATGCCTTAACCCACCTGGCCATACCGGGCTCCAGGTTCTATGACATAAGCACACAAAAATAGCCAAAAAAAAAAGACAGAAAAGAAACATATGTTTCAAGCTTCAATAGCTGTAATAGTCAATATATTTATAACAATGATGTTTGTGATTACTGATTACATTTTCGGGAGTTTGCATAATAAATTTGGGTTTGTTTGTTTGTTCTTAATTAAGTCCAAAACTGCACAATTGACTCTTTGAGTTTTATCCACCAAGGGAATCAAAACCCTGTTTCCAGCGGTAGAAGTCCGCAGACATACCACTGCGCCGCTATTGATCGTAACGTATTTTTTATTAACTCATTATATTCATCAACATGTTCGTAATAAACTTCAAACATCAGTGCTAGAAAATAACTTCATTAACATCTGCTGAACAATAGGTTTCTTTCTCACCAGCCTTTACTAAAAACCCCTAAGGACAGAGCGGTACGTTTGCTGACTTCCACCGCTACAAACCGGGTTTTGACACATGTGATGAGCAGAGTACAGAAAGCCCATCGTGTAGCTTTGTGCTTGATTCTAAACAAACCTTTGCTAAAGTTACACACGTTTAGGTACGTCCAATCATAATCCACGGTGACTAACAATTTCTGTAAGATATCTTGACCAGTAATTTTCTAAACACTTCAAGTTACTCTAGCATAATTTTTTTTTACGAAAATAAAGTATTTCGTTTAAGATTGTTGATTTATTAGTTTTATATTTTAAGATTGTTGTTTGATTAGTGCAAAACTACACTGTGAGCTATTTGCACTCTCTCACATCCCTGATATTTGTGTTGTAAGTCCGTAAACTTAACGCTGATCCAGCGAGGAACTTCCTGTAACGCGTCCGTTATGTGTGTTTTCCCACTAGTCGCCGTAAAGTGATTTATAAATAAAGTTTCTGAAATAACTAAACCATAATGTTTTGGGTTGGACGTTTGTTGTTGTTTTGTTTCTTCTTTAGAGTGAGAGATCCTATTTAAGAACGTATGGATTAAATACGATAAATATTTGAATTCTTTAAACAGTTCATGCAGTGTCTGGGGCTAGAAAATATTAAAAACAACTTTCTTCTTTAAATATTTTTTTAAAAATAAATTATTTTTGTTAAGTATATGTCGTGCATTATAATATGAAATTTAGAAAATTCTGAACGAAACCTAGTGTCGCGTACAGATAATAATATTAAGAGTGAGAACGTAAGCCTATCCTTGGTGATTTATGTGCTGTATGTTTAACAGATCATATTACTTAGCTTGATAGAACAAATGGAAGAACAGCGTACTTTAGTTTCGATAATGATTATTTTACAGCCATTAAACACTTCAACTGCACACACAACACTCCAGTGTCTAGCGAGAGGGGGCGCTAGTGGCGGTTTGGACATTTAAACTTGAGGTGTTGAAAGGCATTTAAAAAAAAAAACAAGAACTTGCTCAAGAACAGCTTATAAAACAACTGCAGAGGAATTAGTAAGAACTTAATTGTACACTAGCAACTCTGAAGACCTAGTAATTATCCCACTTTAAACACGTGAAATAAAAATAAGAATATGTACTATTTGAAGCTACGAGAAAGAATTTTTAGAAAGATTTTTTCATAGGATATCTATGCCATGAAGTTGGTGACGCTGAGTTGACTTAAAGAACCCACTATTATAGAATTTTATTCATTTTGTGAAAAAGCCGTAGAGCTTCAGAACCTTTTCTGAAGCTGCTTATGTTTTAACAAAAGTCATATGACAACAGACCTATTTCATATACTGCTTATGTTTTAACAAAAGTCATGTGACAACAAACCTCGTTCATTTACTGCTTATGTTTTATGCTTTCATATGAAGAAATAACAATTCGTGTGGTCCGCCATGGCCAGGTAGTTAAGTCACTCGACAAGTATTCCGAGGGTCGTGGGTTCGAACTGCCGTCGCACCAAACATGCTCACCTTTACAGCCATGGGAGCGCTATAATGTGACGATCAATCCCACCATTCATTGTTAAAAGAGTAGCCCAAGAGTTGGCCATGGGTGGTGATGACTAGCTGCCTTCCCTCAAGTCTTACATTGCCAAATTAGGGACGGCTAGCGCAGATATTCCTCGTGTAGCTTTGCGCGAAATTCAAGAACAAACAGACAAACAAACCTTAATAAATTAGTATATTAAAAAACAACAACAAAATACTTTCAATATGACAACTCATCAAATTAATTTTTCTGGAGTATTCTTTGTATCTTGCCACAAAAATTATTATTTGGTTGAGCCTATTACTGTAATGTTTGGTATGGTAACTGGAAAATATCCGACAATATACAAGAATTATTTTGTTAGGAAATTTTGACCGAAAAGATAAACGAGAAAAAGAAAACCTTGACATAAAACGTGTTTTTTTCTTTTTATACATCTTTGGCTTGTGTAACACAGGGGTGGTTGACTCAGTTACCGTGTGATGACTGGAAACTCTACGGAGGCTTAAGTGGGTTATTTTACTTTGGGATATTTACCCAAATAGAGGAATGGAAAACATTTTCAAATCGGGCAGATTTCAACTTTTAACAGTTTTTGGGGTTTTAATTTAAAGATATAAGTACTTAAATCGTTAAATAAGCGAGTTGTTGTCTTTGGAATATATGCTTTTAGAATTTTTACTTTTATTATTAAGTTTGATACCTGAGAAAAATATATTAACGATTGTACCATGAGGTAATGGGAAGGTATTCATTATTGATAATACCATCTGCATATCTGTAGTGAGGTATATATTGTAGTTTTTACTAAGTGCCAATGATATATTATCAACCATTTTAGTAGTGTGTTGGTAATGGGAAATTTACCCTTGCTTTTATTTTTCTATCTACTCACAGTGTGGTATATATATGTTTTATTTTATTGTGTTCTAGTTGTGTGATATTTATTGTTGTTTTTAATATATGTTAATAATGTGGTATTTATTGGTAATGTGGCATCTAACCTTGTTTGTTCTGTATTCTTGAAATAAGATAGTTATTACTAATTTTTGCTATCTTCTGATATCGAGAAATCTACTGGGGTTTCGAAACGTGATATTATTGTGGTATATATTTTTATCATGTACTAATAATGTCGTACCTACTGTTACTCATTCAACGTGCAATATTACGGTACCTCTTATATTTTTTTACAACATGTATTAAATTACATGATATTTTTTTCACTTCTAATTCATTTTAACAGAATATCAATCTATCTATATTTCCCTCTATAGACACAGCAGATAGTCCAGTGTGGCTTTGCTATAAGGAAAAGAAAGCACACACATACATTTATCTATATAAATATATAGAGCTTTTATATAAAAATATAAAAAGCAATATATATATCACCTAAAGGTTTAGAAATGATAGGTCGGAAGTTAATTCAATAATTTATGGCCTGAGAGAGTCCTGGGCTTGTGAAATCCTGCCGTCCATTAAAATAACATTAATTGGTTCTAATTCATAATGATCCTGGGAACACACTTAATCACTGAAAATAGGTAAATGTTCTTACATTTGTTTAATGGATTTCATATGTATCTTAATTACTCTGCGAGTGGATTCTGTAAAAACGCTATTGTGACTGATATGCAGTTTCACCGGTAAGATTAATCTGTTATGTAATTGAATTTCCCAGATGCTTCATTAAGCGACGCCATTTTGGGTTGGTTGTAATTTAAGAAAAACTCAATTTAGGTAACTAAAGTCGTTTACGTATTAAGAATATCTAAAGCAAGAAATGAGAACATGAAAGTAGCAAATTACAAGGTACAGTACCTTGCAGAAGTATTCACTTCCTGCAAAGTTTCAAATTTTGTTGCCGTCTGAGTTTACAATCATGAAACTTACAAATGAGACTATATTTAGAATCTACACAATCTACTCCAAATGAAAGAGTCAATGAAACGTTGTTGTTATGTAAGTTAGATTTTCAAAGTAAATTGGGATACTCTCAAAAGATAAGTTTGAAAGGTCACAACATAAGTGAAATATTTTCTGTCTGTGTGTAATAAAAGTGGTTTAAGTCGACTTTAGACTAAAAGCATCTGTTCAGGCCACAATTTGTTATTCCTTTCAATGCTGTGAATTCCATCATAGAGAAGTGGAATGTGCTTCATACCAGCCAGTCACTAATCAGATCAGGCCGGATTTTCAAACGAAATGTTGGACAAGCAGGAAACTGGTTAGGAATGCCACTGTAAAGTCAACGGTGATTTTGAAACATTTGCAAAGGTTATTTTCTAAGATGGAAATTAGTTTTCATGTATCAACAATATCTCAGTCCCTGCACAAAGCTGGCCTGCATGGGTGAGTAAGTACACCCTTGTGCAAATTAATTGAAACAAGACGGAAAATTACTATTTTTTCAATTTTTTTGCGTTTTATTTCTGAGAATCAAAAAATTACTCACAAATTAATACATCATATGACCGCATTTATTTTTCAGAAGATCATTAATCCGCTTTGGCATCAAGTCCACGAGTTGACTGTAATCTTTACTAATTTTTGGATCGCGGTACCACACCTCAATTATGGCCTCAATTAGCTTATCTTATCGCCCAAAGATTTAAGTCCGGAGAGTTTCCAGACTAGTTCCAGCACCTTTATTCGCGTTGTAGTCATAAAATTCTTCACAAGTTTCAATGTGTGGCACGGAGCCAGATCTTGCTGAAAAGTGCCAGCTCTATCTGTAAATCTCTTTTTCAATTCTGAAACGACTCTTCTCTCCAAAACTTCGATGTACTGTGGTTCTCGCATCATGCCTTCTACGATATGTAAGCCTCCAACGCCATAGTAGCTTAAAAAGCCCCAAAACATCTTCTTCAAGGAATGTTTTACGAACTGATTGATGTGAGATTTCAAAGTTTCTCACCTGCAGATCTGCGAACATGCAGACTTCTTTGACCCTGTACGAAGAAATGAGTCTCGTCACTGAATAACACCTTCCTCCATTGTTCGTGCATCCAGTTCTTGTATTTCAGACCCAATTAAATACCGTTTATTCTTCACTGAGTCGGCAAAAAGTTGTTTTTTGACTGGTCTCCTTGCCCTTTTAACGCAATTTCGAATGATGTAAAATTGCTCAAAATGTCGTCATATATCCCAAAAATAGATCGACCGTACTGCAAAACACAGCTAATGACGCCGTCTGTGTGAATAAATGACTATTAAAGGAAATCAACGGGTCCAGCGAGCCTACACCGGCCGCCATGCTAAAAATATTGTAAAATGACTATTTGTTTCAATTGACTTGCACAAGGGCGTAAGAAGGAAATCATTACTGAGAAATAATCATCTCAAGTTTGCAATAAAAACATATAAATAATACTGCATACATGAGACAAGGTTTTGTGGTCAGATGAGATGAAAATTGAGTTTTTCGTGCTAAATTCAAATTATGTTTGTCGCAAGCTCAACACAGCATATCACTATCCAAACTGTCAAACATGGTGTTGACAGCATCATGAAATGGGATGGTTCTCATCATCAGGGACTGGAAAGCTTGTCAGGATTGAAAGGAAGATGGATGGTGCCAAGTACAGACGAAATCTAGAAGAAAACGTGTTCGAGTCAGCCAAGAATCTAAACTAGGTCGAAAATTTATATTTCTGCAAAACAATGACCGAAACACAAGGCCAAAGCTACACTAGAGTGGTTTCAAAAGAAAAATTGAATGTTCTGAAGTGGCCAGGTCAAAAATCTCCAACGAACTTGTGAGATTTGAGCAACTCTGCCACGAAATATGAACAAATATAATGCTTTTCATTGTGAAAAGAGGGTAGAAACCTATTCAAACAGATTCATAGTAGTGATTACTGCCAAACGTGCTTCAAGCAAGTACTGATTTAGCGGGCTGAATACTTATGCAAATCATTAAATTTCAATTTATATGTTTTATTTGCGGGTTTGCTGACATTCAACCTCAGACACACATAATAACACACTGTAATTTAAATTGCCTTAATCATCTGGCCCAGCATGGCTAGATGATTAGGGCGCTCTACTCGTAACCTGAGGGTTGTAGGTTCAAATCCTCATCACACCAAACGTACTCGCCCTTTAGCCGTGGGAGCGTTATAATGTTACGGTCAATCCCACAATTCGTTGGTAAAAGAGTAGCCCAGGAGTTGACGGTGGGTGGCGATGACTAGCTGCTTTCCCTCTAGTATTAAACTGCTAAATTGGGGCTGACTAGTGCAGACATCCCTCATGTAGTTTTGCGTCATATTTCTTAACAAACCAACAAATAACAGTGTTAAGCGTTTGACCACTAGAGTTTTGAATTTTAAATAAATGTTTACAATATTTGTCTATTATCAAAAGGTTACATTATTGACAGGGGTGAATGCCGTTGTAAGGCTTTGTAGATGCAGTCATGTTATTCGTGTTAATGTATAAATACATGCCACTGCAAACATAATTAAGTTGTTTTGTTGTATATGGAAGGTATCACCATTAAACTCACACGGCCAGGAAAAAATAAAAATCCATCATCCACACAATACCCAGCCCATTACGAACAGCAAATGAAAATTCGCCCCACAAATAAAGACTTAATAACCTTCCTTTAAAACAATCGTTCATTATTAGTGTGGAAGAATACAATTTTAAAAGAACACACATGTACGAGGGCTGTTCAAAAAATACGTGGACTGACGTCATAAAACAAAGTGTACTTTATTTAGAAGTTACAGGTCTGGAACTCCTTCAAACTACTCTCCTCACCAACGCACACACTTATTCCAACGGTGTTTCCACTTGTTGAAACAGTCCTGGTACGCTTCTTTTGTAATGTCCTCCAGCTCCTTCGTCGCATTTGCCTTAATCTCGGGAATCGTCTCCAATCTTCTTCCTTTCAAGGGTCTTTTGAGTTTGGGGAACAAGAAAAAATTGCAAGGAGCAACGTCAGGTGAGTAGGGGGGTGGGGAAAAACAGTGATTGAGTATTTGGCCAAAAACCCGTGAGTTCTGAGGCACAAATTTTGCAGCAATACGGTGCATCTTCAATTTCTTGGTCAAAATCTCGTAACAAGATCCAACTGATATCCCACACTCTTCAGCAAGCTCCTGACAGTCAGACGTCGAGTTGCCCGCACCAGGGTGTTGATTTTGTTCACGTGTGGGTCGTCAGTTGACGTGGAAGGACGTCCAGGACGCTTATCATCTTCAATGGACTGCCGACCATCCTTAAAATGTTCATGCCACTTGAAACATGCTGTACACTTCATAGCAACATCACCGTAAGCTGTGTTAAGCATAGCAAAAGTTTCAGTCGCAGATTTTCCAAGTTTGACACAAAATTTTACAGCAAGTCGTTGCTCCTTTAGGTCATTCATTCTGAAATCCGCCAAACGAAAAAATCGCACTTCACTTAAAACCACGAAGCTAATACACAAATGAAGATATCTGCAATCGGGAAATGGCGTCGTAATCAGCTGATCATTGCGAACCTAGCGAAACCAAGCGAATTTCCCTGGAACCAACTGGAGCCGCGCAATTCAAACAGTCCGCGTATTTTTTGAATAGATCTCATACTTCTGCTATAAAAAACGTATTTTTGATTTCGACTGATTTATTGTTGATATAGAATATGTGATATTTTATGTAGTTACACACTAATCAATAAAAAAACAAAATTTGAAAGCGTGTGCTCCTGCAAATTATTGTTTATTTCTGCGTTATCTACATGTTTAGATGCTACATACATATTTGGTTAACATTCAGTCACTACTAGCTACACTATACATAAATATACGCAGTGAATAACGAATTAATAATACCGTGAAAGTATATGTAAGAGGCATTATCGAATGACCAATTAAAGTTATTTTGATTATTTCGCATGGAACAATTAGGAATAGTTTTTAAGCTATATATATCTATAAAGTCTAACATACATATAAGGTCGAAATCGGAACTGTAAATCACGTTTTGTAAAACACTGCTATATGAAGATATGCGAAATGTTCCGTGATTCAGACCGTTTATAATAAAGAACATTAAAGGGTATACACATAGCAATATTATTTCAAAAAAATCTCTTCAGTGCTATTCCTAGTTTCTACGATAACCAGTAGGCATTATCCAGCGGAGTGCGCCAAAATTGTTTGAAGTAAACAGACAAGTATTATGACACACCTTTACGAGATAATTTTGAATAGGTGTTTAAACATCAAATCTAGACGTCTAACTCTAAATTTGATCTTACGTTATCCGTACTAACATCATTCGTTTAAAATTCGTAATCCGAGCCTAAAATCGAACAGAAAAAAATATTAAATAGTAAAAATAAATTAAGTAATTGTAATAAGCAAGAAAAACAAAACCTTTAGAAAACTTTCTGAGCTACAGAACTCTGACCACAAGTTAGTGACTAAAGCAGCAAAGACCAGGTCAATGGGAAACTGAAATAACTGGAAGATAACTCTGGTAACGCACGGTTATTACAACTTTCTAGTGGATCTATATTTATATTAATTTCAAGTTAATTATTTTCTGCTTCATAGTGTTAATTTAACAAGACTTTCCATGTGACATCATAAACCTCGAAGCATCTGTTAAGTCCAGTCCTCTAGTAAGTCAGACGAGAAATAGACTCGCTGTTTTCTAACACTACAACTACAGTATAAATGATATATAACACCCAAAAGTTAAGAAAGCTGCTCTTAAAAATAATGTTTAAAATTATAGCGGCTGACAGACAGTTTTCACCAGATACATTGCTTCTCTGTTGTTGTTTTTGTATGGAATGCAGCACTCAGCTATGATTATTTCAGTCTTAGATTTCACATATTTTAAGCTAGAATATGGTAATATTTTAGTACAGTTTAATCTGCAGTCAGACATTTGCCAGTATGCTCTAACAGAATTTCAATAGTACTATATATTGATGTGAAAATATTAAGGTAAAAACAAGAGATTCGTCCATACCGGTAGAACTGTAAGTATAATAATAGAATGTTGTTTTTTTTATATAATTACGCGTATCTAGTTATTTTATGTGACGAGCACAGTAATTAAATGTCAGCTGGTAATATTTCTACTGATAAGGTTAATCTATGGTTTTGGTTACACTTATTGAAATGGTTGGGATATTTAAGTAAAAACCGCTCTATTACTGGGTACACCTGTATCATTGCTATGCTGATACAATTACTTTTGTGTGAGGTGAAAACTGTTATGTTACTATTGGTGTATGCTTCATCCGTACTAGTGTGAGTGTTTTGTGTTTCGAGTTCTGCCTTAGAATACAGCTTCAAGGGGTGGAGTTTGTTTACAAGTATTTTATGGTATAGACAAATTATTGAACATGTGTATCTTATACAGATGTATTGACTTATGAGTGTAATTCGAGAGACTTTCCTCGTGAAATGTCTGTGTCTTCCTAAATAAAGCCACAAATGTACCTTAATATTATAGTTTTATATACATTACAATTCTCATATACTGATACAATTATTGTGTAGTAAAGGAAAGCTGGTACAACTGGTATCACGTACAAGAATATTTATATGAGTAGTCTATAGTCATATACAATTATTGTATCGTACATGGTATTTACTTGGCTTAACTATCTAAAATGCGCATGTAAATAAAAAAACATTGTTTTTCGAATAGACAAACAATAAGAAGCTGGGGAAAAAAGTTTTAGTGTGATAAAACAATAGCAAACCCAACAGACACTTACAGTTAAATGGTTAAGAAATCATACGTCTGAAGCGTAACGCACATTATTGTGTTAATGATTGCTCTCACCACAATTTCTATATTAGAAAAGTGGAATATGGCTATCAACTGGAATTGAGGGTCAAAGTTTAACCTTCTTCATCATTCTCTCTGTTGAATGACCCTTAAGTCTGTTATTCACCTTTTATTCTTTAAAGTCATGAACTATGAATCATGCGAAAGAAACACCAGCTTTTTGAGCCCCTTTTGTGGTGATCTTTCGTTCAACGTAGGTTAAGGTGTCGATAATTTGGTTTTATGATGTCAGAATAATAACACAAAGAAAATATATTACACTCAATACTGTTCTCGTGTGGATGCTGAAAAACTGTTCAAAATATTGTTGCAAAATATTCGTTTAACTCTGAATGTGCTCAGGTTTATTAACTTCGTATGTGATGACATTCCTGGTGCACTGGTTTATTTTACAGTAGTTTTGGGGAATAGGGTTAACCGTTTAAAAGTAATTAAACAATAATAACTTATAAATAATTGCTCATAACACTCATATATACATTATAGAATACATATACAGACTAGCTATGGAATTTGAAATAAAAGCTAAAATAGATTGATAATGCAAAATGCAGTTATACTCAATTGACTTTTAGTTTAACCACGCTTCAAGAAGGTAGAAATCAAGTGAAACGACGTAGGGTTAGGAAGATGAAAATACTGCTGGAAAGAATATAAATAGAGAACGATGATATAATAATAAGAAAGGGAGAATGAAAGATATAGAGAATCAAAGGAGGAACAGGAATCCATTCACAGACAGAAGTTTAAAAATAGTAATGATTATTGACATAAGTTAAGATACCTAAATAATCTTTGTAAATGTAGAAACGGTAATCAGAAGCAACATGGCGTGTAGTAATAATGGGTAAATATACAATATGATATAAAGTGATAAAAAATAAATTAATCGAACGTTGATCTGTGAAAGTGTCGAGCCTTGTATCCAAATAACGTTTTTGTCGTTCTGTAATGGTGCATCTAAACTTTATTTTAAATATCCAGTCACTTTTCGTCTTTTGTGTTTTGTCCGTGTCGTCACCAAGAGTCATCTTTATTCTAAATATTATCTTATCACTTGTGCAGCAAACTTCATAGATTAGTTGAAAATTAAATAAGTTATGGCGCTTTTAGATCTCCACAAGAGAAACGAAACCCCATGAACAGCCCCTCTTTTGTCATGTTGCCCGATTCTCTTCTAGTAATAAAAATTAAGGGCTAAAGAATGCTCCAATAGTCTTTGCTATTTTCGCCGTAGACAAGTGGTCAGTTACTTATCCAGAAAGCAACTTCATGCCAAAACTGATATAAAGCAATAAAAATACATATTTGTATTGTATAGTTTCAAAATATTCAAATTAACCTAACTTTTGTATTTTTTTAATTCGTACAATATAATGTTTCCCCTTTTTAGTGTCAACGATCAACTGTTTCTTAGTCTATGTAAAATTATTTTCGGGACGTTTATGTTGTAATAGCACATCCTTTACACAGTTTTTCAAAAGTAAAGAAAAGTAGTTATCTTTCCACTTCAAAATGTGGGTATTCATCAGACAAGAAACAACAACACAAAGATAAGTGACAAACGTTAGAAAGAATAAACTAGCAACATCACTAATTTAAACTTTTTCTCAGAACCATCTCTTACGCTTTAACCGTCCCAATTTTACAACTTGAATAGCTCATCTGTCTCTGTTAACTTCAACATCTAAATCAAATCTAACTTTACAGATACAATACAGATCTAAGAAAGACGTGTAGAACTGCAAATTGTGTTCATATGATAACTTACCCTAACTTGTAATTTAATGCACTATAAAATAACAACAAGGTAATAATACAACAAATCAGGTTTCTAAACAGTGGGATGTTCCTTTAAGCTCGGAACAAGTTATCCTACCATGAGGAAGTGCAGAAGTAGTTTGTTTTGTTTAGTCATTCTTCTCACCCACGTCAGTAAGCTTATCTGTCACTCCGCAACTTAGTAGCTCAACAAACAGAAATTTGATCGTTCTATGAAAGAAAAAAGTTTTTGTCTCTCATTACAGAATCAAATTTTTGTTGTTGTTTTCTTTCAGTACGTATTTTTTACACACTTCAAACCCGCATTATTCTTAGCACTGCCCTGTTGCTGCCTGGAAGCCATTATGTAAAAGTTACGGTCTGACAAACACGAATTCGTTATAGTGGTTCCATCGATTCTCTTCTGAATCCATCCCTGGCTTGAGTGGCTCGCCTGAGCCTCCGCAAGCCGTTCCGGAACCCGCTGCTGCAACACAACGAAAGTTGGCTTCGTTGAGGTTATCAAAAGCTTGTTCCAAGAAATTATGTTTCAGAAAAAACCTTGCCGTGTAACGGTCGTTGTTACACCTGTCTGGATCTCGACTCTCGTTCAGAGTTTCTCCAAAAACCTCACGGCAAAGACCAACCTTACCGCACACTAAAATACGAGTGAACTTTCGAAATTTGACATCGGCCAATCCGTCTCTTCCAAAGGCGAACGTTCCTCGATAACCAACAGTGATGTATCCAGGAGTGCCTGATGCAGGAGACATTGCCGTTGTGTTGAGAGGTACAGATAGTCTATGAGAATGGGAAGGAGTAGGTGGAAGAGATTCAATACTGGCTACCATTGCTGGAAGAATGAAATATTCTGCTTCCTGCTTCAAGCGTTCGCGCTCGTGGAAGTTCTCGGGAAGAATCAACTTCTGGTTGCGAAGATAATCTAGAACATAACGGAAGATCACTCCGTCTCGATCAATGAAGAATTTTCCCTTAGAATCTCGCATGACCTGTTTGCTGCCTTTACCTGTAAACATTTGTCCTAGTAGAGAAGTGGGTTCTTTGGTCAAAGTATTCAGAGAGGTCGTGTAAAATACACCTCCTACGTTTAGTTCCATGACAGACGGAAAGTTTGTTGACCGTACCTCATGCAGTCCGCTGCGATTAGATATCAGAGACATAATATAAATCTTTAGATGGTCAAGAAAGGGATTCTACTCAGCTGGGTCGTGTAAAGCGAAAGGAAGGCTAGTGATAACTACGCCAACAAATAAATGCAAAACAAAACGTTATGTTCTAGTTCTACCCACATGGAAACATTCCGCTCCACATTCTTCAGGTTTGGGAAGAGACAAAAGTCATTAGCTTCAGACTCACAGTAAAGGTATAGACCAATGCATGATAGACTCTTCAATTGCAAAGTTTTCACAGCAGGCCAGATCTTTTAGTGATCATCATGGCCAACTGTGCCTGTGTGACGTAAAATCTAACCCTACTAGTTCTATTTGTATTCTCCTGAAACTGTAAATCAATAGACGAGAAGCTACGGCCCCAAAGGTGGCGTCACCTAGGTCGGATAACGTGCA
The DNA here is from genome assembly GCA_011833715.1 of Carcinoscorpius rotundicauda. Lineage (NCBI taxonomy): Eukaryota > Metazoa > Arthropoda > Merostomata > Xiphosura > Limulidae > Carcinoscorpius > Carcinoscorpius rotundicauda. Next base: position 75,343,421 of record CM022396.1, on the reverse strand, counting down.
ACATGTGGAAATATGAAAAAATATATATGTTGAATGACTTCGAAGTTATTACTTTTTCACACCCATAATATCTTACACTCTTTGCAAATGTATAATGTATATCTATGATAAGATAATTTAATTTTACAAATTAAAATCACGTTATTGATTATAAAATTGATAAAATGCTACAAATATAATAAGGGATGACTATCGCTTGCTGGAAAGATACTAATAAAGTGTAATAAATTATTTAAAGAAACATTTTTAAACAACACTAAATATCGAACTAGGTTGAGTGAGATATTTCATATTATACCACATTTAATAAGAAAAACATCTCGTATGTTTAAATGCACAGCTAGTATTATCATCAAAGTTTGGATTTATTATTTCGAGCACTTTTGTTTGCTTCATGACCTCAGAGTAAAATATTTTCTTTTCGTTGTTATTTTTTAAGCTGAAGCCTTTTCTTTGTAGTGTTATGCTACGATTCTCTTGAGTTATCCAAATGCCTTGTCATTTAGTTAATGACACGCATGAAGAAATGAAGGAAAGTCGTACAAGGAAATCAATTTTCTAACGAAAGCACAGCCAAAAAGACGGTCTGGGAAAAGTCAGCTACAAATCACACATCAATAAATTATCGTATGCTGATTCTTAAACACAAATCAAGTCTCCTATTGAAAGAGCCATCTATTAGTATTCAAAATGTTGTCTTTAAATGTATATGATATCCACATGCTCAACAAACAAAACGAACGCTTAAACACTAAATCACGAGTTTCAAATTAAAAGATTGACAGGAAGAACCTGCAGAGAAGAGACTAAAAATAATAACAGTATTAAAGCAAACATTTAAATGGAGCTTTGATTCAAATTATTGGATTACCTGCAGGTGTTCTAGTAAAATGTGCTGAACAGAAATTGCTTTATTACAAGCTATACATGTGGGCCGGATTATTTGTAGTAGATGTCCGTGATTTTTTGGCGATAAATTTCAACATTAGAAACAGCGCACCGTTCACTTCAATAAAATAATATATTAAAACAAATAACACGTACATATAATTGTTCTGTACACAGTTATATCCAGAACTTTAAATTTATGTCAAAGTCGACACAGGTCCATTCATTTACTTTAGAACTCCATTGGCAATTAAAAAAATATTTTTTTATTTCCTCATTATTACAATACAATCTGGAATAACTTCTTTAGAAATCACCATTACACATTCTTTATGATTAATAAACTCATAATCTCGCAGTCTAGATTTATCTATCCATCCCAGTAACTCTAAGTATATAACTTGGACTACATTTTGGATGCATATTAATAGTTGGCAGAAGTCTATAACGCTCTATACACTACGAAATATTATGATACAATAATACTCAATCAAAACAAAGAGGAAACATAGGAGGTTCTAGTAACATGACGCAATAATACAACAAGCTCCAATTTACAACAATTGAACAACACAACTTATGATTCGTATGCAGTTATGTAAATAAATCTGCGATAAACTACTGCTCCTAAAGATAACTAAATTTGACACTCGCATCGAATTTATACTGAAAGTCACATATATCCAACATCATAGAATTAATAAGAAACTGTTTTACTTATATCATTCATAATCTACATGTTACAATGTGAGATATCTCGTTCACATTTATAAATTGGGATACGAGATACATTAAAGTCACTTTAAATTTTTTTCTGCAGTCTCTAATAAGGAAAAGTGAGCATTTGCTGCTCATACAGGCAAGTTGGGATATTTTTGTGAGATAATTTGATAGCTACAATTATTTTTGTTGCAATAACCAAAACAAAATAGTTTGGGGGTATTTTCTTAGTTAAAAACTGCATTGAAAGCAATGTTTATAATCACTGAAAACAATTATATGACATAAACGGTTTTAAAACATTCTGTAAGATATGACTGCCAGGTGGTAAAGGTACTCGACTTGTAATCTGAGGGTCGTAGGTTCGAATCCCCGTTATACCAAACGTACTCGCCCTTTAGCAGTGGGAGCGTTATAATGTACGGTCAATCTCACTATTCGTTAGTAAAAGAGTAGACCAAAAGTTGGCGGTGGACGGTGATGACTAGCTGCCTTCCCTCTAGTCTTATACAGCTAAATTAGGAACGGCTAGCGAGAACAGCCCTTGAGTAGCTTTGCGCGAAATTCAAACCAAACTCCACCGTCAACAGATAAGTTCTCGTGATCTTTGGTCGTTATGCATGCCTGTAACAAGCACTCTTGCTTTGATATTGGAAACGTTATTAAAATTAATGTCTTTATCCTAAACCATCTTTCTGTTCTTTCATTATAATGGTTAATCTGTCACTTGCTTTGAACTTAAATGTTCCTCTGTTGACAACTTGTATAAACCTGCTTTAAATTGTTCGTTGTAAAATTACGGAGTGGTTCCAATTATTGTAAATAAGGTGTGAATCTATAGTAGCACAGAAAAAAACCCAGAAAAATGTAAACCAGTAGCTGCAAATAACTTTATTCTGAGAAGCGTGCTATACACTATAGACATGCTATATACTCGTACATGCAATTTTTAGATCGAAGTGAAAAAAAAAGAAATTCAAAGACTGAACAAACGTTGGAAATTGTATTGTATTGATTCTACAGTAGGTCCACATGTTTAAGTTCTCAGGCAAGGTACTTAATGGGCACGATCCTAGAGTGACACGTAAAGAACGTGGAAACAAAAAAAATTGTTTAACCCTTTCAGATACTTTAACGTTGCTATTCGTTGTAATCGTAAAACAAAAATATCATATTACAACATTTTAATGTTGCAAAACATTATCTTCTTGTGAATAATACTTAAGTTCAATAATTCTCTGGACTGATAATTTGTAATACACAGTAACAAATGAGATAACCAATAGGCACAGGTCTCATTTATCCGCTTATAAACACATATCTTGAAAATACTCTCATATTCCTCGTGATGTATCTTAAATATACAGTTATTCTATGAAGCAATATTATAATCATGGGTTCATCATACATAGTCTTAAACTGTCCTTAGTAGATAAAAGATTTGGGCTCGTATTACAAAGAAGCTAGCAGATAGAGAGAACATCTGATCCCCACATTATAAACAAGTTTGTTTGCTTTTGAATTTCGCACAAAGCTACCCGAGGGCTATCTGTGCTAGCTGTCCCTAATTTAGCAGTGTAAGACTAGAGGGAAGGCAGCTAGTCATCACTACCCACCGCCAACTCTTGGGCTACTCTTTTACCAACGAATAGTGGGATTGACCGTAACATTAAAACGCCCCCACGGCTGAAAGGGCGAGCATGTTTGGCGCGACGGGGATGCGAACCCGCGACTCTTAGACTACGAGTCGCACGCCTTAACACGCTTGGCCATGTGGGGCCTGTTGTAAACAAACCAACAACTTGAGAAAATATTTGGTTAACATTACAAAGAAGCTAGCAACAGTAGAGAACATCTGATCCCATATAATAAACAAACCAACAACTAGAGAAAATATTTGGTTAACATTACAAAGAAGCTAGCAACAGTAGAGAACATCTGATCCCATATAATAAACAAACCAACAACTAGAGAAAATATTTGGTTAACATTACAAAGAAGCTAGCAACAGTAGAGAACATCTGATCCCATATAATAAACAAACCAACAACTAGAGAAAATATTTGGTTAACATTACAAAGAAGCTAGCAACAGTGGAGAACATCTGATCCCATATAATAAACAAACCAACAACTAGAGAAAATATTTTGGCTCACATTACATATAACAGAAATTAGCAGCTATAGAAACATTTGAGGTCACATTACAAAGAGATCAGTGACTTTGGTTGCACTTTTAACCTTTAAAAATATCAATAAAATGGTATGTTTTAGCCACTGTAGTAAATCATCGTGTACAAAGATTTAATGAAACATTTGAACTGTGTAGAATTTGTATATATCATAGACGTAAGTACATATATAACAAAATCTATGACAACATGCAGGACCGTAGTCTACATATTCTGATTGAAGTGATTACCTAGTGACTGAAGAACAGAATACTATTATCAAGTCCTAGTCTTTCCCTTTTAACAACTTATCTCATTTAATTTGCTGTTTTTTATTATATTTGATGCCAGTTATATAGAGAGTTGCGCTACTTTGAATTTTATGTGTCTATGGTCTGATTACGACATATATCCACATCTAATTTAATCATTGTTTATGTACATATATCCTAGGTATCGGTGATTATGTAGGCTCTAACACCTTATCTGACACTTACTACTTTAATTTCCGGTTGATGTTTGCTTTTAATTCCGGTTTCGTATCAGACTGATCCTTGTATTCTAAGTTTGGTTCAACGAGCGTTTTAATAAGTTGGATTTCGTTTGTTTGTTTGTTTGTTTTGAATTAAGCACAAAGCTACACAATGGGCTATCTGTGCTCTGCCCACCACGGGTATCGAAACCCGGATTTTAGCGTGCAAGTCCGCAGACATACCGCTGAGCCACTGGGGGGCAAGTTGGATTTCAAACAGATATGTTTTCAGTTGTAGATGATAATGGATTCAGTGAGATATTTCCTTTCATATTTTTCTGCCAATGGATTTTAGAAAAAAAAAAAAACATGAAGAACTTGCCCTAAATCTTTTGTGGTTTGTACTTCCATTCTTTTGTTTGTTTAGAATTAAGCACAAAGCTACTCAATGGGCTATCTGTGCTCTGCCCACCACGAGTATCGAAACCCGGTTTTTAGTGTGCAAGTCCGCAGACATACCACTGTGCCACTGGGGGGCATACTTCCATTCACAACCGCTTATTATAAGTATTATTTTTAGTTTGTTTTTCGAATTTCGCGCAAAGCTACAGAAGGGCTATTTGCGCTAGCCGTTCCTAATTTAGCAGTGTAAGACTGGAGGGAAGACAGTTAGTCATGACTACCCACTGTCAACTCTTGGGCTACTCTTTTTACCAACGAATAGTAGGATTGATCGTCACATCATAACGCTCCCACTGTTGAAAGAGCGAACATGTTTGGAGCGATGGAAATCAAAACCCGCGACCCTCGGATTACGAATCGATTGCCTTAACCACCTGGCCATGCCGGGCCTGACGGTGGGGATAAGGTATTTTAAGCTGGGATCTGGGACACCTTTGAGGATTCCCCCACCCCTGAGGCACAGCGATACCCATAGTGTTGCTTTGTGTTGTCTTCTTTTGAGCAAAACTAAATACCTTTTCCCAGTAATAAACAAGGCTTGAAACACTGATGAAATAGAAAAGTAAAATTAACATAAACACAGTCAAATACGAAGTCTTACATCTCCGGATTATTTAGCATGTACCTCGAGCACATAACCGAAAACAAAATTGTAAGGTAACATATAATTTCATGACCGTTATTATTTTACTGGATACTTAAAACACGTGTATGTTTTTACACGCCTCTGTAGAAGACGTCATCATCTTTATAATGATGAAAAACATTAACAGAGGAAGTTTTAATTCTGAAATTTTGAATGAAACATTTCCCTACGGATTTAGCCCGCAGTAACAACACTAGCAAACCAGAAGCGATCTATGAAGGAATAGTTCTCTGTGTATTTCTAAGGTTCGAAATCATCAACTCTCATCATCATACGTAAAATATCAGTTTCACTCCAATCTCTCCATATAATTGTCGGACTTCATTTTCTGCGAACAGAACCGCAGTTCAACAACATCTAGCCCCCTGCTAGTACAGCGGTATGTCCAAGGATTTACAACGCTAAAATCAGGGCTTCGATTCCTCTCAGGGGGATCAGCAGATAGGACGATGTGATTTTGCTCTAAGAAAACATACATAACTTCTAGTTATATATAAACTTGGAATATTAACTAACTTTATCTGACACGGAAACTCGTTTAATAACTTACAGTTTGTTTTGTTTGAGGGTTATTGCTTTGTTTTTTCTTGCACAAAATAGGGGCGACGTGTTTAAGAGGCTTGGAAAAGTTCGACATCCCCAAATAAATTGTTTCTCGTGGGATATTATACTCACCAACTGAAACATAATATGCAGCATTTGTGGAAAGAGATATCGATTGGTTTGGTTTGTTTCAAATTTCGCGCATAGCTATACGAAGGTTATCTGCGCTAGTCTTCACTAATTTAGCAGTGAAACACTAGAGATAAAACAGTTAGTCATCACCATTTTGCGAGACAGGGATTCGAACACGCAACCCTCATATTGCAAGTCATGCTATCTAACCATCTGGTGATGTCAGGACCCAGAGAGATTGAAAGAAGGCGTGTTTGAGTCACTAAGAAGAATTCATTCATTTGAGGAAACGAATTGATTTTCGATTCTTTCCAATTGTACAACCCTTCGTCTGTATCGGAATGGTGTCTATACCATAGAACCACACGTAATAGTATCCACGTTTAATACCTGGCAGTCACAAAAATATAAAGTAAATTTAAGGCCTAATTTTTAACAAGTATGTGGCATTTTTAACGATTAAAGCTTGAAGTGTTTGCGGATTTACGTAATGTAAGCTGTACACATTTCGTTTTTCTAGTAGTTTTATTATTGTAAATATTATACAGTGAATGGTTTGTCTAGTTTAGCGTCCTCTGGTTTTCAATACTCAAAACTCTTCATTTCTTTCTATGCATGTATCGCAAACCGTTTGAAAAGCTGTGCACACAGGCAAAGCTCAAGATTCACTTTTAAAATGACGGTAGAACAGATATGAATAATGTTGATACCAAATTGTATTCTGTAAACATGATATTCGACACTAAACTATTAGTAATTAATTACATTATTGTTCATATGTCAAAATGTGTCTTAACTTAAATAATAATAATTTAGGTTTACCGTATCTTATTGTTGAGTGATTCTTAGCATGATTGGTACTCTCAACAACTTTTCGCAGAGGTCCGAAAAAGCAGCTCACAGCTTTGACTCTTAGCGACACCTATACCATGAAAAGGTCCGATATCGCCAAGCGTGTTAAGGCGTGCGACTCGTAATCTGAGGGTTGCGGGTTCGAATTTGCATCACACTAAACATGCTCGCCATTTCAGCCGTGGGGGCGTTATGATATGACGGTCAATCCCATTATTCGTTGGTAAAAGACTATTCCAAGAGTTGGCGGTGGTTGGTGATAACTATCTGCCTTCCGTCTGGTCTTACACTACTAAATTACGGACGGCTGCACAGATAGCTCTCTAGTAGCTTTATGCGAAATTCAAAACAAACAAACAAGACCATGAAAATATTTAACTTATAGAACGACATAAACTTGCCCGTCACTAGGAGCTGGTGCTTTTGTTTATTTTATATATTTACCAATAAATACGTTGTTGTTGTTTTTTTAAATAAAAAAGAGCATAACTTGTATATATATTAATTTTTAGTCCTAATTAAGTGTTTATGTTTTCCATTTCATTAAGAATTGTGTTTCATTGTTAGCATTTTTCGTTTTCGAAAATTCTGATGACTTTTCCGTGGTTTACTCAATGTTCAAAAAGCGGTAAGTCTATGGATTTAGAACGCTAAAATCAGCGGTTCGATTCCCTTCGGTGGACACAGCAGATAGCCCAATGTAGCTTTGCTATAACAAAACACATTCTTAGAGAGTAAGTAATTTCTGTACTGATGTTCTTCAGAAAATGAAAATACTTAAAAAATTAGCGTGTTTTATTACAATTAAAATATGGATAGAACATCGTGTGAGTTGATGGTCATATTTCAGCGTGGCAGTAACGTCATATAGGCCTCTATAAATAACTAGGTTAAATATAGATTAATTTTAGTAGAATACACTATTAAAATGCGGACGTTAGAAACTGATGGTCTGGTAACCGAGAGATTATTATTTCCTGCTGAAAATCCGCTGTCTCTTGAAATTATCAGTAAACTACTGTCGATTTTTAAACAGAAAAAAATTTACAAGTATTTAATTTTGCTGAGAACCATCATGCTTATAAAAAAATCATGAGTTGAAAAACTCAAATAAAAATTCAGATAATCAATCATATTTAACGACCTTCAGTGTGTGAAATTCAACTTATTTTGTTAACAATGCTTTGTAATTCCTCATCAATAATTACACGTTTCACTCTGTAAGTGTGTGTTTCTTTTAGCAAAGCTACATCTGGCAATCTAATGTATCCACCAAGGGGAATTGAGCCCATGATTTTAACGTTGTAAATCCATAGACTTGCTGTTGTACCAGCAGGGGACACACTCCGTAAGAGATGTGATTCTTAGGCTTTTTAAAATATATATTAAACAGTATACACGGTTCTTTGTACTTTAGTAATGTTCCCCTATTTATGACATAATTATATTTTAATTATATTAAATTATTTATTGCTGAGCACTGAAATTCGTTTCACTTGCAACATTTGTATTTGAATCGAACAGATGGCTTTTAGAGAGTAATATATAAAACTTATTACTAATCTCACTCATTCCAGCTAATCGAAAACAAGTAAAGATATACCCTAAGATTTAACTTCGCTATCTCTTTCTTCAGAAAAAGTTGACTGGAAGTAATGTTAAATTCACTCGATTATTTAAGGTTTAAACATTAGAAACGTTTCTCTGTGTATTCAAATAGTATTGAGCATCATTACAAAGCTTTAAATATTCCTAATGTTGTCGAACCACTGACAAATTATTTCTAAACAGAAGACATATCATTAAAGTACAGAGTCATTCAGTGCGGTCGCATTTTTGTAATACCAGAATTATTATTACAACATTTTTTCTATCGCTTTTGTATCTAACGTCTACAAGAATCAATTAACTTTCGGAAAACAGTTTTACAAGTTAAGAAAAATCGATATTCAAAATTATATTAGAAACAAATTATGTATTCAATACAAATAATACACTAAATCAAATTCAAACAAGAATTATGTTGATTACTAATAGGTGAAGCCTCGTTAGGAGAACTAAAATTAGGCTTCAGTTTTAAAACAAATGTTTTATATTAGTTTTTGCAAACGCGTACTATATTTTACGAAGATAACGAAATCGTATAATTTTGGTCCTAACGTAATTGTTTTGGTATGTGTTAAGTGTTTCTTTATTTAGGGTTAACCGTTTGAAATTATAGATTCATGTTGTCTGCTAATACTTCTTTTTAAAACAAATTAACTTCTACCTTTAATCATAACCTCAAAGCAACTCAATATTTGGTCTTATGATAACATCTGAATTGTTGTATTTACATGTTGTAACGAGCTCGTTGTTGTTTTTCCTATCCTACGCTGATTTTTATTGCTCTCTGAGTTATTGCATGGATTTATAGTAATTGTTTTCATTAATAAACAGGAACGTGACAAAATTACAGTATTATGAAAATGTTAAGGTTCAACATTTGTTTACCTTGTCTGTCATGGTTTGTGGAGAAGAGTAGCCTATTGGAATGCCCATGACCAAAAAGAAGTTCTCTGTAAAATGAAAATGAACAACATATACTGGTTATCAATGCTTAAGTGTCTAAAACTAAAAAATGTTTTCTTTCATCTTCAATAACAAATCAATAATTACTCAAGTATATCAAAGTATAGCGATGGTTTTAAAAAACTAATGGGTTTTAAATCAAACAAATATTTTTTTACAAACTGTTTCTTGAAAATAGAAGAAATCAAACACAAAAAATCATTTTTTTTTACCCTTTAGTATTAAGCAAATATTGTTTGTTTGCTTGTTTGGTTGGTTATCATGCACAAACCTAATGTCATGCATGATCCCATCATTAAGATATAATTACCATGTATTTGTGAGTTATCAGGCTACTTTCTTCAACATATAATAATGTTGAAAGTTAGCAGACTACTTTCTTTAGCATAGAATAGTGTTGAAAGTTAGCAGACTACTTTCTTACATAGAATAGTGTTGAAATTTAGCAGACTACTTTCTTACATAGAATAGTGTTGAAAGTTAGCAGACTACTTTCTTACATAGAATAGTGTTGAAATTTAGCAGACTACTTTCTTACATAGAATAGTGTTGAAAGTTAGCAGACTACTTTCTTACATAGAATAGTGTTGAAATTCAGCAGACTACTTTTTCAGCACAGAATTGTGCTAGAAGTTAACAGAATGCTATATTCAGCAAATAATAGTGCTAATTTTCCCATCATGAAATGAGAGAGATGAAGTATTTGTGAAAGTTTTAAAAAATGAAGTAATTTCTTCATTTTAATACCTTATGTATGTGCTAAATAACATACGTGTTATAAATGCAGTTATGAAGCATAAAAGCTGTCATTTTATTGTCATCGGTCAGACCACTGTTTTCTTCAGGCGCAGGATTATGTCGTCAGTAACCAAGAAAGGAGGTGTAGTGTTGTGTTACTTAATAAAAAAACATTATAACTCTTATTTCGTTCAGGTTTCACTTTAAAAAAAAACATGTGTTCTTTATTGTTTTCAATTAGGTATTTTTTCTGCTTTTATACTGCCCCAACATACTTTGGATTTCAATCCCGCGCTGTTTAATCGAACTTAAATCACGGCCAACTAAATACCAAAATCACATTCCGCTTATAAAGCTACCTATGCCTTTTCTATATTATCTAGTTTACTATTTACAACTTTGCAAAATAAAAAATGTAAAAGAATTAATGTAAAACAACAATCCGGTTAGTAAGATTCAAAAAGCTCAACAAAGAAGCATCTAAACTTTTATTAAATATTTTCAATCTGAATGCTCGCTTTGCTACACATAGTCTAAATAAGCAGATCTGATTTCCCAAAGTTTACCAAAAGAAAAGGAATCCGTCAGTAGCACATAGCGTCTAAAATGTCTCTCCTAATAGTCGAGTCGACTCTCACGTTTATAACGCATCATAGCTTAAAATACAGGGTGTATTCAATGGTATATCGCTGGCTCAAATTTTCAATATTTCAATAACAGTGCGGTGCTCTAGCCGACGTGTGCCAACATACTTATATCCGATTTGTGACTGCATACATAAAATATAGGTTTGGTTCGTTTGGAATTTCGCACAAAGCTGCAAAAAGACTATCTGCGCTAGCCGTCCTTAACTTAGTAACGTAAGACTAGATAGAAAGCAGCTAATCACCGAAACCCAACGCCAGCTTTTGGGCTACTATTTTACCAACGAACAGTGGAATTGATCGTCAAATTATAACGTCCCCACGGCTGAAAAGACGAGCACGTTTGGTGTAACGGGAATTCGAACTCGCGACCCTCAGATTACGAGTTGAGTGCCTTAACCACCTGGCCGTGCCGGGCCACATAATATATTAATTGTTATGCATAGATAACGCCAGGCGGTTGAAACGTATCAAATGCTGGAGCAGTGGTAAGTCTGCGGGTTTACAACGCTAAAATCAGGGGCTCGTTTTCCTTCGGTGGACTCAGCTGATAGCCCGATGTGGCTTTGCTATAAGAAAACACACATAGGCATTCGTTATATAAAACGATGAATAAAAGTGTCAAAAAAAAAACTCTTATGATTAGTTCAAACTGTAAGAAATTCATGCAAACTTTGATATGGTGATTCATAAAAAAAAAAAACGTCGCAGATCTGCCCTAACCAGCCACTATTTAAAATTTCAGTATGCCTGCCATTGAAAAATCAGCGTTACTCACACTATACGTTTTAAATGACCACAGAAATGAAATGCCATCTAAACATCTAATATTTGACACCGATGTAGATTTTTATGTAGACATTCGTGTAAAAGCAAAACAATGGCGTATTTATTCGTCATATTGAATTTCAACATGGCTACCATTAAAAATCGGTTTTATGCAAATCTATATAGAAATTGTATGTTATGCAGTTAAATCTGAAATAAAAATACACAAGTCTGACCTAGTCATTCCAACAAATTGTAAAAAGTTTTTATACGTCGAATTCAGAATGCACTTTGTGATTGCCAAAGGTGTGGGGAACAAAGTTCACAACATATTTGATTTATTATAAAACTGCCTGTTTTTTGAAACCTAACAAGATGAAATTATTTATTAAATTCAAGAAGTAAATCAGTAATATAAATTCTAACATATAAACACTCAAAGAAGGAGAAACAGAAAAAAATCAAAGTATAATTTTAATAAAACTGAACTTCACGATTTAAAATTATATTTATGTTAGGCACTTGTCACAACTGGACTTATTTTATAACGGTTAAATATAATCATTCAATAACAACAGCAAAAAAAACTTTAAACTTTTACTTCTACATATTTTTACAGCTCGGAACGTTATTGAAACATCTCACAAAATTGAAACACATTTTCACTTTTTCAAATTTAAGTACACGCCCTCTAGATCCACCTTCTTTGCCCCATCTTTGATAACAGACCCGGCATGGCCAGGTGGTTAGGGCTTCCGACTGGTATTCTGAGGGTCACGAGCTTGAATCCTCGTCACTCCCATATATGCTTGCCCTTTCATCCGTGGAGGCTTTGTAAAGTTTCGGTCGATCCCACTGTTCTTTGATAAAAGAGTAGCCCAATAATTAGAGGTCGGTGGTGATGACTAAATGCCTTCCCTCTAGTCTTACACTGCTAAATTAGGGACGACTAGCGCAGTTAGCCCTCGAGTAGCTTTGCGAGAAATTCGAAAGAAACAAACAAGCCTTACGCTGCCAAATTAGCGACGGCTAATGCAGATAGTCCTCGTGGCATAAAAACTCGAACCATAAATCCTCAGATTCATAATCCAACGACTAATAGGTCATGCTCGATCCTTAAATTAGTGTGTTCACAGTTTTGAACTACATGGAAATAAAAGCATAGAAAAACAAAAAAGAAAGCTAATCCAAATGTGTATGGGGGTTAGGCCAAACGAAGTAAATAATGATAAACAAAATTGAAGGCGTAAGCAAATATTAATTTATTGACGTCTGAGAACAAAAACTGATCATCCAAATATGTCAGCCGATAGCATGTATATTTTTCTTATAGCAAAATCACATCGGGGCATTTGCTGCATCCACCGAGGAGTATCGAGCTCTTGATTTTTGTTTTGGAAATCCGAAGACACCAGCCGATAGAAATTTGTATGATAAAAGTTTCTGATTACCTAGAAACCAATTTCACTAAAAATTCATAATGATTAATTTTCGGCACTGATTTACCTGTGCAAATATTCCAAAATCCACAAAATCACAATTATTACGTGTGTCTTTATGTTTATGTTTTACAAAATATTTATTGAAAATACACTTACTTTGGCTAAAGGTTTAGACACTTGCTTATATTTTATAGTTTGCCCTATTCAAGGAAATAACGAAAGTCGCTTTTATCATGACAATTTAAACAATATCATTATATACTCTTCCCGAAAATTGTGTTGTTAATATTTGTTAAGTTAAATAAATGCTTAAGATAAAAATACCACGAAATAGAAATAAAGTGCATTTAACACATAAAAAATGAGAAGGACTGTAATACCATAATAACTACAACATTTATTATAATAGTGTGATAAACATTTGGTTTGAGGTTTCTGTGGACATCTTTTGACAATATCCCTGATCTTGAGATTTTGAAGAGAGCTTAGAATAAACCCCAAAATGTTTTTATCCAAATTAAGTAGGAAGGACAATTATGAATTTTCTTATAATAAAGCCACATCAGACTATCTGCTAAACCCACCGAGGAGAATCGAACCCCTGATTTTAGTTTTGTAAATCCGTAGACTTACCGCTGTACTAGCGAGGAGCGAAGGAAGGACAAACCCATAGGAAGTTAAAACCAAGAAAATATTGATTCGCACACCCATGTGAGTCCAAACATGGAAAATAATTTTGAAATTGCTATCTTTAAATTTGGAAGACTCTAATTTATCAGAATAGTGAGCTATATCTCTCTGATGCAAAATGTTTTGTTTGCCTTTTGTGTGTTCTAATCTTTGCAGGGTAAGCAGCCTTCTACTAGTACAGCCGTATGTCTCCGGATTTACAACGCTAAAATCAGGGGTTCGATTCCCCTCGGTGGACTGAGCAGATAGCCCTTTGTGACTTTGCTATACGAAAAACACACGCAGGGTAAGCATCTTCTCTTCAAATCCGCCGTTATCCAAAGACAAAAAAGATGTAATTTCGTTATTGAAATTTCTTAAGTCAAATTGAAATGGATCATGCAAATATTAATTTTTTTTTTTTAATTTGAAGAAATGTGATTCAAAAATTTGATCCAGTTTACATAAAGATCATCTTCAGCAACAGAGAAATCATAGTCCTTATTATTTTCCAGAAAAATATTAAACTTTTCAAAATGTGTCAAATCATTCTTTTGTAATTGTTCGGCAAGGGGGGGTGTCCGTACGTTTTCTTATAGGAAAACCACTTTGGACTATCTGCTGATCCCACCGAGGGGAAATGAACACCTAATGTTTGTGTTGTAAATTCGTAGACATACCGCTATACTAGCGGGGTGCAGCAAGGAGGTTTAGCTTTAATTGAAATTCATGAATAGACTGTGATTGCTCGCTCATTATTTTACATCTTCCCTGAAGCTTTGTATTCAAATTATTCAAGTGAGCCATTATATGGCACAGAAAGTGCAAATCACACTGCTTTGACAAAGTTTCAATTTCAGGGAAATTTTCAATCTTACCTTTTTCAACAAGATATTATTTCTTTTGACGAAATAAGGAAGCAAATCGTTTCAAGACTTTTCCTCTACTTAACTATCTTACATTTTCAAAATCAGTACGATCATCAAAAGTTCACTCACTAGATTTCTTCAAAGATTCAAGAAGGTGTCGATGGATGACAGAGCTTCCACTTCTAATATAATTCACAATGTTTACAACAATGTCGATCAATTTTTCAATTAATCTCTTTTAGACATCTGAGCACATATATTTATATAAACGGCTGGTATCGGTTGAGAATTTCTTTTTAATGTAGAGGAGTGAACAACGTTTCGATCTCCTTCTGCCATCGTCAGGTTCACAAAGAAAGAAAGAGGTAACTGACCGATAGCTTAACATATGTTTAAAGGGAGCTGTGTAATTGAGCGTAGGAATGTAGAGGGCGTGCTTAGATGTTTCATTATATTTATTAATATAGGCATAAATGTGTTCCTTTGTATTGGTGTATTTTAGGCTTGAGTTGTTGTATAAGTAAGGCTTCTTTAATTTTGCGTTTGTTTATGTTTGTTTATTTAGTATTTGAGTGTTTTCTCTGGTTATGTCGTGTTTATTTGACTTGCAGTGTTCGAAAACGTGTGAATGTGACTTTTTATGTTCTTTGAATCTGGTTTCCATTTTTCTACACGTTTCTTAAATATAGAAGTCGTAGCAGTTATCACATTGTATTTTATAAATAATGTTGATGTGGTGTTTAGCAGTGTAGTTTTTGCATAGTATAGACCATAGTTTTGTGCCTGGTTTTGAATGAATTTGGTATTAACTGGAATGCCATATTTTGTTACTAGTTTATGCCAAATGTTGGTTATTTTTCTGCTGATGTCGGGAATATATGGTATGCAGCAGTATATGGTTTCGTGATTTTTTAATTTGTGGGATATATTTTCTTTTATCAGTCGATTTTGCTTCTTTTCTAGGTGTGTGCATATAATGTTTTCTACGGTTTTAGGAGGAAACTTATTGATGTTGATGAAGCATTGTATTATTTTGTCTAATTCTTCTCAACAAGTGGGTTTTTACGTGATCACAGATCTCAGCACATAATTTTCCTGCAATGGAAAGTGGGTAGCTAAGACTTCACATTATTTTCAAATAGATGCTGCTTCAAAAGAGAAACAAATCCTTATTTCGCCCCAGTCATGGCGGGAGCACCGTATATTGTGACAGAAACCAGTTTTTTAAAATCCAGTTGACATTTTAAAAAAATTTTCAAAGATGTTTTTTCCTCATGTTCGATCTAGTAACCCATAAAGGCCAAGCATTCATTTCTCACTTGAAGATCTGAAGTTACATATCAAATCTAAAATATCAACAGTGCAGTGTCACTAACATCTGTTGACTCATCTTGTGCTAAAGAAAAATACAAACAGAGTTTCAGTTGTTCAAGCAATTGATTTTCTATGTCTTTCGCTGACTCTTACATTCTGTGGGCAATTGTTCATCGAATTAATTGCAAATTATTTACCTTTGGAAGAATATTACCTTTTATTTTCAAATCAAAATTCTCCAACAGAGCTTCAATGACTAAAATCAATATTTCTTTCACTAGTTCAGCATCAGAATATTATTTCTTTTTTTAAGCTAGAATCCAAGTTAATTTATAGCTAGTTAATGTAACTAATTTTATCAATGATAAAAATCTTTTTGGGCCTCCTTTTTGTTCATGACGTTGTGCTTTCAGGCGGCTAATTTCGTTAATACTGGAAATTTCACATCAAATTCGTTGTTAAAATTGTTAAAGTGTTGCTTAAGGTTGTATACTTTATTATTCCTGAAAACATTGTTTTGGTTTGTTATTTGCTTCAATCACTGAAAATTTCAACTCCCAACTTTCATTAAAATCTCGATTCACGATTTTCCAGTCAGAATCAATTAAATTGTCTTTATTTTCTGAGTGTTCATCATCATATGGATTTCGTTTTTGAATTATCCACTTATCCATATTATGGGATTAAATATAAAATATTTTTAACACTTTAAAGTTGCACCATTGTTTGTTTGTTTTTTTAATTTTGCGCAAAGCTATTCGAGCTGCGCTAGCCGTCCTTAATTTAGCTCTGTAAGACTAGAGGGAAGGCAGCTAGTCATTACCACCCACCCTCAACTCTTGAGCTGCTACTTTACCAACGAATAGTAGGATTGACCGTACCATTATAACGCCTCCACAGCTGAAAAGACGAGCATGTTTGGTGCGACGGGGATGCGAACCCGTGACCGCCAGATTACGAGTCGCCTTAACCCACTTGGCCATACCGGGATAAGATGCACAATAAATATATGTTTGCAAGTGCATGAAAAACAATGCACACTCGATAACAAACTTTAAAACCAGACTCGCGTTACAAAATAGCCGGAGTCTGTGGTAGTGATGAAGTGTGCGACATAAGCGATGACGTGAGGCAGTGCAGTTGTTGATTACCAAATTTCCGGTAAAAAATAAATGATGAAAAAGTTTATTCTTAAACTCTAGCTGGCCACAGTCGTGCTATCTACTCTTGTTCTAAATGCTCTATCTGTCGTACAGTTATTTATGTTTTATCTTGTTGATGTGGCTGATAAAATAAATATATAAGATAAATGTATGCATTCCAATCTATTTTATTATTGTTGTTGTTACCCTTAGAAAAAGTGTCTTAAGCGTAAAATATTCGACCTACCTTAGTAACTTTTCCAAACCTGTTTGCTTGTTTGTTTTGGAATTTAGCCGTCCCTAATTTAGCAGTGTGAGACTAGAGGGAAGGCAGTTAGTCATCACCACACACCGCCAACTCTTGGGCTAATCTTTTACCAACGAAAAGTGGGATTAACCGTCACATTATAACGCCCCCACGGCTGGGAGGGTGAGCATGTTTGGCGCGACTCGGGCGCGAACCCGCGCCCCTCAGATTACGATTCGAACGCCTTAACGCACTAGGCCATGCCATGCCCCTTTCCAAACCTCTAGAAACAGCTTATAGATATATAGTGCAAAGCTAGTTTGCCTAATACTGGTAAGATTAATGCAATACATTATTTTCAAGTGATCTTCATATATAATTAGTTTATAATTTATATTAGAGCATCATAGCTTAGCTGGTTTGACTAACTGTGTTTTTTTCTTAGTTTATAGCCAGTAAACGTTTGTCAGTAACAGTTGCAGCTAAAATATATTGAAATAATTTGATTTGGATGGCGCAATAATTTCAGTACAAGTTAGTAAATAAGTAAGAATTATAAACTGATACACGATATTTCTTGCTTTCAAGAAATCATGTGATATTTACTTAGTTCCTTAATACAAACTTCCACAACTGATCTTCTACATAAAATACTTCTTTTCTGTAATGTATGTGAAAAACTGCAACAATGGATATGTTTTTTTGTATTTCGCGCAAAGCTACTCGAGGGATACTGCGCTAGCCGTCCCTAATTTAGCAGTGTAAGACTAGAAGGAAGGCAGTTCGTTATCAACAACTCTTGGGCTACTCTTTTACCAAGGAATATTGGAATTGACCGTAACATTATAACGTCCCTAGGGCTGAAAGGGCGAGCATATTTGGTGCGACCGGAAGTCGAACGCCTTAACGCACTTGGCCATAATGGATATGACTGCTCTTGTATATCCCAAGATATTTACATATTTGTTATTTCAATTTAAAAAATATGATACATCCGTATATTAATTATAAATATTTTTAAAAATCATTGTTAGGAATATCTTAAAAGTAAAACACTGAAAAACCTGGAATTCTATTTTATTTAATCAGTGATGTCGAGAAACATCGATGACCGAAGAAGGTCGAAACGTTGTTCGCTCTTCTATTTGAAGTGTTTTCTGGGCCCAGAAGAGCCGTTTTTGCATATAAAAGTTCTATTTTATTTAATCAAAATTGGCAATGTTGTTCCACTGTAAATCGTTCTTCCCCAAAATGGAGTCGAATGCCATTTCGAAAGTTCCCTTTATTTAATCTATCGCACCACTATACAGTAATTAGTGCACTGCCTTTCTGCATTCAGGGGAGACATTAAAGTGACGTCACATAAGAAAAAGTTAAGTTGTAATTTTCACTATCGCGACGTCAATAAAAAGTGTACATACCATGAATCACAAGAGAATTATGCACTTTGTGGGATACAACACAACATCGCATGCAAACTTCAAGAGCAAGAAATAAAATTATTTGTTACTCTTAATATTTGGTTTATTTACTTTTGAAACAGAACACTTTGAGGAATTCTGCGGAATTATCATGCATCCAATGTTAATACGCTCATTCATAGAACTAATAATTTGCAGAATCGCTAAAATGTCCCGTGTATTATCAACATACTCACAGCGTCTCAGGCCTACAACGCTAAAACCTGCGAGTCAGTTAACAGATAGTCTATTGTGTAACTTTGTGATAAAACAACAATCGTTTGAATGAATTTGTAATAAACCCTAACCCTTTCGTTTTTTTGAAAACAAAAGACCAGGTAATGAAAGAATTTCAATCTTATGTTTGTTTGTTTTGGAATTTCACACAAAGCTACTCGAGGGCTATCTGTGCTAGCTGTCCCTAATTTAGCAGTGTAAGACTAGAGGGAAGGCAGCTAGTCATCACCACCCACCGCCAACTCTTGGGCTACTCTTTTACCAACGAATAGTGGGATTGACCGTCACATTATACACACCCACAGCTGGGAGGGCGAGCATGTTTAGCGCGAACCCGCGACCCTCGGATTACGAGTCGCACGCCTTACGCGCTTGGCCATGCATTTTGATCTTATAGCCATAATGAAACTGGTCGTACTAGATGTTACCTAAATGAGATTTCCTTGTGACAGATGTCACGAGTTTCAAAAATATATGACATGGAAAAACTAACTTTAATCTCTTCTTCTTACGAAGCCCTCCAGTGGCTCGGCGGTATGTCTGCGGATCAACTCTAAAAACCGGGTTTCGATACCAGTGGTGGGCAGACCACAGATAGCTCATTGTGTAGCTTTGTGCATAATTCAAAACAACAACAGCATCCTCTTAAGAAAAAGTTGTACTTGACTGTGCAGTCTCTAAAACAAAACGCAAATAGCCTAGTTGCTTTGCGCCATATAACACCAAACCAACTCTACAACAAATAGATACCTTATTGTAATAAGATTTTGGATCAAACTCGCTTATTAAAGCCTATACCATGAAGTTTAAAATTTATCTCTTTACAAAATATTTTCATTTATGAGGAGCTTTTAAAAAATGTATTTAAATACCCTGCAACATTATAATTATGCGATTCTATGTTTGAAATTATAAAATTATACTTATATGTCACTTCTGCCCCCCAGTGGCTCAGCGGTATGTCTGCGGACTTACACGCTAAAATCCGGGTTTCGATACCCGTGGTGGGCAGAGCACAGATAGCCCATTGTGTAGCTTTGTGCTTAATTCAAAACAACAACAACAACAACATATGTCACTTCTATCATGGAGTAGAGTTGGACAAAAAAAGTTGCTTATTACATAAATGGACCATTTAGTTATATTTTGAAATTAAGATAAAAAATAACTCATCAGAATTCAGCAAACAAGTTCCCAGTTTTCAAACTCTTACTTGTTTGTGTTAAACTACCAGAACAATGTTAAAATATTTCATGTAGTATAAAATACATTAATATCGCAAAGAAATTCTAGTTACGAGGGCGAAATTTGGCCAATAGTGCCTTATGGTTATTGACGGTAGGAAGCGCTGCATACCGGAATTGGAAGCCGATGGCGAAAGAATATTAATATTTTAATTTACAATATAACATGTAAGTATTATTTTTATCGCACTGGTATGTCTTATATTACTTCAACATAACATTTAGTGCTAACAGCTCTTTTTGAAAAAGTTGTGAAGTGATCAGAGACAGCAGAAAACGAATGAGATGGGTTTTATTAATCAGATGTCGCATTGGCAATTCGAGAATGTAGACTAGTGTAGAACAAGTCATGAGAAGCTTAACAGTAAGTTAGTAACATGTGCTACTTCTGCAGTAAGTGAGTAGGCGTAAAAAATCACGCCTAGTTTTCCACTTTTTTTACTAGGTGTAATAATGCCATTAACACAAGAAACTCCAAAATGGTGATAGTTTTTTTTTTTTTTTGAATTGCGATAATGTAACACAAACAGGAATTAGATGTAAACATTTTAAAATGAATACTTTCCCTTTAATGTTTAAGTTGTTTTAATAAAAGTAACTATTCTAACGATATAATTTTCATTACCTTAACTATTTGGTATTGATGAGTAGTTTGATTCATTTTAAAAGTTTGATCGTTCTATTCACTGGAATGAAATCAACACGTTTATACTGAAGCTCATGGTTATGAAGGGTTATTTGAACAGAAAATTATCCACAATCTGAAGTTGGTTGTGTTTGAAGTTGTACTTAAACATGAAATATAGGCTGATGTAAAGATATATTTTAGTAACATTCCTGGAAAATCATTACAATATTAACAATTTAGTATAGTTTGAGAATTTTACAAAAACCTATCCAATGTAGCGAGTTAAAATGAAAAAGTAAGCCATCTAAACAGCAAAGCCCACCATCCCTCCTGCTAACAGTCAAATTAATTATGTCTCAAGAAGTTTGAAGTAAAATACTTGAACTTGTCATATTTGTTGCAATTATCTCTTACTTTGCAGATGGGTGTTTAGGCTTTTCTTACTTTTTTGTCTGTTATTACACAACTATTTCTAAAGTTTTTGGGGGTAGGCTTTGCTAATAACTTTATTAAAACCTCTGTGTATATTTATTTTTTAGAGTTTTATTTTTGGAGTGAAATTAAGTGTAGTTCATGAGATTGCTGTCATGCTTATCCCATACATCAGAAGGCTTCCCAGTTTTTTTAATAGGTCCTATAACAAGTTGACTGCTGACATTCATTAAAATGATTTTAAAACAAACCCATTAAAGGTAATAAGATTAAATTTCACTGATTGAAGTTAAAAATAAAGGAATAGTTATTAGAGTAAAATAGCTTATATTTTGAATTTATTTTTCAAAAATACAACAAAAAAGTACAAGTAATTCAGTGTTACATGCATACTAATAACAATGATAGTAATAAATTATATGATTTTCTGTGTAGATTGATTCCAGGGACTTAGTCTGTGCTGACAGAGTTAGTAGTATTTCAAAAGCATTTTGCTTTAAGTATCTTTCTGGTAATATTTCATTTGTCTTTGATCCTGTAAAGCAATTTATTTCCATATTTATCCTAAGAGAACACTTTTTGTATCCTTACACCTCTGAAGGTTTTTCCTTGGCATTTTAAAGATGATCAAATATATGAGCCTCTGACTTTCATTTTTGTAAGGTTAATAGATGGTTTTCAGATGCCTCAGGATTTGAGAGCTACTTATGTTGTTTTTTTAAAAGGGTGAAAAATATTGCTGTGGAAATTATAGATTGGTTATTCTTTCTTCTGTAGTGTGTAAAAATGTAAACAGTCAAATAAAAGGAGTTATGCAAAATCACTTAGTAAAATATATCATAAATGGAAGTTAGTATGGATTTACAAAGGGAAATTTTGTCTTATTAATTTGTAATCTCTTTTCAAGGATGTTACTTGTCATCTGGAAGAGAAAAGGGTGTGGACTTATTGTAATTAGACTTCAAAAAAAGGGAATATTTACTCCTTTAAGGCTGCCTTTGCACATTCACTCTTGAGAAAAGTAAAATTTAAACCCACCCTTTAATTTTCAGGAAACTCTCCTTTCTCTATTAAATTCTTCTCAAGTGACACATCCACTACTGCTGATTATAAGCCAGTCTTTTTAGAATAAACTTAAAATTCTCTTAACTGGAATCTAGTCTGTCTTTTTAAGATTTGTACACTAGTTCTTGCTTCATAATACAGCTTCTAGTGGGATTGTTAAATGGTAAATTTCAAATAATTGATTTGATATTATATAATTATTATACTACATACATAGCTACTTATAAAGACATTGTACCAAAAAGGTGACAAATGTCTAAAAGTCACTTTGCAATGTCAGATGAAAATGCTTGTTTGAAACTCTTTTTTTCACTAATTAAGACATTTTATTTTTGGAGAAATTTATTTCAAATATTCATATTTTACCCTGCTACTAAGAATATATGTTTTCTGAAATACATAAACACACCATTTATTTGCCAAAAACTGTTTTTCTCTCCCCTAAATTATTGTAGGTTTTATTAGACTACTTACAGTTATGACAAAGTGTTTGTACCCCTGCGTCCCGAGTAGTTGTTTGCTCGTAACGTAAAAAGTATCATGATTAGGCTAATAGACGTATAATATAAATATTATGCTAACACACATGTATATACATTTTTATGGAAATTAAATGACAAACTATTTATAACCAAATATAGGAGGAGCGTAAAGTGTTTGTACATTTCATAACGTGTGAAAAAAATGATATTCCCGTAAAAATTTTGTTTAGTTTGAAGAATAAACTACATTATACCATTCCAGAAATAGACACTGGGCTCATAATTATTGGAATTTAGTCAGCAAAACATTTACTTCTGGCAATTTAGCACCATCTCTGTCATTATCTACTTGGTGATCATGGCAAAACAACTGTCCAGTGATTTAAAAAACTGGATTATTGTAAAATACAAGTCTTTTGTGTCTCTTTCCAGTGTTGTTACACAACTTAATGTGCCGAAATCTACTGTTCAAAGCATAATTGCTAAGTTTAAGCTAACAGGATCAACTGCTAAACTCCCTCGTTCCGGACGCTCCACTAAATTTCCGGAGAGAACCGAGAGGAAGGTTCTCAGAGAAGTTAGTAGGAACCCTCGTTTAACACGTGATGACATACAAAAACTGGTAAGGGAAACTGGGGTTGAAGTAAGCACCTCTACAGTTAAGAACATGTTACGCTCTTCTGGGTTCAAAGCATGCTGTTCTCGTAGAGCTCCATATTTAAAGCCTGTTCATTTAGAAGCACGTTTGAGGTATGCAAGAAAGCATGTAGATAAACCCTTTACCTATTGGAACAGTATTCTTTGGTCATACAAGACTAAAATCGAGTTTTCCTGTCACAATGATGTTTACTATATTTTCCGTAAGAAGGGGGAACGAAATTTTCCAAAGAACGCCGTCCCTACACTTAAACACGGAGGTGGCTCAATCATACTGTGGGGTCCTTTCAGCTCTTCTGGTGTAGGCAGCCTTCACCGCGTCAACGGAATTATAAAAAAAGAAGAGTACGTCGATATATTTGGCACTTGTATCAAGAATGATGCTCAGAACTTGCGGCTTGGGCATCGTTGGATCTTCCAGCACGACAATGACCCTAAGCACACATCGAAATATGTGCAATCCTGGTTGCAGAGGAACCATATAAGCGTTCTAGAGTGGCCATCGCAGTCACCCTATCTCAACCCAAGTGAAAACGTTTGGCATGAGTTGAAGACCAGGGTTCATCAGCGTCATTCGAAAAACTTTCAAGAGTTGGAGGCCTTCTCTGAAGAAGAATGGAAAAAAATACCAGTCGAGTACTGTCAAATGATCATGGAGGGCTATGAATAGAGATTGTGCCAAGTAATTCACCTGAAAGGCTACACAATTGACCATTAAAGTAGATGCATGAGCACTTTCTGTCCCTCCTATATTTGGTTATTTGTTTATAAACAGTTTGTCATTCAATTTACATAAAAATTTATGTAGATGTGTGTTAGTATAATATTTATAATATACTATACTCTTATTATCCTAATCATGATACTTTTTATGTTGTGAGGGAAAAACTACTCATGATGCAGGGGTTCGAACACTTTCTGTCATAACTGTACATAGTATGTATTTAACTGAATGTGTTTGTACCTATTTACCTTTAACTAGTGTGCAAGAAAAATATTCAAAATTAAATACTTTGTTTGAAACTTAAAGGTCAAGAAGAGTGTAAAAAATTAAAATGCCAAAATAATAAAAATAAAGTATAACAAACAAGATCAGACTTTTCATAAGATGACCTGATACAAGTATACCTAGAGTCTTTTAACTCATTTTTCAAAATATAAATGTTAGTTTTTAGCAGTTGTCAAGCAAATGAAGATGTCCAAATGTTAAAGCTTGGGTAGTTAGTGGTACATGCTAATAGATGCCCTCATTAGCTAATTGCCCAGCATGGCCAGGTGGGTTAAAGCGTTCAACTCGTAATCTGAGGGTTTCAGGTTCAAATCCCCATTGCACCAAACATGCTTGCTATTTCAGATGTGGGAAGTTATAATGTGACAGTCAATCCCACTATTTTGTGGTGAACTAGTGGCCTAAGAGTTGGCAGTGGGTGGTGATGACTAGCTGCTTTTCCTCTTATCTTACACTGCAAAATTAAGGACAGCTAACACAGATTGCCCTTGTGTAGCTTTGTATGAAATTAAAAAAACAAAAATAACCCCAAATCTGTAACTAATTAGTGCATGCTCTCTACAACATCCCTACCCCTCAGTGTAATAAAAAAGAAGGGAGGTTTCCTAGCTTCATAACCTTTTCTACCACTGCTTTACTCTAACATAACATAATGTTTTGGGACCTGTTTGTCCATATCAACTGTTCCATTCTCTAAACTAAACTAAAACTATTTAAAAAAAATTTAAAACCAACCCTTACCATTCATACACTTATCAAGCTTTCTTTTAAACTGAAATATACTGCCTCTACAACATTCAAAGGCGAACCACACTATCAGAAAAATAAAATGCTGTCTTTCCTGAAAACGACTCCTACCATGCTAAAAGTTATGTTTACTAGTCATATTATTATTACTGTTAACTACGATAAAGATGATGCTATCAATTACCCTTTACAATCTTGAACATCTCAATCAGTCCCTCACTAACTCTTCATGTTTCATGATAAAGTTTAAGATATTTTAACCTCTCCCTTGTGACCCTTTCATCCCAGGCACTGTTCTAGTAACACTTCATTGAACTCTTTCCAACAATTCAATGTCTCCTAAGGTAAGAAGACTAAGACTGGACACAGTACTCCAAATATGGCTTAATTAGTGACCTGAACAATGAAATTATAACCTCTTTAGACTTATGTTCAATGTTTCTTAAATACAACCTAAAATCCTATTTGCCATAGCATTAGCACCAGCATGCTGTGTGAATGGCTTTAGAGACTGATCACTATTACACCAATATCTTTATTTCATGATTCTAAGGTTATTCCTATCCAGATTACAATTCGAATTGTGATAACCTGCATCCATTATCTTGTACATACCATATTTGAGTAGACTAAATGAACAAACAAAATAAGCACTTGAATAATAGAATGACAGCAATTTGTTTTGTAAAAGAAAACTTTTTATGTAAATTTATTTTGCAAAACTGAATAAAATGAATAAAAATAAATGTGGAAAGTCTGTTTAGACAGTATTGTTGTGTAACAAGTTTGTGCAGTAGTGTTTCACTTTGACAGTGGTATGATACCAGTTAATGTCCTAAATGTTAGCTGTATAACACTTTTAAACATATCTTCAGCATTTTGTTCCTGAAGGAAGGAACTTCCATTATTATAATTTAGTATTTTGGATTGATAAAGTTTGAGCACACAGTTTTAAAGCAATAGAAATAAGCCAAACTTGAAACAATAGAAATGTATTGTGTTAATGATTAGCTCAGTCAGGTAATTAACCAAGTTTCAAAGCTTTTATCTTAATATCTAGTAATGTGATTCATATGAAAATAAAAAGTTAATAACTGACATTTTAAATTGAAATTAAAATAGCTGTAATTATTTAGAATAATATTTAGAAAGAATATTATAGCATTACCATGCCTGTTTCAGAGATTTTTAAAAAATCATTACTTGGGAAAGATATACACCTTCTATTTTAATTTATTTTATATCAACTTTTAAATGGTGAAAAAACTAATCTGTAAGAAGTCTGTTGTTAGAACTTTGGTTAATGTTACACAACATTAAATAATACGTATATTAATTACATTAATTTCTGTAAAAGGTCTGGATCTTCTCCCCTATATCTGCCCCTGCTTATACAGCATTAAAAATATATATTTACCTAATTACAAATTAGAAATGCAACATAATGTAAAAAACAACAGTTAATTCACACTTTATCTTACTTAAGTATCCAGAGATTTGATAGTAAGTATTACTAGTCAGTAGCTTACCTATAAGTTAGCAGTTTAAACTTGGTGACAGTGGCCATACAAGAGTAAGCAAGTATAGTGGTAATGGAAATCCAATGAAAGACCCTGAATTTACTCACCAGGGGTCCTGACATGGCCAGGTGGTTAGGGCACTCATCTCACAATCTGAGGATTGGGAGTTCAAATATTCATCCCACCAAACATATGTCTTTTAAAGATATAGAGGCATTATGATGTTGTGGTCTATCCCACTATTCATTGGTAAAAGAATAGCCCAAGAATAGGGTCTTTGCTTTAGCATATCACTGTTAAATTAGGAGTGACTAGTACAGATAGTCCTCATGTAGCTTTGCACAGAATTTAAGACAAATTGCCCATCAAGTATGTCGCTTTGCAGTTAACAATAAATAACTGGAAACTGTAATATTGATTAGTTTTAGTATTGTCACAACTTAATCATAATTTTAAGTAATCAGTTAGTTTACAAGAGTTATTGATGTAATCACTACTCGTGGGTAATTGATTAAAGATTTACCAAATATCATACTTGTGTTGTAAGCTGTTATTTCCTATTATTTTAATGAAATCTTAACAATAAGATTCATTATTGATTCTAAAGGTAGAACTGATGCATTCTACTTTGTTATTCTTTACATAAAAATATGTTGGTAAACACTGGAAAAAAAAAACTACTCTCACCTATTGATTAATATTACTACCAGATGTCACTATTTAGTCAATTGTGATGAGAAATGCGTGATACCCATAAACCTTTTAATTTCTCCAGGTATTTAATTATGGCATATGACTTAATGGAAGGTTACTCAATTTAAATGAAGTATTTCTGAAAATAATCAAGGCATGCACAAGACATTTTATTTTAGTGTTCTATCTATGTGATAAAAATAGAACATAATAATAACAGTTGAATAAAAATAAATTCAGAATTATAAGAAGAAATTTTTACATCAGTTTTATATTATACAAACCTGCAGTTTTTATCCAACATGTACGTGTTACGAGGGCTGTTCAAAAAATACGTGGACTGACATCATAAAACAAAATGTACTTTATTTAAAAATTACAGGTCTGGAACCCCTTCAAAGTATTCTCCTCCCCAACGCACACACTTATCCCAACGGTGTTTCCACTTGTTGAAACAGTCCTGGTACACTTCTTTTGTAATGTCCTCCAGCTTCTTTGTCGCATTTGCCTTAATCTCGGGAATCGTCTCAAATCTTCTTCCTTTCAAGGGTCTTTTGAGTTTGGAGAACAAGAAAAAATTGCAAGGAGCAAAGTCAGGTGAGTAGGGGTGGGGAAGAATGGTGACCGAGTGTTTGGCCAAAAACTCGTGAGTTCTGAGGCACAAATTTCGCAGCAATACGGTGCATCTTCAATTTTATGGTCAAAATCTCGTAATAAGATCAAACTGATATCCCACACTCTTCAGCAAGCTCCCTGACAGTCAGATGTTGATTTGCCTGCACCAGGGTGTTGATTTTGTTCACGTGTGGGTCATTAGTTGGTGTGGGAGGACGTCCAGAACGCTCATCGTCTTCAGTGGAGTGTCAACTATCCTTAAAAATGTTTATGCCACTTGAAACATGCTGTACGCTTCATAGCAACATCACCATAAGCCATGTTAAGCATAGCAAAAGTTTCAGTCGCAGATTTTCCAAGTTTAACACAAAATTTCACAACAAGTCGTTGCTCCTTCAGGTCATTCATTCTGAAATCCTCCAAACAAAAAAATCGCACTTCACTTAAAACCACGAAGCTAATACACAAATGAAGATATCTGCAATCAGGAAATGGCATCGTAATCAGCTGATTTGTGTGCGAATTTAGCAACACCAAGCGGATTCCCCTGGAACCAACTGGAGCCTTGCAATTCAAACAGTCCGCGTATTTTTTAACAGACCTCGTATCACTGCAAATAAACTTTAAAATTGTCTTTTTCATCAAATTAGAGTTTAATTGATATTTCAAAGTGCTATCACGTCTGAATTTTTGTATTCTAAGTAATGCTTATGTACATATTCCTCTAATACAGGGGTCAGCAACCTCTTTCTAATAAATGAAGATAATAATGATAACAAAACACAATGAACCATGAATAATGTTTATTTTATTTACTTAATATTTATGTCGTAAAGGACACCATGATTTGTGTGACACATGATGCTGTTTGTTGCTCAAAATCAGGTCTGAGATAGTTACAAACTTGAATTCTTTTTTTAAAACCACTGTGGGTCAGGTGGATGTGATATTTCATTTGGGAACTGAAGGCCATATGTTGCTGACCCCTGCTCTAGCACAATAGCATAGTCCTGTAAGTTTTCATAATTCGGGCATATCAGTATTAATATTAGTGAAATTAATAAAAAAAATAAATTTCTAACTATTTGCGAAAGGACGTGAGATTTTTTAATAATCACGACATACTGTTGTATTTTACAGATTAGAAAATGGCAAATCCGCAGGTAGCAGTAGAGAAAAAACTACTTGAAGCTACAAAAATAGTTGAAGAGCAAATTGATGCTGAGATTGAAAAGCTAGAGAAATTAGACGTTGATGAATTGGAATTGTTGCGGAAGCAGCGTCTTGATGCTCTCAAGAAACAGGAAGCAAAGAAACGTGAATGGTTGGAAAAAGGTCATGGAGAATATTCAGAACTTCCAGAAGAAAGAGAATTTTTCGAAGTTTGCAAGAAAAGTGAAAACGTGGTTTGCCACTTTTACAGAGAAAGTACCTTTCGATGTAAGATTGTGGACAAACATTTAGCTGCTCTTGCACCTAAACACATTGAAACTAAGTTTTGCAAAATTGATGCAGAAAAATCACCATTTCTTACCGATCGGCTCAGAATTCGTGTTTTGCCTACAATTGTACTTTGTAAAAATGCAATAACCAAAGACTTTATTGTGGGTTTTGACGACCTTGGTGGTAATGATGAGTTCTCCACTGAGATGATGGAATGGCGTATTGCTCGTGCTGATGTTATTAACTACAGCGGGGATCTTACCACTCCACCAAGCAGCTTAAAAAATTCAGCAAAGAAAAATAAACCAGTTTTTGGATATCAAAAGAAAAATATTCGTGATGATGGTAGTGACGATAGTGATGATGACTAAACTTAATTAACATATAATTTTTTGTATAAGCTAATAATATTAATCAAATGAGTGGTTTCTCTGACTATGCTCTTTTTCTTGCTCACCTTTTTTGTATCTTCATGGTCATGTCTTATAATAAAACTGAAAAAAATTAACTTAGTTGTTTTTTTATCTTTTCGTAAAAGCTGTTTAACTGATTACTTAATTATGAGTAAAACTATTAAGCTTTTATTTGATTAGATTTATAATTATTATTCTGAGAGCTGAGAGACTTCCTTAACTTACCTCAAGGTCTCATTTATAGGTTTGTCTAGTTACGAATTAGTTATTTTTTTATTTCCCGAATTTAGTTTGTTCTGCCATTAAAACCATCTGGAGAAGTAGTGACATGCATTGATAAAAAATGTATAACAGAATTAAGGCAAATGGAAATGTTTATAAATACATATATTTATACTATGCATTCTTATTTATTGTTCTTTGATTGGTCAGGTACTGTTGTACTTTAATTATTTTTATGTGGATTGTAATTTGTGACAATAAGATTTTATTGGTAGAATCAACATTTGTTTCAACACTCCTATGAAAATTGGGGCTTAATAGGCCCCAGAGCAACTTGAAAGGTTATTAATATTAGGCTAATAATTTTGTATTTAAATAAAATTGCCATTAACTGACCCTATCCCTTTATATTTTAAGGAGCACTAATATTTTGACTTTTCAGACATTTGCGAAATAATATTTAAAAATTTTTTTTAAAACATCCACTAAGGGTATCACTTCAGTGGATGTAAATATTTTTTTTGTAGGAGTGTTAAGATATTTTGTGGAACCTGTACATCATAAAACATTCCAAATGTACAGCTTTTATTCAGTAAAACTTTTTTCCAGTGAAAACGTTTACTTTTCATTTTTCTGACGTAGTTTTAAAGAGGAAAGTAAATATTTTGGTACATTATGGATTTAAAGAAATATAAGCAGATTTTGTCTAATGCAGGAAGCTATGATTTTCTATGCACAACAGAAATAATAACGTAAATGCATAAGCATAGGCTATATGTAAAAAGCTCTTGTAAGGTATTAGAAAAGATTTTGTTAGTAACTGTCAATGTTTTTAAGGAAGTTTTACTCTTTAAGTGTATAATTCTTTCTTCTGTCTCTATTCAAAACACACCTTGTTGAATTTCACTTATTCATGTGTTTCTTTGTTAAGACTTGCTATTCCTGGAACATTTGGTATTAGAAGTCAAAAGTAAGCCACTCTTGTCTTCAAAGTTGGATCTTCCTTAATCAGGTTTGAGAATTTGGCAACTTTACTGGTTTTGATAATCAGTTAAAGAATGATGACAGAATAGAGGAATTTCATTGGCTGAGAAAGTATGTGGGAACTACTTTTCTTTATAAAAATTGTCTTTAAATCTGTTGAGTTCTGAAGTAATTGTCTTAAAATGCACATTTTTCCATGTGTATCTTACTTTTGTTTACCTAATTTTGTCAGTTACTATTTTCGGTTAGTCTAGAAGCCAATAATAAGACACAGATCTGTCTGCTAGTGAATTAGAAGTTTGTTACTCTAAATACTAAAATGCTGTATGTACAAAAAGGCATCTTCATTTTATTACTTGTCATTATTAATAGGGAGAGCTTTTTGAATTGGTAAACTGAAAAAATATATTCTGTATCAAAATTAACTATAGTGGAATCAGGATGATCCAAAATACTGGTTTTTAAGGTTTACTAGCATTGCTTTTATTGTAGTTGAGAATTTTGGTGTTGATTTATCAACACCCGATACTCTAAATGAAGTTTTTTTTTATCTTCTCAAGAAGCTTTTTGCCATTTTTCAGATACTTTGTAAAGGTTTGTCATTCTTAAAATGGAGTATTAGAAAAACCAAATAATCATATATGGTAGTGAATTATACTAATCTTTATCAAGCACAATCCCTTTAAAGTGAAGTAACATTCATTGTTTTATGTTAAATCTGTGCTTGTGATTATATACATTATAGTAAAACAATACTAAACATGCATTTCTGGAAATCACATAACAATCATATCAATATCATATCAAATCAGATACAAAACCACAAAATAATCACATACCCAGGATACAGAGATGTGTTTATAGCAGATTTATAATTTTCAAGAGTGAGGCATCCCTTTTACATAATGGCATTGATAAATAAAGAAATATGAACGAAATTAGGGCACTCGGACCATCTAGGTCATATCTCAGTGATGATAAGCAAAGTGCTGCATCTTATAGCAGGCTAAACACAAGATTCAGTTGTAAATGCTTCCAACATGCCTTAGCAACATAACCAGGAAGGATCTCTTGTGTAAAAGTGATACAGACTGCTTTCATGATATATCTGTTCAGCTGTCTACATGGCAGATGGAGAATATGGATTAACATGAATGCATACCAGTCGTACTGCCATACACAGCATCAATGGATCGGTGTGCAATTTAACTGTCAGAAAGGGGTGTTGGGAAACTTATTTTTATACACTAGATGGGTTATGGAAAATAATGCAGAAAGTATTGGTTTGCCTTGGACATGACAACATTATGACAGTATTTTATGCTGGAAAAAAATGTAGTAGGAAAGACTGAAAGACACAAGAAAACAATGACAAAAAATGTTCAAAATTGGTAAAACACACATGGATGGCATGAAGATTTTTTTATATTGCAACATTTCAGTCAAATACCCTTCGTCAGCCACTTTAATGAAGAGCTTTAACTCTAAACTTTGCAAATAAATATAAAGGTTTTGTCACAAACATGTTTTTATCAATTTTGAACACTTTTATAATGAAAACTATGCTGCAGGGCCATTGACAAGTTTTACATATTTAGTACATGTACTGAGGAAGTTTGTATCAATACATATATATATATATTGAATTTTGAAAGAATAATGTACAATAACTTTCATATTTGCGGATGTGTTTTTAACAAATTGTTACCTGAGATAGTAAATTATAAATGTAATAATACTTTGCATTTTAGGAAGTGTGGATAGTGTCCTGAACTTTGAAATGTATGATTGCCTTAGATTTTGTATACACATCAGTCAGACAACCCTTTCTGTATAATTATATGTTAGCCATACAGTGAAATGTATTTCTTTTACAAAAATGTAATAAATTTCTAATGCTATCAGAAGAACACATAGCCTATTAAAGAGGATAATTCTTACAATGACATACTGGTGATACTTCTTTCTCAGATTATTAAGATCTGTAACACTGTATATTTCCCTTTGTCTACAATGTATGAGGTTTGTATGTATCAGTCTTTAATTTGAATGCATATACATCTGGACTGTCATTAATTGTGGATCCTTTTCCATAAAGTGTCTTGCATACTGAGAGCTTCAGTTTGTTCTCTCTCTATAGATTAAATATAGTAATTGGTTTTCTAACTTCCACGAGTAATCAGAAGGTTATCTTACTATGGTATTTCCCATTGATTTATGGACATTTCTAAGAGTGAACCAGGGTTAGGGCATGCATGACAGGAGTAAAGACGAAGAAAAACTTAGATATAAAATTAAAAAAAAAATTTTATTTGCTTTAAATGAAAACATAATTATCAGAACCTGCTATGTTTATATTGTATGTTAATCCTTGGAACTTCACAAAAATAGAAACAGCCTCTTCTTATATACGTGTTTAGCAACCCTTTAACCTTAGGCACATGGATTTGAAACTAAGTGTACAAGTCATGTCAATATTGGTTAACGTATTTGATGTAAGAGTTATTAACTATTCATTTTACTTTACACTTCTAATATAGCAACAGTTTGTAGTAGAGGAAAATAAATACCAAATACAGTATACAGGGATCCTAAACAAAATGTAGATAAACCTGTTGGAGGTTCTAAAGGTCATGCAAATGAAAATTATTTTTTATTGCCCACAGACATCACCTTACACTACATCTTTTAAGAATCTTAATCAGACTGATGTTGTCAGTTCACAAACATACCTTGAGTACAAGTAACTTTGTAAGTTATATAATGTTTTATTCATACAACAGACTTGTGCATGTTTGTGAATCATAGCTTAATAAGTCATAATGGCAACTTCTGGTCCTGTGCTTCCTTTTCCTCAAACATTAACATGACAACAAATTTATTTCATTGCCATTCAATTTCAAAAGAATGGAAGGCTAATGTCCAGGTTTTCGATGTACCTGCATTTTGCTCATAACAAGAATTGTAATCACTTATTCTCGTGGGTACTTAATATCTGTTTATTGGTGGCTCAGCAGTAAGTCAGAACTTACAATGTTGAAAAATTAATTTCTACTACCCATAGCTGGCACAGCACAGATAGCTCATAGTGTAACTTTGTGCTTTACAACAAAACAATACTTCAAATTCTTTCCCCTTCATGTGGATTTCTGTATGTGGTGAAGGGACATCTGAGGGAAGGTTCTATTCTTTCAGTTTACCTCCTCTGAGATCTAAACATCCACCCAATTGCTTTGACGAGCTGTCTCTGTGAGACCTTAGAGAGGATAGTTAATGCTCTCTTCCACCACTTGGGAAGCGGATAAATGTTCTATACTAAAGATGTATTGTGCTCTTATTTGATCAAAACTCGACTATGGGTCACTGTTCTATGGCTCTGCCAGACCCTCAGCCTTAAAAATGCTGGATCCCATTCATCATCAAGGTCTTCGGCTCTGCACTGGGGCTTTCCACACCTCCCTAGTTCAGAGCTTATACGTAGTCTCATGAGTCTTCTTTGCACCTCTAACATTTACAACTGTTTTTACTATATTCTTCAAAACTTTGTTCCTTACCAAAGCATCCCACCTGGGGTCATGTTTTCCTTCCTCAGTGAGCCAAACTTTTTCAGAACAGACGATCTGCCACTGCTCCTTCTGGCCTTCGTATCCAGGTGCAGTTGAATGAATTGGATCTGTCCTTGGATAACATTACAGAATCCACTGATCAGCCCATTCCACCGTGGCTTATTACAGTCCCCAAATGTGAACTTTCTTTAAGTCATCTGAGAAGAGCAGATAGTCCCGATTGGAAGTACCGTCTTTTATTTACTGAACATCTTTCGAACAATCTTTCCATTCCTATTTATATGGATGGTTCAAAATCAGGTGACTCTATGGGCTCTGCCATGGTTTGTTGCAGTTTGGTGGTTGCGTGCAGAATCCCATCTACAGCTTCCGTGTTCACTGCTGAACTGTGTGCCATTTTTCTTGCTCTGGATCACATAAAAGCTAAGCAGTACTCCAATTGCACTATTTATACTGACTTGGTTAGTACTCTACTGGCCCTGGAATCACTTTACGTTGGTTCACACCCTGTTCTTGCCAATATTCAAAACCAACTGGCCCATTTCTTTTTAACAACAACATCTAAACAGTTTTTCTGGATACTGGTCCACGTTGGTATTAGAAGAAACTAACTCGCCCTCGCTGCAGCTAAATCTCTCTGCTCTGGCACTATCACTGCTGGGCCTGTTCCATTCATGGACTGTGATCCTGTATTTAAGGCTCAGCTCTGTGCTAGCTGGCAGTCGACATGAAGTGAGCAACGCGAAAACAAGCTTTTACAAATAAAACACTATATTGGACTTTAGCCGTCTTGCTTCCGTAAAGATCGGAACTAGACTACCCATTGGTCACAGTTTTTGTCCCATTGTTTTCTTTTATTTGGGACTGATGCAACAATGTGTAGTTTGTGTGACACTCAAATCACTATAAGCCATATTTTACTTTCTTGCCATTGTTACGATTCTCAACGACGCCCCTATTTTAAACACGTTCTGTCCCAGGGTTTGTCTATAACATTAGATATGATAAAGTTTTTGGTTTTTTTAAAGGCCATTAATCTTTTTAGTGTTCTTTAAGTGTTTTATACTTATTCATTAAATCTTTTTTGTTGTGGTTCCCTTTTAAGAATCACAATATCTCCAGTTCGATTTGAAATTAGAATATGACCGTAACTCGACACCAGGACTGGAAAGGCCAATTTCGGGTGACTAACGCTCCTGTTTAAACTATCCGTTTGAACGACCCGTTAGTCATCCTGGCGAGTTATTATTACAATTCTGCTGCATATCTTTTAAAACTTTTATTACTTTACTTTTTGATAATGGCCATAATGACACATAACCCGGAACCAGGACTGGAAAGGTCAACTTCAGGTGACTGACAGTGGTTCTTATATTTACCTGTTAGTCTTCCAAGCGGGTTATGGTCATTACCATTATGCTACAGAAAATCCTTCACAACTTCTATTACTGTAGTTTCTCCCTTTACATTGTAGACTGGATGTCAACATTGGTTCTATGCTATTTATGTTTCTACATGCTGTTTTGTTTTACCTTAATTTCCTTTTGTTAATTTTACAAAATTTAATTTTAACTTTTTATCGTATGTTTGGTACAGATAGCCTGGCTGCTTTGCACCATAAAACACTAAATCAACCAACCAACTATTTGAAATTAGTCATAATGTCAAATACTTCGACACCAGGACTGGAAAGGTCAACTTCAGGTGACTAAGGGTGGTTTTTGAACTTTCCTGTTAGTCTTTCTTACGAATTAGTATAATAACAACTTGTATTACTGTAGTTTTTCTCTTACCGCTCTAGACTGCATGTAAAAATAAGATTTAACGCTATCTATGTTTTTGTTTAAACTTTGTTTTGTTTTACCTTAATTTCCTTTTACGAATTTTACTAATTTTTCTTCAATTTTAACTTTTTACCGGAAATTTGGTGCAGATAGCTTAGTTCCTTTGTGCCATAAACCACAAAATCAACCAACCAATTAAACTCTTTAATTAGCCAATAAATAGATGTTTCAGCTTCTTAGTCTACTCGAGTATGTGACAAGAATATTTTACAAGTATTTCATCACTATCATTGTGATATGTTTATTTCCAACTGGTGAAATGTAAGAATAGAGTTGACACTTCAAGAACAAGTGATGTTCCAACATTGTATATTTCAATTCTGATTCATCTAGTTCATGAATCATCTGATTCATCTTTCCCTTCCTGTGGAAAAGTTTCTTTGTCATCATAACATTCAATCCAATAAAGGTATTTCATTTACTCTGTAATGTCTGCTTTAAATCAAGAAGCTAAACTCTCAAAAGATAATACCCTTAAGAAAAAGCTGTAGAGTAGAGATAGGAAAGGTATTTGGAAGTCTGTCGTATATTTTCACGTTCCATACTTTATGATGACATATAGTTTAAATTAATCACATAAAAAGAAACATTAGGTCCAGCATGTTCTTCTTCATTTTGCCGTGTAATAGATTCAGTACCCGGTTATAAATTATGCATCCTGAAAACGTTCTCTGATCCATTGTTTGGAATTTCAATTTGCTTTTCCATCATTTGGCTTATTTCTTGGCACCCATTATTTTCATACTGTAGTACTATTAACTATGTGCTAATTCTGGTTACTCTAATGATAAGTCATCATTTTCATAGTTCTGTCAATAAAGATGCATGAGACTTTTCTTTTAAAGATGGCAGATGTAAACAAGATGTTTTACTTGATAATGTTACCACCAAATACTGAAATAGTTGAGAATTATTAAAAATATATCAATACCGATACTGAAATGAATAAAAATAATATTAAACAGAACGCAACACATACATAGATATCTGTATAACTAAACAATATTTTTGTTTGTTTGTTCTAAACAGCAAAAATACACAATGGTCTGTCTGTGCTCTGCATTCTGATGGTTTCGAAATCTGAGTTTTTTATTGTGTTATAAAGCCCACTGACTTTCCGCTGAGTAACAAGATGCAGTCAAATCTTTCAAAATGAAATCAAAGATAGTTTCACAAAATTGTCTTTCAGAACAAAATTACAAATCATATGTTTAGTCAAAACAAATGAAAATATAAATGAATATTATCAAGCCAATCCATTTTCGCGCCACTAAGTACCCCAAGAAACAAAATAATTAAGCATCATACTATTTGTAAGAAAAGTAAAAATGAATATAATTTTTAAAATAACGTGAGTAGTAGGATTGATCGTCAACGTATAATACCCTTACGACTGAAAGGGCTAACATGTTTGGTGAGACGAGGAATAGAAGGTCGCAACATTCTGATTGTGATTCGAACGCCTTAACCAACAGGCCATATTGGGTAAACAACTTCTAAAGAAACGTATATTTGGACTCAAGAACAATGCTTAGAAGTGAGACACTGTCCAAGTGGAATTGAAATTTATATTCGCTGGCATAGTGTGTTTTAATCAAGATATTTGTCACAATTTTCAGAGTTGTAAAAAAAGACACCGGCTGGCAGTGATTGATAGCTACGGCTGGATTTTCCTACATCTTGTTTAACGTCACCTAAACATCCATAAGATATATGATGCGAATTAGATATGGAAAATGAGGCTAGAATATTAACAGTAAAACTTCATTCACTCACCACCACTAGAGTTAAACAAGATTCTTTTCGACTTTTTCGAAAAATGTAATTTTTCTCTACCCTCAACCAATCCTCAGAAAGTTTATTCTAATTTTTCTTTTCTAGGCGTTTTGACAACAATGCCATAGTACCAAGCTTCACCGACAGAGTTCAAAATACAATTTATTTTTACCATTTTTTTTTCAGTTTCCGCCATTTTAATTCTTCTTGTTTAGTTCCGCTTTTACTTGTTAGAGTTGTTAACCAATCATAACTATACTCCATCTGTACTTATTCTACTTCTACTTGTTAAAGAGTTGTTAACCTATCATAACTTGCCTGTACTCCATCTATACTTATTCCACTTTTTAACGCTTTGAGAAACCCTAAATCGAGTAAACGGTACCACTCTATCTCTATAGATTTCCTTGGTTTACTTTCAACATTCAGTGCTTCTTTCTAGGTATAAATCATGGTATTATATTAAACACTCACTACTGTATCAATATTATATTCTTATGAAGTACTAATATTGATATATTAACGAAAATTGGATGATGTTCTTCTCCTGCTGGTCATTAGAAGTATACCGTAGAGTGCACGAGCTTCGTTTCTCTGGTAATAACCTGTCAGGGCTTTATTTTGTAATTATATATTTAAAAACGGCTGGTATGAATAGAGAAAGCACTAACAGAGGAGCAAAGAATGTTTCGACCTTCTTCGGTCATCGTCAGGTTCACAAAGAAAAATAGGGTAAATGACCGGTAGCTACTTGTTTGAAGGCGGTTGTGTTATTTAGTGTAGGAACATAGAGGGCGTGGTCAGACCCATTAATAGACTTTCCCAGCAACCAATTAGCAGCCCTCATAGAATTCACCACGATGAAGACAAACTTCACGTTCAACAACCACAACTATATACAAACAAATGGCCTAAGTATGGGCAACCCAGTATCACCAGTTCTAGCCAATATTTTTATGACGCAAGTTGGAACACAAACAGTTAACACAGCATTACATCCACCACTGTATTAGTATAAATATGTAAACGACACGATTGCGGGATTCACATCCACAGAACACACACTTTCAATTTTTCAGTTACATTAACTCTATACATCCCAACATTAACTTCACATGTGAACGGAAAGAAAGCAATCACATATCACATATTAACGTCAAAACTACAAGAACCGATACACAATTTAAAACAGGAATCCACCGAAAAATAACCCATACTGGACTATACATTACTTGGAACTCAGCACATAAAACAAAACAAAAACTCAACATACAAAGAAACCAAATAAACGTAGCCATAAAACTATGCTCAGCAGATAAAATTAACGACGAATTAAATAAATTAAAACAATTCTTCATCAACATCAATAAGTTTCCTCTACAAACCGTAGAAAACATTATACGCACACACCTAGACAGAAAGCAAAATCAACCAACAAAAGTAAATATATCTCACGAATCAAAAACTCACGAAACCATATTCTGCTGCATGCCATATATTCTCGACATCAGCAGAAAAATAACCTACATTTGGCAAAAACTTGTAACAAAATATGACATTCCAGTTAATACCAAATTATTCAAAAAACAGGCACAAAACTGAGGTCTATACTATGTAAAAACTACACGGACAAACACCAGACCAATATTATTTTTCAAATACAATGTGATAACTGCCACGACTTCTATATTGGAGAAACAAGTAGAAAAATGGAAACCAGATTCAAAAAACACAAGAAGTCACCTTCGCACGTTTTCGAACACTACAAATCAAATAAACACAACATAACCATAGAAAATACCCAAATACTAAATAAAAAAACAAACAGTCGCAAAATTAAAGAAGCCTCACTTATACAACAATTCAAGCCAAAAATAAACCGATACAAAGGAACACCTTTATACCTGTATTAATATACAATCGCTGATTGTCTCATAAACTTTTCATTTGTTTATCAAAAGGTTTACAAACTGTAATAGCCCACAATATGACGGAAGTAATTTTATTCGTGAGAGACTCGGAAGATAAACACGTGACTCACAACAGGACCAACATTGAAGCTGAACAGCGTCGTTTTACTAACAACACAGACTCCAGACAGTTAACACTAAGGAATTCTCAGTTCTCCATGGAACTTTCCAAACAGCTGATTTTACAACATGTGAAAATGCACATATATGTGAACATACAATGTAGCCATACTTTTATTACGTTCTTATGTATATATTAGAATGCGTTATTTCATCAGTGTTAAAGTTATTTTCATTTCATAGAGAAGGATATAGTTTAATATTATATAAGCAGTATACAGACATTTGATACTACGAATATTTCTGCAAAGGGTAAAATAATGAGTTTTAACTAACGTTTCATTTAAAAATTAGTTTTGTAAACTGGTGGAACTATCGCTATCACTAAGGTCTCCATCCATTATAAAGTTTAATCTTGTACGCATACTAATTATCTGTTGGTTTCAACAAATTATATTCCATTGAATAAATAACACAAATGATACCACATGAAACTTGGATTATAACGTCATTTGCTCTTTCAGAATTGATAAACTTATTGAAATTCGAAGTTACAATTTTGGAAATGCCCATATCGTAACGCATAAAATCGTAAAACGAAAAACAATGTATATATATACGTGTGTGTGATTATAATATAATGTTATAATGTAAGAACAGGTGTTCTTTCATCCTCTGAAACTTTTAAGGGCGTATGGATTGACTTTAAAGTTGTGAAACAGAAACATCCAAGTTTAACAGAATTTTCACCCTAGTTTATGTTTTGACTTGTCATGGTATTCTGTTACACTTATCGCATAGATAGGTTATGTGAAGTTTACTAGACAGTTTATTTGTGGACGCTTTCCTTCTGGTTATTGGACCAGCAAATTTATTTCCATTAAAATATTGTTTAAGTTTTCTTAAAAACAAATATTTTGAAAATTTATTCTTGTTTCATCTTACAAGTTCAATTTTAGTTAAAATATTTGTCAGTCGTTCTTACACAATTATAAGCAGGTAAGATTACTTTCCTGATGAAGAAAATAGTATCGAAAAACTTTTAAAACGCAATAAGTTTCGTCGGTAGTAATATGAATATAAAAAGTAAATAAATTGACCACCCCTAAAGTCATGAACTTTATGTAACCAGAGAAACCTGTAATAATACTGTTACTATACTTAGGGTAGCATTCTGAAGGTATTAAAAAAGCTAGTTTTAATATTAGTTCATTGACAGATTGAAATTAACCCTATTTTGAAGTGTATCGTTATAACGAAAGAACTTTTAATTTTGAGTATATAATCCCCGAAAATAAGAATTTGTTATTAAAATAACAAATTGAGCTGAGGAATATGCAAGTCCCGCCATTAAACGGTTCTCAGCCTGCATAAAAAAGCCTATTCCTGAAAACCTTCAAAACACGCCAATAAACTTATGAATAATATGAATGTAACCATATGGTAAACCTAGCTGATGTTAAGGAAAAACTGTGAAGTCTGGGAGAGTCCGAGACTGAATTCAATGGTACCGTTCATTTTGAAAGTCTTTATTTTAGTTAATTAGACATTAGAAGAAAGAGCAGAACTGTCAAATCTACTAACTCCAGTAAGTAACAAATCGCCATATTTCATTTTTAAAAAATTAAGAGAAAGCTCAGAGAAAATACATATACTCAGTAAATGTAAGCTTATGATAAGTTCACAATAAACACTTTATCAGCTTTTGCAATACCTTTTTTCAAGAAAAGAAACATGCTTTGGTTTTCAAATTCCCATGTGGCTTAAGCGATTATATAGTTTTAAATTTAAATAAATCAAAAATATATATGTTATAACACAAGGATAGAGATAATATTAATTCGTAAACTACTTCTTCATTAGCACAACTTGTTGCCAGGAACATGTTGAAGTGTTACTCAAAAAGATGGTTCTTATATCATGACCTTCACAATGACCCAGACCGGTCAGTTTAGGCTACATGTGAGAGTGAATGGACAAGATATTGAGGTCAGTATAATTTTTTTCTTGTACAATATATAAGGTTTTGTTTCTTCTTTGTTACAGAAAAAGTTTACGTTCGGTTGCAAAAAGAACCATCTGTATTTACAAACTTCCAAAAGAGAAGCCAGATAATTAACGATGTTACAACACAGCAATAGATATTCAAATTATGAAACCTTTGTTTCATATCTCTATTCATTTGCTTCTAAAGCTAGAGTGAAGAAAACCTGCAGCTTTCTAATTTTGCAAAGGAAACATCCTGTCGTTTCCAGAAAGCTCCACGTGTGCACAACACAGACACACAGTGTCTGATGATAGAGAGCTTTCCTTCATCTATTGGCTTGAAGAAAATTAAAGCCTAACACATTAAAAAAAATTGAGAAAACTTAAATGATATGCATATTTTCACATTTGACGCTCATTAAAGGCTACTGAGGTCTAGATTTCATTGTCAACATCCATAAATGCCGAATATATATATCTGTTGAAATAGCTCAGTATGTTAGATATTTACATAAATATACTGCGTAAAAGCAAAGAACGACCTAAGACACCATTACATTCATTACAACTATTCCAGCATCACTACTAATATCAAGTCAGTAAGCTACTTCCTGTATAATGTTCGTACGGTCAATTTAACATAATGACACCACTGTATTTCACAAAAATGGCATCTTTGTAGGGCCTCAATGACAAAAAGAAAAGAATCCATCACATCAATATGCAATTTGCTCCACAACTTACAAGTTTGAGGGGGGAAATCTAGTCTTGCAGCTTGACTGATTCACTAAATGTCCCTTATATCTGCAACCCACGAATTATTTTCAAGCATATTTAAGTAACACATTTATAATAAATGTGCTAAGTTTTGTGCTTCCATTCAAATAAAGAACTCCAACAAAAGTACAGCGTAGCCTAAAATCCAGAACTAATAAAATTTGGCCCACTAAATAATCAAGAATCAGAAATCTGTACTTAACACCGGTTTATCTTCTTTTTTTTTTTGTTAAAAGCCTTTTCAAATGTTCAGAAAAATAGCTGTCTACTTTGAATTGAAGTTTGTGAGTAGCGGGGAATAGAGCCCAGCATGGCCAAGCGCGTAAGGCGCGCGACTCGTAATTCGAGGGTCGCGGGTTCGCGCAAGCGTTGCGACAAACATGCTCGCCCTCCCAGCCGTGGGGGCGTTATAATTTAACAATCAATCCCATTTTTCGTTTGTAAAAGAGTAACCCAAGAGTTGGCGGTGATGACTAGCTGTCTTCTCTCTCGTCTTACATTATAAAATTAGGGACGGCTAACACAGATAGCCCTCGAGTAGCTTTGTGCGAAATTCCAAAACAAACAAGCGGGGAATAGTGGATCAAAGTTTTGATCTGGGCCTTAAGTCAGAAAATTCACTAATTATACAACACGATTTTTTTCCGAGTCTAATCAGCTAATACATTAACCAGTATGTTTTTTTAAAAAAGGTTTTACGGTTTGATTTCAGTTTAATATAACTGGAAGACTAAATTACCCTGTAGGTGTAATGTAATGAAATGTTTTCTGCGTCTTGCCACTTTTGTCCGAAGAACTGCTTGCCTTGCTGATTCTTTAGTTACCTATTATAGGTAAAGTTAATATATTCTTATCGCATGAGCTTGTTGCTAAGAAAGAGAGGATCGACATCTTTTACAGATATCTATTCAATATTCTTAGATTACAGAAAAGAAGAGGTTACAACATGAAACTAAGCACTGGTTCAGTATTGATTTTAGGAACTCACCATGACCGAA
The DNA here is from genome assembly GCA_011833715.1 of Carcinoscorpius rotundicauda. Taxonomy (NCBI): domain Eukaryota; kingdom Metazoa; phylum Arthropoda; class Merostomata; order Xiphosura; family Limulidae; genus Carcinoscorpius; species Carcinoscorpius rotundicauda. Next base: position 75,299,304 of record CM022396.1, on the reverse strand, counting down.
TTAGCACTTTATTAAAAATAAATGGATACAAAACCTTTGAAATGTCCATAGTCAATGCAGTTACGTTGGAAATTCTTTAATTAGAATCATAATATGGATGAACTGGTCTGATTTCTTTTGAATTTCGTGCAAAGCTATACGAGGGCTATCTGCGCCTTCTGTCCCTAATCTAGCAGTGTAAGACTAGAAGGAAGGTAACTAGCCATCACTACCCACCGCCAACTCTTGGGCTACTTTTTTACCAACGAATAGTAGAAATGGCAGTAGGATAATAACGCTCCCAGGGCTGAAAGGACGATCATGTTTGGTGTGACGGGGATTCGAATCTGCGACACTCCTATTACGAGTTTAAACACTCTAACCACCTGACCATATGGGGCCCAGACTAGAAGGAAAGCAGTTAGTCAAAACTACTCAGCACTACTTCTTGGACTACTATTTTTTTTTATCTAAAGACTAATTGGATTGAACGAAACATTTTAAAGCCCCATGGTTGTAAGGGCATGTTCCGTGACGGAAACTCGAATCATCGATCCGGAGATTGTGACTCCACTGGCCTAATTATCATACCCCATCCTATAACATGAAAATATTTATAGTAGAAGAAAGTGGCTTCAAAGTTAAAGTCATTATCTCCCTGTATTGTTATCGTACATTGTGTACGTGTTCTTACTAAGCACCAGATCTTTAAATATATCAAACTTAATTACATAGTGCCATTAATATAAGTAAAGAAAGAAAAACATGCATACGAATATTTCAATAAAACAGTGAACCAATTTGTTGTAATTCTCATCTATTCAGACAATCTCACAGTCGATCTCTAAACAGTGTAATAATTATAACCACTTATGCGAAGTGTTTATTTTAACAACAAAATGACTTGAGTTTATTGAATTAGTTATTAATTCAATACAAACACCACAAAACATATTTAACTTGCATACGAACGTGATCGCCGATCCCAACCACCGTATAGACGTGCTGTAAGAATAACAACGATAACTGGTTTTAGCACCCAAATACGTTAACAAGTAAAACGTGATATTTTACTTAAGTACGCATTTTAGTTTAAAAAAAAATACGAAAATAAATTAGAATAAACACATTTGATAAACTGAACCATGGATAATACAAATAAAAACTCTGATTATTTCCAATAAACCCATTCGCTATAGTGAGTACAGATATATTTTGTTCTTCCTAGAAAAGTCCGTTTCCGCTGACTGTTTTTCCGCCTGGAAAAAGGCACTCTGGTCTATATCACTGTTGTTCCTTTTGTTCAAGTGGAGGTTCACGAGACGCTCGTTGTGCTTGTAACGGGAAAATCCCAGGTATGTTGGGTTGGAAAAAACAATGCCTCTGAATGCATCGTTTTTGTGTGTTTAATAATAGTTATATGATGATGGTTGTTTATCTACGAGATTTGTTTTATGGAAAAAGCTTCAATGTTTATCTGAAAAGTGCTGAACATTATATCCCAGTTTCACATAGCTCAAAATTATTCGTTTAAGTACAAATGATTACACATGTTACATTTTTGAAAAATTCATAGCTTTATCATATCATCACAAACGAAATCCCTGCATTCGATTCTGCTCTTGTTTTCCCAAGCTGATAAGTACCTCTTTGTTTTCCAATGCCATAAAGTACAAACGATACCCTCAATCATTCAAGTTCTAAATCCCAATCTGAACACATCTTTAGGATCTGAGCTTATGAATATCTTGTGTAACAAAGTACTGTGCATACCTTTCTCAAAATCGGTTTTCGACGGTATCACAATAACTACAAATTACCAAATAATTTATAAATGTAATTCTGATAGATTCGATTTCAACATGAATTTATATCGACTGTGGTTTGTTTTTACATGGCCTGCATATTTAGATATTCAAAGTCATTTTAATATAACTTAGTCATACGAGTTAATAGTTAGATTTCAGAAGAATGTGTAAAGGATTTAGAATTAAATATTTATTTTAATATCGACTTTTGTTTAAGCTAAATGTATATTTGGAAAGTACGTAACCGATACTCTTAAACCTGTATTGCTTAATTCTCATCTATTTATTAGTTGTAGAAGTTTACCGAGTGTAATAAACAACAATGTATATGTGTATATAAAAAGCCAGCTGTGTAGCCATCAGGATTCCTTTCACCATCTGGGGATTTGGCAATGATGGGGGGCTTAACTTATTTCTCCAGTCGAGAGTTTGTCCCCTGAACTTCTTCTTCACCAACACTATTTTTATCTCTCTCTACAGTACGATACCATGCTTTGAAGAAGACTGCTAGAACAAAAGCAACTTGATGGTTTTGTGGATCTATAAAGAAGTCTGAGATCTCCTTCTGAAAGAAACAGTTGAAATTTTTATCATATTTTTCCAGGTTGTAACTATTTATAGTTTAAAAAAATATGAAATTAGAAACCTATCACCAACTTGTCTTCTCTCAATCTTTACCAGGTTAAACCTCATTTCAAAATGGAAAAGCATTCGGTGTTTATCCTAATATTCCTATTCAACCATCATCTTGAATGATTTTTCGTTTTTGTATTGGTTAATTATCTTTTTCTTTGTCATAGCCTTGACTCCAAATGTTTATTGAGTTCTCAAAATATTTGCTGAACTTCTCCAATACCTTAACATTAAATATCACTTTAACAACGATGAATGACTTATTCTACCTCTTGCTTCTTTTAAGTCTCTAAAACAGTCATTTCACCACTCACATAGCTATATTTCTTAAGTGGATCGTCATAACTATAAACCCTTTTAGTTCTAACAGTTTTTGATCCTCACATCTCAGATCATGAATCATCACAGTTCAAGGAACATTTTAGTTATATTTTATGATGTTGAAGCCTTGGAATCTCTTCTGTCTTCTTCACCTATTTGCAAAGACATCTTTCCTGCATTGGGAATAATTTTCTCACTGCTTGAAGTCATTCCTTTGGGATGCACTTACATGCATCACTTTCAGTGGGATTTGCTTCTCAGTGGTGTCTGAATTCAAAACAATCATTATGGCAATAGAATACCCTTTTTTCCTCTTCCTTTTGACTTTCATGTTGAGAAATCAACACTGTTCTGGTTCATGAAATGTTTCAAGTAGCAATCTCTCACATGAATGTGTCAAAAAGTTGAGCTATTCAATGTATTTATTTTGAGTTTCTTCTCTTTTTTCAACATTATTGTGTAATTGTTCATACAGAAAACTCTTTGTGGTATCATAACTTATATCAGTAATCAAAGAACTAATTTTGTTTGTAACCTGTGTTTTTTGTAACTTTTGTTTACTTCTTCGGCTTCATTTAGTAGGTTCACCTCTGAACTTAAATTCCTGGTTTAATTAAGATTATGTTAAACTCCCACGATCATTACCTTTTTTTTCACACAGTGAACTTTTCACTTTTTGCTTTTTTAGTGAATGGTCAAATCTCTGGTCGTTCAGTAATCAGTAGTGTTACTATATTGACCAATCATCTTCTTCCATTCTTCTGGTTTCCAGCTTCAGATTCCAAATTCTCTGGCAGTTGTGAATGTTGAAGATCCTTATCTTAAGGAGCATGACTAATAATTAACAACAGCTGGCTTACTTCTTTAAGAATCTTCCATAACAGGTACAAGGGAACACATTGCAATTTGACCCTGACTACTTTTTATGTCACTACTTGTGAACATACTTAAGAATGTGATGGTTCCATGAGTAAGTAAATACAACCTGACTTTCCTATTGTATATATGTTAAAAAGTAAATGAAGGTTAGGTAGTAGTCTGCTGAGAAAATACACTTTCAGAGTGTCCTCATTTGGTTCACTCTCTTATACTGGTTCTGCTTTCTTTATTTTTCTGTAATAAGCCATGGTGGGATGGGCTGACCTGTGGAATCTGCAATGTTATCCAAAGACAGACCCAATTCATCCAATTGTGCCTGCATGTGAAGACCAAACGGAGTAATGGCAAATCATCTGTTCTGAAAAAGTACGGCATACCGAGGAAAGAAAACACATCCCCAGGTGGGATGCTTTGGTAAGGAATGAAGTTTTGAAAAATATAGTTAGGATAGTTGCAAACGGTGAAAATGCAGAGAAGGTTCATGAGATTCAACGTATAAGCTTTGAATTGGAGAGGTGCAAAAAGCCCCAATGCAAAATCGAAGTCCTTGGTGATGTATGGGGTCCAACATCTTTAAGGCTGAGGGTCTGGCAGAGCCATAAACCATTGATCCACAGTAGAGTTTTGATCGATTAACAGCACAATATACCTTTAACATAGAACATCGATCTGCTCCCTAACTGGTAGTAGAGAGGACGCAGAGGATGTTCAGAGCTCTTGTGCATTTGAAGTATCAAAAGAAATACCTGTATTTGAAACTGAAGAATGTGGATCTTGAGGTTTGTTGGAATGTATGGGAGGAACAGAGATGGGTGTAGAAGTCGATTCATCAACCTTTTAAACCATGGACGTCAAAAGACTTTTCATTTGTTTCGAAAATGATTCTCTTGGAGGCACAGATAGATCTGTCTGCACTCCCATTGTAGTTGTGGAATGAAGTGCAGCAGCATATGTCTGAGATGAAGTGGCAGGCAGCAATTACCAAGCCTCAGGATAACTAATGTTACGAGTTGTTTTCAAACACAGCACCTCTTTTTCCTCCAACCATTTTGGGCATGAATAAAAGTAGGAAGGGTGAGAACCATTGCAGTTGACGCAATGTGGGTCCATGTCACAGTCATAGGCATCGTGGTCCTTACCACCACAACAAGCACATCAGGGAACCACGACATGAAGTTTATGAGTGGCTAAACCTCTGACATTGAAAACATCGGAGGTTTTGGGATGTATGGCCGTACCCTGCAAATTACATAACCTGCCTTGATGGTGGCAGGTGCATGTGATGATGTAAATGTCAAAACAAGGGTATATGATGGCAGTGTAACTACATCTTTGCAAGTGGAGATGCGTCTCACTGCAGAAACTCCTTGAATGGAAAGACCAGCGAGAATCTCTGGCTCAGGAACATTCTTCAAATCCCTCTCAACAATAACAACTTGTGATGAACTCAATGTAGCATGAGGGGTAACTTCAAAAGGTATATCCCCAATTACCGTTGAATTCAAGAGGAGTTCACTGTGGTGAGTTGTGGATGTTTCAACTAATATGTCTCCAGATCAAAGCTTCTTTACTGACTTTGGAGAGCCAGCAAGACCCTCAAGTCCCTTTTGAATAAAAAACGGGGACAATTGCCCTAGAGGTTTTTCTGAAAGAGAATGTAATGTAAGAAAATGGGGTACAGGTGTTACAGATGTTAAAGATTGCTGCTCAGAGTCTTCAAGACGTGGTCACTTACTTATTGACTGTTTTTTCACTGTTTTATTTAAATTTTTTGGAGTATCCAGAGGAAAAAAGAAAAATTTCGAAACCCACTGACCCCACACACCATGAAGCCCTATGAGGGGACACACTACTGCAAGGACATTGCAGTAACGCCAGGGTTTCATGAGCACTATACCCAAACACCAGCATCAGACACAATGTCCACAACACCCGTTGAAAACTTCCAACACTGGTACTTGGTTGACTCTAGCCCAAGTGGACCAGCCGATTGACCCAAGGAGACACTCAAAGGCCACTCGTTTACAGGAATTCAAGGCCAAAGTGGTGTGTTAGGATTGGACCCCTCAACCACCAGGATCCTCTCCTCCCCTTCACAGGTCGCCATGCACGGCAAACACATGGGTGGATGTTTAGATCTTAGAGAAAGTAACCAGACAGAATAGAATCTTCCCTGGGAGGGCCCCTCACCACAGACAGGAATCCACACCGAGGAGATCAGGAAGGGACCTTCTTGTCTTGTATGTATAGCGATTAAATTGTATAGTAGAAAACATACCAAAATATATGTCTGATTACTGTTTGAGTACTGCCTTAAATACACAGAAAAGATTTACTGGAATACAGTTTGGTTAAAAACAAAAAACATAACATTCTCACAACTTTAAGTACTTATAAATGTGGTTTGTTTTCAGACAAATAATTTCTTCTCTCTATAATAGTAAAAAATATATTCTGTACATTGTCTTTTTTATTTTCTATCAAAATAAGGTGCATAACTTTTTGTTCTTGTGCCCAGAGATTTATTCTGTCCCACAAACTGTTTTTAGTTTTATATTAAATAAAAAATGTATTTACAGGAGGCATAAAGTTTGATACATTTGTGAGTGTTTTAAGAACTTAATAGAACTACACTATACACAGCTTAATCTATTATAAATCTAATCAAATGCATTATTAAAGTACAAAATTCGTGAAGTTTCTCTGCTTCCAACAATACCAAGATACTTTGATCTTCTTAGTTCATGTTCAATAATCATACCACTGATGATGTGATTTTCATGCCTGATCTGTAGTTTCACAGACTTTGGAATGTCAGGGATCAACCAACAAATTAGAGTTGTCATGATGAATACAAGACACTAAAAAGAATAAAAACATGGTAAGTTTCACTGGAGCAGTTTTTAAAACATAATCCTTTTACATAACACTGTTTCACCAGTACAAATTATAAAACTTTATAAACAAAGATTAAACTATAAATATTTCTTAAATTACTAATGAGCACATACAGTCATTCAGAACAGTATCACAACTACACAATTAGAAAAACATTACACTGGATGAACAGAAGCCATAAAAAATCTAACACTTTTAGAATTGAGGAATAAAAAAGGATAGTTTTATAACAACAATGGTTAATCTATCCATTTTGTGAAGAATAACTTATTAAATGTTACTGAAACTTTTAAAAACATTCTAGGATTGTCCTGGCTGTATTAAAATGTATTACCCATTATAGCCTATTTATGTTGTTTCATTAAAAATACTGAACATAGTTATAATATTTATACATTTTCAGTTGCAGTAAATGTTAAACAGTTTCCAGCTCCCTTGAAGTTAATTTAACACAGTATTTCTCAACTGATTCTGTGGGTTTATGTACATCAAAACATCTCTTTAGCTTCCTCAAAAAATTTAAATCACAGATAAAAGCTGATTTAATAAAAGATATTCACACTTTATATTTGTTTTGAAAACTTTGGTTAAATAAAGTCTCAGGTTAGTTCTACAATTAGCATATAAAAATATTCTATCTATTGAAGAAAGAAGGTTGTATGTCCTAAAGTGAAAGCTACTGTAAATTGATTTATTTTAATATAAACTAAAAATGAACTATAAATGTGGTTATGTTTAATCAAAAATAAGATCTATAATTTGAAAAACTGTTTCCAATCACAAAAAGAAAAAGAAAAACCAAGCAAGTTGTAGCAAGCTGCCAACAGATCGACTTATATTCAAATTTGTTGTTTGCTGTTGGGGGCTCTCTATCTATAGTCTTGGTACCTGAATGAAGAAACCATGAAATAAAATGACCTTAAAATAGGAGCCAGCATTTCAAGCAACTATTTTATTGTGAATGTTTTGCACTTTATAAAATTTCAACTTTACCTTAAAACTGTTATCTGTACTCAGTCAAATTTTTAAAAAAAATTAACTTTCTAACTTAAACAACTAAGCACATTTTGGGCTTTCATATGAACAGCAATATGCAAGTTTGTTAGCTATATCTAATTGTTAGAAATCAATTCTATAGTTTCCTTCCAAAAAATTCCTTTGAAATCCTAATGGGTGAGAAGATTTTGTTGGAATTTTGTGGCTCTGATATCTGGGAAATTTTAATAGCTTTAAAAGTAATAAAATCATCAAAGCATTTACTCTTCAAGTTCTCTTGTGTTTTATTTATTTGTGTATCAATCCTGAAATGCAGTCATTAAAATAGTAGTTGTAGTTGATTCAAATGTTGCTGAAAATGAAGTCAGTAAAGTTCTCTCTCTTGAAGATGTACAACTTTTTTACTGCATATAAAACACAAACCAGAAACAATCCTTCCATCGTCCTAAAAGAAAAATACATTAAAGTTTTGTTCAAATGTTACTTCTGTTTGAATAAAAAATGAAACCAATGGTGAATATTATGAAATCTCTTGTGATTATTTTTCATGTTTATAGAAGGATAATAAAATTTCTGTTTTGTACTATGAATAATTATACTATATTAAATAATGCACTTGAATATAATTCTAAAACTACTGTAATTTCTAACTAGGTTTATAAAGAAACAAAAATCAAATTCATTACTCCTTAAAGCAACATTTTTTGTCTCAACCCATCAGGCTAGTTTCATGAAGTATTGACTTTGACTGCCAAAACAAAAAGAAACTTTCCTGATTTATACACGGAATACACTCTTTTTATTAGTTGTACAAATACAACCAATTGTCTAACAGCACTATAAAAGAGAGTTATTTCTTGAAAAACAGAAGATAATGGAAGGGTTTGTTATTTGGGTTGAAATTTTATATTCTAGGTTGTCATTATCTACTATATATGTTTCTTATTGGTTGAATAATCTGAAGCCCTCACAAGAGAAGAAAATAAAAACCTATAAATGAAAAGTCAGAGCATCACCAGATTGTGCAGAGAAGTTCAGACTGAGAACATATTTAAATATTCATTTTCTGAGTTATAAAGTATCTTTTTGTACCAAGTTTAATAATATGTATTGATTGATACAAAGTAATTTAATTAACCCTTTACTGATCCACCCATACATCTACACATGCAAAACATCATCTACAGCATTATATTTACACATGCAAAACATCATCTACAGCATTATATTTGCACATGCCAAACATCATTTCCACCCATACATTTAACATGACAGACATCTGTAGCCATCTATCTATGCATGCTAGGCATCATTTCCATCCACTTACACATACCAAATGTATCATGTTGCATTCAATTGCCTTGCACCTGGTTCATTGTGGTCAAAATGTTGTTACAGTGATGAAACATGCTTCCATGGATGATAACTTTGAAACTAACTCAATAAAATGGTTGTACCTTGCACAATTTGATATCCCATGTCAATAGGGTTAAAGTTTGAATCTATGTAAAATGGTTGTAGCTTGTGCACTTTCATATCCCATGTCAGCAGGATTAATGTTTAGATCTATGTAAATTTTAGTTGTGATTTCTGCACTTTGATATCCCATGTCAGTTGGGTGAAAAAGACACCACACTGATGTCAGTAAGGTTAAAGACACTACATTGTTTTCTACTCTCTGTTACTTTGAAGCAATAATGCAAAAAGTAACATCTACTTGCAGTATTCCACACTGGTGAAGGTTTCAGAAACGATATTCATATCAACAGAAAACTCACTGATATTGATATCTGATAAAGTTCAGAATTCCATTCAGTGACCCATCTGGTGAAATGAAAACTGAATAGAATATTTCATCAACAAAACTTGAAGTAAATGTGGTGATCAATGCCTAAAAAGTAAGAATATAGAATTGATAGTTCAGAAAATAACATACTTTCACCTTAAATAATATACTGTAATATTATTTAGTTTGATAGTGTAAGAGCAAACCTTATTAAGTGTTTCACACCATTAAGTAGATTTGACAATGTAGAAAACAATATTCACATATGTAAACATAATAGTGCACAGTTAACTAGGTTTGATATTGTGGATAATAATAAAATTCACTGTGTTAAACGTCTATTACATCACCAACCATGCTTGATAAAACAGAAAATAGCATTTTTATCTTAAAAAGAGGAAATCTCAGAACAGAAGGAGATAAGCAATCTTTCAGATATAAGTGAACTATTAGAATGTGTTCTTAAAAATCAAGATGAATTTGTAGAAACAATGATGACTGAAAAGTTGGAAAAAAACTTTTAAGACATTAAAAAAGAAAACGACAGACATAGTGAGAGTCGTTATTATGCAATAAAACGTGATTTCTCATACACTTGGGAAAAATTCAGAACAAGAAAAATAACGACATTATAAAAAAAGAGAAGAGAATGCCTATTTTTGCAGAAATTACAAAGATGAAAGTAAAACTGCAGAGTGAAGGGAAAACGATAAGAACAAGAAGCAGATAAAAAAAAAAAGTAGCAAAGGAAGTGTACTCACCATCATACCCAAAAAGAGTATGACATCTATGGAAACTAAAAGTACAAAGTTAAGTTAAACCCAAAGAATCAAAAATAGGGGTAAATACACTAAAAACTACAGCTGAAGGTGGCATCTTGGTAGACGTAGAAAAGAAAAAAGATTCATTTACTTAAATATGCACTGTTAAAAGTAAAAGACTTGGAGAAAAACTTTGATGTAAATATACCTAAAAGAGACATCTACAAATTATTTGTAATGTAGGTGACGATATGTGGGTTGATTGATTGATTTAGTGTTTTATGGCACAAAGCAACAAGGTTATCTGCGCCAAACATCCGGTAAAAATCTAAAAAAAAATAAATGTAGTAAAAGACATAAATGGAAATGAAGGTAAAACAAAAAAGTATAAAACCAATGTTGACACCTAGTCTACAACGTTAAGATAGAAGGCAGAGTATAAGAAGTTGTAAGGTATTTACTCTAGCAAAAAGGTAATAATCATAACCAGCCAGGAAGACTAAAAGGTAAGTTAAAGACCCACCGTCAGTCACCTGAAGTTAGTCTTTCCAGTTCTGCTTCCGGGTTATGTGTCATAGCAACCACTATCAAAATGTAAAAGAATAGAAGTTTCAAAAGACACATTGCAAAATAAAAGATAAAAAGATAAAAGCCAAGTAAATGGAGTAAAATTTGTAAAAGTAAATGAAGGTAAAAACAAAACAGCAATTAAAACAGAAAATAGTGTAAAAACCAATGGTGACATCCAGTCTTCAAAGTTATAAACCATTTACTCTAGCAAAATGGTAATAATCACAACCTGCCAGGAAGACTAGCAGGTAAGTTCAAGAACCTCTGTCAATCACCTGAAGTTGGCCTTTCCAGTCCTGGTTCCGGGTTATGTGTCAAAGCAGCTATTCTCAAAATGTAAAAGAATAAAAGTTTTAAAAGACACTCGGCAAATTTGTAATAATGAATAGCCAAATGTCCAGTAAAAAGATAAAAGTCAAGTAAATGGAGTAAAATTTGTAAAAGTAATTGAAGATAAAAGCAAAACGGCAATTAAAACAAAAAATGGGGCAAAAACCAATGTTGACATCCAGTCAACAAAGATATAAAAGACTACTTGTAGCAGAATGATAATGATCATAACCTGCCAGGAGAACTAACAGGTAAGAATAAAAACCACCGTCAGTCTGACTGAAAGAAAGGTCACATTTGGGGGCTGTAATAAGCCATGGTAGGATGGGCCGACCTGTGTAATCTGCAATGTTATCCAACGACAGACCCAATTCATCCAATTGCACCCGGATGCAAAGGCCAAACAGAGCAATGACAGATCATCTGTTCTGAAAAAGTACTGCCCACGAAGGAAGGAAAACACATTCCCAGATGGGATGCTTTGGTAAGGAACAAAGTTTTGAAGTATATTGTAAAGATAGTTGCAAATGACGAAGGTGTAGAGAAGGTTCATGAGAATCAATGTATATGCTTTGAACTGGAGAGGTACGGAAAGCCCCAGTGCAGAGTTGAAGTCCTTGGTGATGAATAGGATCCAGCATCTTTAAGGACGAGGTGCTGGCAGAGCCATAGACCATTGATCCATAGTCGAGTTTCGATCTAATAAGAGCATGATATATCTTCAACATTGAACAGCGATCTGCCCCCCAACTGGTAGAAGAGAGGACACAGAGGATGTTCAGTGCTCTTGTGCATTTGACCCAAAGCTGCTTAAAGTGTGGTATAAAGGTCAGTTTACGATCAAAGATAAGCCCCAAGAACTTTGTCTCAGGAACCACTGGCAGCAAAACTTCACTGATATGAAGTTCAGGATCAGGGTGAATACCTCGTCGACGGCAAAAGTGCATGCATACAGATTTGGAGAGAGAGAAATTAAAGCCATTCGCCAGAGTCCACTTCCATACACGATTGAGGGCAGTTTGTAGTTGCTGCCCAATATATCTTATGTTTGACGACCGACATGAGATGTGAAAGTCGTCGACATACAGCTCATTCACAACAATGAGAGGGAGTTGTTCAGTGATGGCATTTATCTTTATACTGAAGAGTGTGACACCTAATACACAGCCTTGAAGGACTCCAAGTTCCTGTACAAAAGAACGGGAAAGTGTCGAACCCACACGAACGTGGAATCTCCTGTTTATTAAAAATGTTTTGATAAACATGGGGAGATGGCCACGTAACCCGTATGTATGGAGGTCTCGTAAAATGCCATACCTCTATGTTGTGTCATAAGCCTTCTCAATGTCAAAGAATATTGATACAAGATGTTTTCGCAGTTGAGAAAGGCTTCTCTGAAAGATGTTTCAAGACAAATTAGGTGGTCTGTGGTGGAGTGCTGTTGAGTTAAGTGGAACCCACACTGGGTGGGCGAGAGGAGGTTGTTTGATTCGATGAACCAAACAAGACGAGCATTAACCATCCTTTCTAAGGTCTTACAGAGACAGCTCGTCAAAGCAATTGGACGAAAGTTTGAAGGCATCTCCGGATCTTTCCCTGGTTTAGAGAAAGGTAAAATAATAGCCTTGCGCCAGGCATAAAAAAAAAAACATTCTCCTGCCGAATCCGGTTGAAGATAATCAGAAGGACATCAAGAGAAGCAGGAGATAGATGGTGCAGCATGTCATAATGAATATCATCAGGTCCAACAGACGTACTGGCAGACCGATAAAGGGCCATTTTTAGTTCCACCAGGGTAAAGGGACAATTATAGTCAAAGAAACAGTCAGTTTGAAAGGAAAGAGGTGATCACTCTGCCCGAGTCTTGATGGTCAGGAAGGTGGAGGAACAAGCAGAAGTGCTAGATACCTGGCAAAAGCTTTTACCTAGAGTGTTAGCGATGTTCTGGACATCAGTCACCTCCTGACCATCAAGGAGTAAGATCGAGAGGGGGACAGAATTGTAGTGCCCATTAACCTTTCGAATCCTGTCCCATAAAATCTTGGAACTGGTGGTAGAAGATATGCTGGTTGTGAACTTAATCCAAGATTCCTTCTGGCTTCGACGTCTTACAAACCTAGCATGTGCACGGGCCCGTTGGAAAGCAACCCAGCTTGAAAGTGTGGGATATCTACGAAAAGTATCCCACGCCCATTTTTGAGCCTTCCGTGCAAGGTGGCAAGCAGGATTCCACCATGGACAAGGATATCGTGGCAAACGTGTCGAGGTTTTAGGAATACACTGAGCAGCTGCATGTATAATACAGTCAGTTACCGCTGCTACACAGTCGTCTATTGATGACTGATTTATAATGGCAGGATCAAGTTCTGCGAGAGCAGTGAAAGTGGACCAGTCTGCCTGATACAGCTTCCACCGGGGCATGCGGGTAGGGTGGCATCGACCACAACCAGTCTCTCTCAAAAGTATCGGAAAATGATCACTGCCTAGTGGATTACTGTCAACCCTCCATGAAAAATGGGAGAATAATGAAGGGGAGCAAACTGAGAGATCAATAGTGGTAAAGGGCTGACTAGGTGCATGAAAGTAAGTGGAAGAGCCAGTATTGAAAAGAGAAAGATTGTGATCAGAGAGCATCCGCTCTACAGATCGACCCCTCCCATCAATAATAGCACTTTCCCAGAGGGGATGATGTCCATTAAAATCCCCCAGGATTAGAAATGGAGCTGGCAACTGTTCAATGCCAGCATCAAGTTCTGATTGATCATATGTCTTTCCAGGGTACAGGTACAGAGAACAAACAGTGATGGTATGACCCAAGGAAACAAGGATGGCTACTGCCTCCAAGGGTGTGTTGAGTGACAAAGACAGGGTGGGCACATGTTGATCAACCAGCAGTGCCAGCACTCTATGTACTTGACCATCACACAACCTGTCATTTCTGTACAGAGAAAACTGTTTGAGACTGTATCTGCAGATTTGAGAAATGTTTCTTGTGAAGGAAGACAAACAGGATGGTAGGAAGCAATCAGCATTTTGATATCATCCATATTAGAACATAAACCTCGACAGTTCCATTGTATCAAGGTGGCCATTTTTAAGAATGGGTAGGCCAAGTGGCTGGAGAACCCTTCGGTTTACGACCACATCTTTTTTCTTTACTGTCTTTAATTGGAGGAGGTCTATCAACCTCCATGGATCCTGCTCTGGGTCAAGTGTGCAGGTTTTTGTTATTGGAAGAAGAATCCAGTGACTGAGGACGTGAACGAATAATTGTTTTGTCTCTTGTGGTGGGAGAAAACAATGTATCAGAAGAAATGCCTGTATTTGAAAGTGAAGGACGTGGATCTTGAGGTTTGTTGGAAGGTATGGGAGGAACAGAGATGGGAGTGGAAGTCGATTTATCAACTTTTTTATCCACGGAGGTCAAAAGGCTTTAGATTTGTTTTGAAAACGATTCTCTTGGAGGCACAGAGAGATCTGCCTGAACTCCCACTGTAGTTGTGGAATGAAGTTCAGCAGCATATGTCCGAGATGGAGTGGTGGACAGCAATTTCCGAGCCTCAGGATAACTAATGTTATGCGTCATTTTCAAACGCTGCACCTCTTTTTCCTCCAACCATTTTGGGCAAGAATGAAAGTAAGAGGGGTGAGACCCATTGCAGTTTATGCAATGCGGGTTCATGTCACAGTCACAGGCATTATGGTCCTTGCCTCCACAATGAGCACATGTCAGGGAACCACAACAAGGTGTCTTTGAGTGGCCAAATCTCTGACATTAGAAACATCGAAGAGCGTTTGGAATGTATGGCCGAACCCTGCAAATGAGATAACCTGCCTTGATAGTGGCAGGTGCACGTGGTGAAGTAAATGTTAAAACGAGGGTATTTGTTGGCAGTGTAACTCCACCTTTGCGAGTGGAGATGTGCCTCACTGCAGAAACTCCTTGAGTGGAGAGACCAGCAAGAATCTCTGACCCGGGAACGTTCTTCAAATCCCTTTCAACAATAACTCCTTGTGAAGAATTCAAAGTAGCATGGGGTGTAACCTCAATAGGTATATCCCCAATTGCCTTTGAATTTAAGAAGTTCACTGTGTTGGGATGTGGATGTTTCAACCAATATGTCACCAGATCGAAGCTTCTTTACTGACTCTGGAGAGCCAGCAAGACCCTCTAGTCGCTTTTGAATAAAAAAGGGGACATTTGCCCTAAAGGTTTTTCCGAAAGAGAATGTAATATAAGAAAATGAGGTACGTGTGTAACTGAAGTTGAAGATTGCTGTTCTGAGTATTCATGACGTGGTCGCTTACCCATTGACTGTTTTTTTACAATTTTATTAAACTTTTTGGAGTATCCATAGGAAAGAAAAAAAGTTTCGGTACCCACTGACACCACCCACCATGGAGCCCTAGAAGGGGATGCACTACAAAGTCATGAAAGGACAATGCAGCAATGCCAGGGTTTCGTGAGCACTGTACCCAAACACCAGCATCAGGCATAATGTCCACAACACCCGTTCAGAACTTCCAACACTGGTACTTGGTTGGCTCTAGCCCAAGTGGACCAGCAGACTGACCCAAGGGGGGAACACCCAAAGGCTGCCCGTCTACAGGAATTCGAGGCCAAAGTGGTGTGTTAGGGTTGGACCCCTTAACCGCCAGGATCCTCTCCTCCCCTTCACGGGTCGCCACGCATGGCAAACACGTGGGTGGATGTTTAGATCCAAGAGAAGGTAACCAGACAGAACAGAACCTTCCCTGGGAATCCACACCAAGGGGGACGATATGTGGGAGCAAGAATTTGGTATTAAGGAACAAAATTCAGAAGTATTTGTAAATGATGAAATTATTGCTGATAAGAAATTTAAAACATTCAGAGGTTTCAATTATATTGTTACAATTGAACCACCAAAATATAAAACATTGTTAGAAGTTAATACAATTAAATTGGGGAAGACGTTACCTAATAATAAGCACTTCTTTACAAGTCTACAGCATTTTTAAAAAGTTACCACTAGTATGTGAGCACTATACAAATTGCACACAGCAATAACATGTAGCAGTTTTTTTAATTTGTAGCATCTAAAGTACACGTACAGTTACAAGTTTCCCATCATTCTAAATATGACATTTTGTAAATAAACAATTATTTGTTCCTTAATCTCAATCACCAATGTTGTATCTGTTGTTTTTATTTTTAGGGTGTATGAACGAGTTTTACTCAACTCAAAGCATATTTTTTAGATTTTTTTACTCACAAAGTTTTTCTACGTTTATTAAGCTTCTTAAATTAACAAGTGCAGTGATTACTGGTCCACTTTAAACCTTTAAATGTTATGATTATTGCAGATTTATGCTCTAGCTGCAATTAATTAAAAAAAAGCATTTACTATTTCTGTTATCAAGCAAAAGTTATCAAGAGGTAACAAATAATACATCAGCAGCATCTAACTGGCATAGTTACTATGTTGTGTGTGTGTGTTCTTTTCCTTACAAACCTCATAATCACATATATTACATATAAACCAAGTACAAAAATCAAATACACAGTTATATATAATTCAATGCACGTAATACAACCTGTAATTGTTCATACCAAAGGACACACAATAATGTAACATTGTGAACAAGAATGAACAAGTTTAGTATAAAATTGAAAAAAGAATTGACATTATGAATAACATACTTGGAATAATAAAAACTTTTCTTTCTCAACTAACCCTCATAAAATGACAACAGATTTAAATGGATATTTTTGGCTAAACAAATTTTCCCAACAGTCATAATACAGTATTGAGCTAATGTAATCAAAAACATACACTGCAAGCTGTCATCTTTCCTCAATCCTTTTAGGAAACCCTGTAAAAGAATTTACCATTTCTGATTCATTGGTACAGGTTTTTAAGTGATAAAGAAAAGTGTCGAAACCTAATGTCCATAATGGTTGAACCACTGGACACAGGAAATAAAAATGTCTCACTGTTTCAGTTTCTTTACATAAGCCAGTATCATGTTTTTGCATATGAACAAGTTTATTGTTCATCACTGAAACATTGTAATAAAATAAATAATCCACATCAACAAAGACAAAATCTTCAAATGGGTGATAAGTATATTTATGTATTTTTTTTTAGTTAGTATCTCTTAAAATATCTTTTCATGCAGTAATTTCTTCAGCAGAGTAGATGGAGCTCTGATATATTAATTTAATCAGTTTTCTAATGGGAAGATCATTTAAGTGGATAACATTTTCACCATCTGAATCACACATCTCAAAAATAAATTTTGTTGTACTTGAAATTGTGGGAATCTCTCTTTCAACAAAGTCTTTCCATTCTTCTAAAATAGCATCATATAACTTTTGTTATACTGTCTGACTTGAACAGATATCACACTTTCTGATACATCCCGACATAACTCGATAATAGTTTTCAAGGGAAGCCAACAAGGGACAAATTTGTAAAGTCCCTCAAGCGAATTAGTCCCATATGAATAAAATTTTTATAAAAGAACATGCTTAATCCCACAGTGGGAACAAAAATATTGAGAAACAGAGGTTGCCAGAAAACAATTTCTGTGTTATTTGTTAAGATTCTATAACACCTAACAAGCACTTGATACTTCACAATAAAATGTAGGAATATTCATCATGTAGTGGGAGAATGTCACAATACCACACATTGTCCCCGAGATTTAAATCACCATACTTGCCAAAAAGATGGGCAAAGAGGATAAACAGAGATGTAAATTTTATAATCTGCTGATCTGAAGAACCATTTTAACAAAAGCTTCCTTTTTCATCTTTATGTTTCTTAAATTGAAACCACCTTTGTCTTTCAAAGATACCAAAATTTCTTAATGCACTTTATGTTCTCCACCATTCCATATAAACCATAAAATATCTTGTTTAATTGTGAGGTAAATCCTGATTTCCCATCGGCAAGACCATCAGACAATACCAAATGGTACTGGAAGCTAACGAGTTCACAACCATAACTTTTCCTTTCAATGACAGACTCCAATATCTCCAAGCAAGCAATATGATTGTTACTGTCTGACAATATTTCCCACTTCAGGTCATGCATTTCTGCCACATTTGTATGGAACTGAATACCCAAAATTTTTAAAGGGCCATTTCCAATAGTCAATTTACTTATTTTTAATTCCTGGTTATCAGCTAATGAGCACAACCACATACCTTTACTTTTTTTTCAGTTTACTTTGCTACCAGATGCCCGTTCATAATGGTTACACGTTTCCTGTATGGCAATAAGAGAGTCAGCATCAGACACTGTTATCTGAGTATCTTCAGCATGCAAGTACACCAGTGAAGAGGAACAGATGTTACTGTATTTGAGAGAAATACCTCGAATTTGTGGATTATGTATCATAGCTTCTCTTTAAGGTTCCACACAGAGAACATACAGTAATGCAAATAAAGGACATCCCTGTCTTATCCCTCTAGAAACAATAAATTCCTTTGTCAGATATCCATTACATTTAACAAGACCAGTAATGTTGGTATAACATAATCTTATCCAACTGCAATAGCTAAGACTGAAGCCCATTCAAGAAAGAACTGCAAACATGCATGAATGGTCAACTCTAACAAATGCTTGCATTTGATCAACAGAGACTAGAATCCCACCCTCACACTCTAAATCCAAATATTCCATTACAGAACGTAACGTCAGTGGAGTGGTAATGATATCCCAACTAGGAACACAACATGTCTAACCTACAAAAACGACACGAGTAATAACACATGACAAACGCAAGGCCAGAACACAGGATTATTTTGTACGACAGATATAGCAAAGTAGTGGGTATCCAGTTTTGTAATCTAGTATTGTTGCCTCCCTTGGCGAGCAAAACTATTAACCCTTTTCTCATAAGTGGTAGTAACTGGTTTTGCGAGTGCATCTGAATTAACAATTTAACATAATCATCCACAATTAGAGGAATAAAAATCTGGAAAAAATTCTGTGGTGAAGCCATTGAGACCAAGAGATTTACCACTCTTCATTCTTTTCAATGCATTTAACACTTCCTCCAATGAAATGGAAGCTTTGCAAAGTTCTTGATCAACAGAAGACAACTCTTTAGTTAATTTAGACACAAATTTTAGAAATTCGTGTTTAGAAACAAAATAAGAAGGATCCAGACCTGTATTGATACCAACGGGGTCACTTTCAACATTGTTTATAATTGTCATATTTACCTCCTGTATTCTATATTGAAACATGTCTGTTAATAAATATATAAGTGCACAGTGACTTTCCAAACTCCCTGCATATTTAGTATTACATAAAACAACAAAGATTATGAAGCTCAGAGTAAAATCTAAGTTCACAGTAGTGATATCTTCAAGATTACGCTCTCCTGTTTAGCTAGTGTTTAATAATTTTTGGATGAATATTAATTTTGTGCCAATATTTTGCTGTGATTATATCCATTAAACATTTCATTATCATAACTATTTACAGACTTAAAGTTCAAGCTCCGTTGTTTAGTTCACTGCATTAGACACAGCAGAATGCTTTGCTCTAAAACAATATATTGAGCCAATATTTTGCTGTAATTCTGTATGTATTAAGTATTTTCTTAGTGTTGCTGTAATCATACCACTATGATTATGGTTGTCTAAATTTTACTTATAAAGTTCAGTGAATATCTTTCCTTCCAAAAAGTAAAAGCTGTTAAACCTTTATCATGAAAAGATTAGTAGCAGTTAACAAATGTGACTTAGGCTTAAAAATGAAACTCCCTCTCCTCAGAACAATAACACTTTGGTAATTTGTTTCCCACAACACAAATTTTAGACATTCCACAGTATGTTCGTCTACACGTCTTAAGACTAGTTTTCGTGACTTTTTCAAAATTTATTTAGTTCTCATGGTTTCAATGATTCAAAATCACTGAAGATATTTAAATTGCCAATTACTTGTAGTACTGATTGAAAGTAAAGATGTGTAATCATTATGAGTATTTGAATTCCAGTTCACCATAATGGATCACAAGTAACTGAATCCTTGTTAATTCTTACCTTCACTACAACAGTTCTAAACATTTCATGTTTCATCCTATTAACTGAACCCAATTTCCTATTTACCTTCACCATAATGGATCTTGACATTTAATGTTTTATATTTAGGACATAACTAACTGATGTAGTGAGATCTAAAAACTAATGGATAATCATTTTGTTAGTATAAATAAAATCAGCATCACAGTGATTCAAGACTTTACTAGCAAGTGTTTAGGTGTTACAATGTAAATAAGGCGAGGGATTCTAATGTGTTTACTGATACGATTAAAATATAATATTGTTATTATTTGGTACAGCTTTCACAGTACATGTAAAATTAGGAGACATGACTTCTTTTGCAATGTAGGCAAATTTATTTAGTGACAATTCTTTATTAAACTTTATATTCCATATTACTTTAGTTCATAATTCTATAAAGTCCTAATTCAAAATGCAGTGTCCTACTTTTTTAATTTCTACGTTGCTATATTTCAGATCATAATCCAACATAAAATGAAGCAATAGACAACTTCTACAAATATCATTATCATGCAGACTGGTTTTAAAATCATTTTAAACCATTAAAAATTAGTGTTTTGTGCTGCTGCAAGAGATAATTTTAAAAGTACTTTGTAAATGACTTCAGTATTACCAGACCAAGTATAAGTACTCAAAAATATTTACACATGATTGTTATATTCACTTAAAACTTACTGAAGCTCTCCTCTAAGTTATCAACTCACAGATACAAGCACAACTTGATGTTACATATTTTTAACAAGATTAGTTGTTAGTTATCATTGTCATTAATCTTAAGAAAATGAAATTGATTGTTCTTGTAACCACCAAAGTTTCATACCAATGACAGAATAAACAAAGTATTACACTTATTAATATAAGCTCAAATTAAGATTTTTCTTATAGACATGTTTCATTATGAAGTTTTTAAGAATGAATTGCTGGCATTACTGAACACAGATTCAACTCAGCAAGATCTTAAAATGTGAACAAGACTTGGATATGTGGAAAAGAAAAGTTTCAGGATAAATATTCTCATGAAATCAGGCTAAGTGATATTTGAAAGAAAAACAGTCATGCCACAGAGATCTTGATGACCAGTTGGAAGCATCAGTAAGGTACATTTTGATTTGATATGAGAAATAGTACCTTGTTTCTTTTTAACATAGGTGAAATTTGAAATGCTGTTTTTGCAATTTGTAAAAATATTTTGTCTGTTTATTGAGTTTTTCACATAAATTATTTTTATTGGTATTTTTATCCATTTATTTCAATTTTTACTTTAAGGGTATTGGAACATTTAAATGAACTAATTGTATAGTTTTTTCAACTATAGCACTAAGATTTAATCTTCTAATCTGATGGTTGTTTATTGAGAAGTTTTATGTATTTTTGTGAAAGTGAATAAGTAAACTCATGTACAATAATTTATATTTATAAATGTTAATAACATTATTGTAATGAAGCCCCTGTTGTATTTTACATGCAATGTCTTTATTATATAAAATGGTTACCACCTCGTGTTGTAATAATGACTTAGCTGTTAAACTTGAAACCATCAGAGAAACTCAAAAAGAAACAGTTTGAAGGTCAAGTACAAGAGGTGGGAATGAAGTTAGAAGGTCTGAAGAGAAAGTAGGATGATGCCACAGAAGTACACGAAAGTTAGGAGTTAGAAACATTTCACAACAGAAAGCCCATCTGGTATTTAGAAACATTGTTGTCACATGATGAGTCAAGTGAATAAATAACTTGATAGTTTCTTGTGTAGTTAATTTTTGTCTTATATGACAAAATGTTATTAATATTTAACTTACAGAATTTAATGTTCATTAAAATAAGGAGATGGAAACTTTCTTGAAATTTCAATAAATAATGTTTTACAGTTGGTTAAACACAAAACAGAAATACACTGTTAGTGATGTCGAGAAACCCACTTGTTGAGAATTTTATATGCAAAAAACGGCTCTTTTGGGCTCAGAAAACACTTGAAGTGTTTTAAAAAACACTTATAAAAACACTTATGTCTTATAAAAGACATACACTGTTATTCTGTAAAAGTTAAAATGTAAGAAACTAATCAAGAAATTTACAATTTTTTAACATTAATAATTTTTATAACACTTTTCTATAGATTTACTGTGAGAAAAACTTCAAAATTGAATTATCAGTTTTTATCAGTTTCATGGTAGATCTTTATCTGTAGCTTTTACATAACTGGGAGATTGTATAGATTTACAAGTACTAAGAGAAACAGATGGGATCATAAGGTTTGCTTTTGTCAAGGATATGAAAGTTATGGTTGCAGATGACTCTCCAGTTATAAAAAGTAGTGTGTGAAGTACAGAGGAACAACAAAAATACACTTATGCTACCCAAGAGGAGGGGGTATAGGATACAGCTAAAAGAACCAGAGAGATAGTTAAGGATTCTAGTAGCAGCACAGTTTTGATGGTAATGTTGAGGACAGTGATGTAAGGAAAGATGGGTGTAATTTAGGTGTCAGTTTGGTTTTCTCAGGGATATTGTTAAAAATAAAGTCTGGGAATAAGATATTAAGTAAGTCACTATGGTTGAATGATAGGCTTTGATCAGTATGTAGGGATGAACAAATAGGTTGGCTAGATTTGTAAAATAATTTTAATGGAATGGTTAATGTTTCTGAAGTGTAGGCTTACATGTAAAAAAGCAGGAGCTAATATGTTAGCAAAGGCTCTTAACTCAGCTGTAGTGGTAAATTTAAACTAGGGCTAGACAGGGGTGAAGGCTATGATTTCAGTAAAACCAGTAACATAATTGATAGAAAAACGTACAACACACATAAGATATGAATTTGTTTTAAAATATTTAACTAATTGTTGCTATTGCAATGCTAGGAATATTAGAAATAAAGCAGTTGTGGAAACTGAGGATTTTGATGTTATGGGTATCACTAACATGTGGTTCAATATAAACAACTTTGAATGATATTTCCAAAACACCAGGCTACAGATTAGTTACTGGAGATAGAGTATAAAAAGCAAGGAATAGCTTTATATAAGAGGATGGAATTGTATCATGTTGAGTTACTGCATATTAAAGAAAACAGTAATAAGTTTGAGTCAGTTTGGGTGATTGTCGGTAGATATAGATAGAAAAGTCTTGAAATTGAGATTTGTTATAAACCATGGGATCATGATGTGGAAGTTAATCAGAAACTGTACAATGAGATCAGAATGGTAGCTGAAAAAGATGATGTTATTGTGAGAGACTTTAATTTTAAGAGTATTGATTGGAGAATTTTGAATTTGACAATGAAGGGGACAGGTTTTGGAAAACTTGTAAATACTTTTATATACCAGCTGGTGTCAGAACCTACAAGAGAGGAATTGTTTTTACTGTTTGTTTTTTAACTTCACACAAAGCTACTTGAGGGCTATCTGTGTTAGCCATCCCTAATTTAGCAGTACATGAATAGAGGGAAGGCAGTTAGTCATCACCATTCACATCCACACCTTAGGTTACTCTTTTACCAATGAATTGTGGGATTGACTGTAACAATATAATGCCCCCATGGCTGAAAGGGCCAAATATGAAAAATACTACTGAAAATCTTACAAAACAAATATACAGTAGTGTTACTTGCATCTAAACTTAAATACTGAGGTTTTGTCATTATTTTAATAAGTTCTCTAGCATGCAAAGCATAAAGATTTTCTTATAATTATTTTGGTGCATTCATGAAAACATTCCAAGCTATATTAATTTCATTCTTGAAAATACAAACATAAAAAACCATTACATTATTTACAGCTGAACAGAAAACAAATAACGACCTTAAAAAATTACAAGTGATTACATGTAACATCTCCTTTTAGTCATTATGAAATCAAAGTAAAAAGTAAACAAAACTAATATGCTCACATTCCACTATATATATTTACACCCACACACAACATTTGTGTACACATACTACTATAAACAGGTATTTGACATATATGTACACACACACACACACACACACTTATATACACATACCACTATAAGCAGATATTTGATCCATGTTATCTTGAATAAAACCATAAAAAGTACATTTTACACAACCAGAAATAAGTGAATTTCACATCTTTTTTCTTGATTAAGTGACCTACCAGGTTAAAGGTCATTATGCACACAAGGTTCAACAGTGCAAAAATAAGAGCTACTATAACCTAAAGAACAAAACATAATTTGTTAATCCTGTAAAGAAAGAGCTACTGTAAGCTAAAGAACAAAACATAATTTGTTAATCCTGTAAAGAAAGAGCTACTGTAAGCTAAAGAACAAAACATAATTTGTTAATCCTGTAAAGAAAGAGCTACTGTAACCTGAAGAATAAAAAACATAATTTGTTAATCCTGTAAAGAAAGAGCTACTGTAACCTGAAGAATAAAAAACATAATTTCTTAAGTCTACAAAGAATCACTGCATCAAGAGCTACTGTGATATAAATATATATGTAATAAACAAAAACTGGGAAACAAGTCAATGTATTCTCTGTTGTTCATAATTACACTAATGTTGCCTTTATCAGCTTTCAGAATTTTAATGTTTGTATCTTTCTTCAGATTATACATTCACTTTATTCCACTGTTTGAGAAGTTATGTTTCAATTTACAATTTTAGTTAAGTAATAGTCCTATTAGACATTTTTTAAAATAAATTTAAAATACTTTTAGGGAACTTAAAAAAACACACTTTGCTGTAACAAACTATAACTGAAGTCTGGCAGTTAAAGTCCAGATTTCTTCACATAGTTGGAGGTTCTTTGACCTTCAACAAAGTGGTTCACTGTGTCTTTACCTAGATTTTCTAGGCAGTAAGTTGGTTTGTGGGAAATGGTAAAACAAAAATCATGAAACCTGGAGCTGATCAAATCACTCTAAAATTATGCTTTTTTGTGGCATCTTAACCCATTTTATAATCACTAAAAATGGGCAATTTCACAATTTTTTGTTTGTCAATGTTTAAGACCTGTACAAAAATATCTTTCTACCAGATACCATGTAAATTGGTCAAAACATGGCTGAGTAAATGATCAACAAATATCTCTAAATTACGCTTTTTTCTGATCTCTTTCCTCCCAAAATGTAAAAAAAAGGATTTAAAATGGGCAAATCTAGCTATTTTTCTTTGTAATTGTATTGAGTTCATGAATATTTACATTTGTGCCAGTTGTCTTCTAGACTGCTGTAAATATAACCACACAAGAGCCCAGAATATATATTTTTGGGTTGACATCTGACCCCTTAAAATTGACTGAATAAAAAATGAAAATACTGACTGGATAGATTGGACCAAAGTATGACCCTACCAAGTTTCAACATAATCTGCCAAGATATGTAAGTATAGCAGTCGACTGAAAAGGGTTTCGAAGAAGATGAAACAAGAGAAGAACTGCATCTCTCTCATGATGATGAGGAGCCCAGGTAAAGTAAAAATGTGTCTCAAGATTTCTGGTACGAGTATTAAAACTCTTTTTGTTAACCTGAAGATCTAAGAAGGTTAAAACATCGTTCTCTGATTTTTATAAAAGTTTTAATACCCATACCAGGCATCTTGAAATACAGTACACCTCTCTGTGGAGACATACAGTAATTATGAGAAATATTTGTCTTGAATGCTATTCTGCAGAAAATTGAAAACTAGATTCACTGAAAATAATAAGAAATCTTCCCAAGTTTACAAAGTACATCTTGTAAAAACAATTTTTCTTTAAACATAGAACCAAAAATCAACGACCATGAAGTTATAAAAGTCATCTTAATTTAAGAATGCAGCCTTATGCTAAAACAGTACCACCTGTGTTATTAGGATATCTCTATAAGCCTTTGAGTGATCTATAATCATTTGGGTAAAAGAAACCTTTAAAAGTAGACTCATTCTTGAAACACCACTGAAAACCTTTCTTGTAAATAGACTGGACCACCAAAAGATTGATAATAAGCAAAATACACAATTTCATGATTGTTGAGACAAAATTGAAATTTGCCTACTTAATCGTATTATTTTTATTCATGTTATTGTCACACAAAACTACAGCAAAATTAACAAAGCATTTTGAACAATAACATAGATATGCTATATGGAATACTGTGAATATCTATGACTTACTTAAAAATTAATTATTTTTCACTGAAAGATGCTTTATGTGGTTATAAGTACATAACATATGCAACGTTGTTCCAAGTGACTGCTTTTTTACTGGACTCGTGTTAAATGAGTTCACACAAAACCTTGATAAATAATTACTTCAAAAGACAATTCTTTATTTAAAGAGATGTTTTAAACACACTTGTTTTTCTACTGGAATACTTTTATACGTGTCTAGTGGGGGTCGTGTTTCACTAAACACATTTTCTCATTGCTGTGCATTAAAAAAGTTAATATAGCAGATAATTAAAAACTAGGCATTTAAAATCTACAAATAGGCATTACAAAAAAATGTAAGCAAACAAAACTGCAGATCTACTGCTGACAGCTTAACTCAAGCAACAAATAACCATTTTGATTCCACTGTAAAATTATTTCAAGTGATATTTATTGTGTTACAGGGCTCCACTGAAATTTCTGCAAGAAACTGACAGTATTTTTAAACTTGCTTCCCCATCCATAATTATGTCTTGCTGTGAAATTTTCTTAGTCTTTCATTTTTAGCCATCAAAAATTCCAGTATGTACATTAGTTGGAAACTACAGCTTGTTCAGTTTCTAGTGTTTTCACTGGAAACAGCCACAATAAAATTAGGGGATTCTGATGTTGGATATTGTTATTCAAGCCACTATTGTTCATTATTACTCAAGTTTATTTCCCTAGCAACATTTCAACATGTGTTTGACACTGGATGATTACCAAAACAGATGTCACTATTCAATATCACATCGGTATTTCTTTCTACTGTTTTTTGTACTCAGCAGAAGTCACAAGTACATATTCAGTATTTATTACCACTGCATATGTTACTCTTTCACATAGCTATTGTAATTTTAAATAGGTAGTAGTAGTAAATTTTATTGGTAATTGGCAATTTAGCAATGTGTGCCACTGAATGAATTATGTGTTGCCTTATTCTAACAAACACTTGTACACAGCAGGCTGTTGAAGAATAAACATTTGTTATGTAAACCTATCAAAGTAAGCATGTGGCTGTGTATGTTTATGTTGCACTAACCTTTGTTGTATTTTATTAAAAGAAACATTATTCCATTCTGATGAGATTCCTTTGTTGCTGTTCATCTTTTGTTACATAATAGTACAAGCTGATGGAAGCTAGTCATTAAATTTGTGATCATACAATCTTTCCCTTCACAATGGTCCTTTGAGAACAACTTTATAGTTTGTATGTTACAGGTGTATACTAGTAAATATGTTTATTCTCTCTTAAACATTTGTTATTTATTTTAATATGTGGTGGATGAGTGGAACAAAAAGCAGAAGCAACAGTAACTGTTAAAAATAGGTAACATTCAACTAAATGTTCACATGGACTTGTGAAGTTTAAAATGTATTCTCTATACGTGAATGTAAAAAACAACTTAAGTGACAATATAATTGAAACTCATTCTAGACTGTCAGAAAAATAAACAAACATGAATCAAAATACAGAGCCTATACTGTCAAGACTCTAAAAAAGTAAATAAATACAACTAAAAGTTATGTCTGTATTAATTTCTTGAGCTATAAACCTCTCTTTTAACTCCATGCGTGCAGTACTTATCAAAATAATTTGTTTACTTTTTAAGAATCCCGAGTTGTCAGCTTGAAAATGCATTTTTTATATTTTGATTCAACTTTTCTGATGATCCCTACACCCCTTCCCAAATTAATAATTTTTAATAATAATGTACACATACACACTTATTCCTATATACAGATAAATTTCTCATTCCCACTGAAGACCACACACTGTTACTGTGTCAAATAAAGTCTTCATTACCAATTGAACCTGTTTCTAAGCTACACTGGTCTCAAAATTGGTTCGTCTTTATATATGAAATCTTAAATTTTCACATAACTTTAGTGTACACACCTATATACTTCAAATTAATTCATAAATAAATACTCACAAGTAGTAACACCATATACCAGGAAAATATGGTGCATGGTTCTCGTCTCTTCCAAAAGGAAACATGGTTTATTTTCCTGTTACAGTGTATATCACAGAAGCATTTAGAAAACACATCAGTAAAAAACTAAGTAATGGATTTTCATAACTTATAAGAAATAATGTTCAAACACGTTAAACACATAACATTTAATTAACATTTCCAGCTTTTTAAAGTAATAATACATTATGTGCATAACATAATAAACTGGAGACTGATAAATTATAATACATGACAATCAACAATTTCTCTAAAATTAATTTTAAGGTAATAGTGAATCAGTGTCACATTGCAGCCACGATTAGCTTTATTTCTCTTTAATATCTTACTACATATAATTAAAGCATGTTCTTTGCACAGTGCATTATTACAGTATTAACAGTAATTTTTTTTCAGTAAATATATTTACCATTAGTACTACATCTTGTTCTTAATGATTATAATAATACTGACGTTAGCTTTCCAACTACTTCTTACACTTTGACTTTATTCATTACTTCCTGTACTTACACATTACATCAACAAAAATATAATCAAACACATATATACAGCCACAGTGAAGTCATGTTCTTGTTATAAGAGCATTTTTATTGAAACTATGACCTGCAATAAAGAAATAGTTGTTGCATAAGCGTGTTATTTGTCTAATTTATTAAATCTTAAATGCAGAAAGTAGAAAATTGTTTTATAGATTTTTGTGGTACCAGTCCTACCTAGTTAGTTTGTTTTATAAATCTATTTTCATTAGTCGAGCTTTGTCATTACATTTTAATTATAAAGATTAATTTATAGTTTGCTTATTACATGGTATTAAGTCTATCATAAATCACTTAAGTTAATTATTATCATGAGGTACTTCTATAATTACAGCCAAGAATATCACTAACTAACAACAATTTTTAAATTTCGTCTGTCCTGTTTCACCATAAGAGAATCAGTTCTTTCGATAAGGCTAACGTTGGTTAGTGGTAACTTTAGGCTTAGCTCTCTTCTTTATAAGATAGGTCTAACTGCAGTTAAGCTGTAACTTGAGTTTAAAAGATTAAAGATATAAATACATGGTCAGTACTCTCTTTCGCGAAATAAATTATTTTCGTTATTTTGTTTAATACTCACAGTAATATATCAATCGTTAAACCTATGTTAATTGTACGGCCTCTCACGAAGATTAACTTCCCTTTGTTCTTTTCTTTGTCCTAATTCAGTTTCGTAACATCTCATCTGCTAATTTTTGCCTGTCTCTCTACTTTTACTTTTCGTTTAACACTATTTATTTATCTTGTTGCTTTGCGTCATAAAACACCAAACCAAACTATTCATCTTTATTCCCTAATCGTCTGTTTTCAATATTCTACACACCAATAAATTTCCCGCCACTCTAAATTCTCGATATCAATGAGTTACAAACAACACGTACACCTCTCAGAGAATTTCGTTGTTTTGTTTCTTTGAATTTCGTAGAAAGCAACACGAGGGCTATCTGCGCTAGCCGTCCCTAATTTAGCAGTGTAAGACAAGAGGGAAGGCAGCTAGTCATCACCACCCTCGAATTACGAGTCGCACGCCTGAACGCCGTTGGTCAATATTTTTAGGAAAATGTGTGGAGAATTATTTTAAGACAAGAAAACAACATTTTTTTAAATGTGGAAATGATGACCTTTAGAAGGGATCTTTTGAAACCAATGTCTGTTTCTAAAATTATGTAATTAGCTAGCACGCGACTTTAAGCCCCCAGTGGCACATTTGAATGTCTGCGGACCTAGAACACTAGAAACCCGTTGTGGGCAGTGCACAGATAGCCCATTGTGTAACTTTGTGCTTGGCCTGTTATTATTCTAGAGAACACAAGCAAATAAAATAGAATAGGATTAACCATTGTGAAATATGACTAATTGTTTAGTTTGTTTGTTTTTTGAATTTCGCACAAAGCTACTCGAGGGCTATCTGTGTTAGCCGTCCCTAATTTAGCAATGTAAGACTAAAGGGAAGGCAACCAGTCATCACCACCCACCGCCGACTCTTGGGCTACTCTTTTACCAACGAATAGTGGGATTGACCGTAATTTAAACGCCCCCACGGCTGAAAGGGCGAGCATGTTTGGCGCAACGGGAATGCAAACCCGCGACCCTCAGATTACGAGTCGCACGCATTAACACGCTTGGCCATGCCGGGCCTCTAATCGTTTAATGCTGAAATGTTGATGATAGAAACTAGAATGTTGCTGTAAGAGTAGTGAATCAAATAATAAATTAACCTGTCCATCACTTTTCTTTTTAGCTTCACTCAACTTCAAGTTTCGGAAGAGAATTTAAACATTTAAAACAGCCTGTTTGTCTACTAAATAATGTTATTCAAACACCTAAACCAATTTAGAGTAGTGGCAAGGTTTACAATATACGATCTAAATCAAACAAACTGGATGCATTCCACCCCAGTAGTCATAGTACATGAGGTTCAAGTTATTTATTTTCTTTTATCTTTCCAGCATCACTGAAAACGTGTGTTTATAATAATAATAATAATAATAATAAAAAGAAGGTAGCGAATCGAAAAATACATTGGGTTCAACTTCATCACTGAAATTTAAGAGTGAGTTATTTAAACTGATAAAAGGCCCCAGTGTCTCAGCGGTATGTTTGTGGACTTACAACGCTAAAAACCGCGTTTCGATACCCGCAATAGGCAGAGCACAGACAGCCCATTGTGTAACTTTGTGCTTATTTCAAAACAACAGTGTGTTTGTGTGTTTTTCGTATAGTAAAGCCACAAAGGGCTATCTGCTCAGCCCACCGAGGGGAATCGAGCCCCTGATTTTAGCGTTGTAAATCGGGAGACATATTGCTGTACTAGCGGGGGGTCCAAAACAACAGCAAAAACTAATAAAAAATAATTCAACAAACTATTGTTGATTCTTTTTTTTAATTACTTGTTATTTAGGTTTTATTACATGTAACGTAACTGTATTTTATTTGAATTAATTTTAGTAAAGTTAATTTAAAAATATAATGGTTACAAGAATTGTTAAAAAGTTGTTTATAAAGGAGATTACTTAATCATTTGTTAATTTTAAAAAGTTTATACATTTTTCTTCTAGATTTAGTAAAATATTGGGCCTGGCATGGCCTAGCGCGTTAAGGCGTGCACTCGTAATCCGAGGGTCGCGGGTTCGCGCCCGCGTCGCGCTAAAACATGCTCGCCCTCCCAGCCGTGGGGGTGTATAATATGACGGTCAATCCCACTATTCGTTAGTAAAAGAGTAGCCCAAGAGTTGGCGGTGGGTGGTGATGACTAGCTATCTTCCCTCTAGTCTTACACTGCTAAATTAGGGACGGCTAGCACAGATAGCCCTCGAGTAGCTTTGTGCGAAATTCCAAAAAACAAACAAAAAAACAGTAAAATATTGCGAGTTCCCAGCAACATTTGATTGGCGACAACACTTATAGCATTGTTATTTTATTGTTGTTGTTTTGAATTAAGCACAAAGCTTATGGGCTATCTGTGCTCTGCCCACCACGGGTATCGAAACCCGGATTTTAGCATGTAAGTCCGCAGACATACCGCTGAGCCACTGGAGGGGTTATTATATTATATACAATGCGGTTGCTTAGCAAAATAGAACGTTTGTAACGGTTTTCATGAATGTGATTTATATGTGACTGCTCGCTCGTGATAATTTCTTGAAAATCAAGGAAATATTGGTTTCAGTTTAAAAGGAAAAAGAACTCTGCTGGTCATATTAAAAACATTACCATCTTTCTCACGTTTTTAATAAATCAAACGTGTTATTGAGCCTATTTTTATGTGTTTTAATTTAGTAATATCTTGAGATTTACATTTACACCATTCCAGACATTAGGCTTAAAATGGCCCATGTTATTATTAAACACCAAACTAAACAGAAAACGAGATGCCTCATCTCGTTTGATTTTTGCAGTTTGAAAAATAAAAATGAAAAGAAGGCAGCATTCAGTATGTTCATGTCCATGTATTGATATGGTTTCTCTAAATCACCTGATGTTGTTGATTTGGTAACTGATAGAAAGAATGATGTAGTTATGGAGAAATTTAGGTGTTTTGTGTCTGTTGGTTCTGTGTATTTGCCATAGGATACTGCTAATCCCATACACACATGTATTTTACATGATGCTGGAGTTACTCAGTCATTATTCTTAGAGGGTGTATTGGCTTTAAATTTGAGTTCTGCCACTGGTGAGTCTGTGATTGCTCAGGGTATTGAGGGTGGCTTTGTTGATGTTCCTTTTTATAACATTTATTCAGCATCAGACCTAGTTTCAGGACCATTTGTGGATGGAGTAAGACTTACTCTGCCAATTAAGGGTGTATCACTATTGTTGGAAAAAGATTTGGGTGGGGGAAGAGTTGTTGCCAAATCCAAACTGGTTAACTAGCTGATCATTGTTTTATCTAAAGATGATATTGTTGTTGAGGATAATCTAGACATGCTTCCTTCGTGTTCTGGGACTTTGAGCTCAAGCAAAGATTTTTAGCCAAAAACAAATGATAGACTCTTGTTCAGAAGACAATGTTAAAGATTTATCTCGGTGATTTTTTTTTGATCTGACAGGGATCTGTAAGTAATTGTCCCACTGATAATTAATTGGTGAATGACAGTGAAAAACACAAGAGATCTGGTTCACCTGTGAAGCTCAGCTGGAACTAAACTTGTTGCTGAACAAGAAAAGGATCCAAAGATCAAATCACTATTTATACATGCACTCCCAAAGAATCAACTGGAGAAAGTTCTTTATGGTTACTTCTTATGTATATGTATATCAAATATTTTAGTTAAAAAATTGTATAATGCCAATTTTTAATTCTCTAAAAGAAGGATGTGTAATGGATTTACCATTACACATTTATTTTAAAACCTGTGTTTGTTTCTGTTTGATGCATGTGATGTATATTGTGCAAGTCCTGCTTCTCCTATAAATTTGTAGAAGATTCTCAAGAGCAAGAATCAGCAATACATGTTACTAGCGTGTCTTGGAATGTTGTTGAATGTTCTAGAATCTTGACTGATTGGTATAAATGCCAGCTGAGACAGAGTATAGAATATTATTGGTCAGCTATAGTCAGTATGCTATGAGATTCAGAAGTTATAATTGCCATTGATACTTATTAATTGGAAAACTACAGAATGTGATCAAGAACATTTATAGACTTTGAACATTATGAACCATTCAACTTCAGAGAATTAACTTTGGAGGTAAGTATTTCTATTAGGACAATAGATATCTCTATTGTCTTCCTGTGTGAAAGGAAAGCTCGTAAACTGCATCAGGCCAAACAAGTAAAGAGCTAGCTAGCATTTTCATCAAGTGAAGTTAATTTGTCCATCAACATAAAAGTAATTTGTGCTTCATGGTCTTAGACTGTCGATAAACTATTCAATTCCAGACCAGATAAAAGACTGAATATTGTTTGCGAGTTTGTAAAATTTTTATAATGATCAATATTTTAAATTGTATTGTTTTTTTGTTCACAAATATATATTTGTGTTAAGAAGGAAAATTTTGTGTATCAGTGTTGTTGGCAAGTATAATAAATTTGATACATATTAGTATTTTATTGACTACTTTTAAGTTAAAATTTCCAGCATATTTTTAAAATTGTAATATGCCACATACATAACATAATAAATTGGAAACTCTTCCAGGATAAATTATAATATGTAACAGGAGAACTCCAATGACTCAACTGTACGAAACAATGAGGGATAAGAAGTTCTTTCATTATCATTTGATGAAGAAAGTAATTTATATAGACTTACAGTATGAAAACAACATACAAAAGTTTTATTAATATGTTCTTGTACAGAAGAAGTGTAATTAGTTTCTAGTCTTAGTAACATACAGGCAATATTCAAGTAGTTTTATTTTAGGATATTTTAAAAGGTTGTATCCAAGTGTTTATGGTGCTAAACCCTTTCCTTATTTGTTACACATGGTCATTGTTAGCTTGTGCAGGCATATCTGTTTCTCTTTTATGTTATAGATAGAATCTTCACAAAAGTTTCTCAGATTCATGCACAAGGGTCAGATGCTGCAGTTCAGGTCTCTACTATTTGGTTTTGCATCAGCACCTTATGTCTTCTGCAAAGTTGTTTGAGCATTTCCTCATCACCTGCATTCCTTGGGGCTGTGCACACATCATTATATACACAACTGGCTCCTTTTGGCTCCATCCCTTTAATTAGCTTTAAAACACTCTCACATTCTCCTTTCAGATGCCACAGAAGCAGGCTTCTTTATTAAATAGACTGGAGAAATCTGTTTGGTCACTGACACAATATCTCCTGCATTTGGATGTGTTTTTCAATGCTCACTTGAGTCATACATAAACAATTCCTGTGAGGCTTCAAGCCATGGAAAGAGCCATCAGGCTTTCACTTATGTATCTTTCTCTTACTGCAGAAATGGTTTTCTCACTTTTGGAGATGTGGGCATTCCTCTCAAGCCTCTCATTTTTTGGGGGTGGACACATATGAGATCCTTTCAGTAGTTACTGCATGAACAGTGGGTCATGCATTCTTATTCTTTGGATTATCCTGTCTCATTATCCAAGAGCCACATCATTGACTACAAATGTTGGTTGGATCACAGCAACATTAATACTGAAGCATTTATTCCACAACCTTCTCCCAAGATCCATCTGTTCACAGATGCATCTCTTCAGTGATAGGGTAGCTTATCTTCAAGGTCAAAACTTCAATGGTACTTGGACAGAAGATTGTGACTTATTGAAATTCTCAACTGGAGTTTTTGTGGTTTCCAGTACCTCATCCTCAAGCATTGGCAGTAGTTACATTCATTCAGGACTGAAAAGGATTTAAACTGTACATCTTTCCCTCAATTTGGCTGTTGATTCATTCTATTCTTCGTCATGTTCTCTTGATTGCACCATATTGGCGAGCTCAATCAAACACTGTTTCTATGTTTTCAGTATCTGCATGAATGTGTACCTCTATCATTTCTGCACTGGCACTCTCTGCTCAGACAACCATGACCAGTCATTTTCCTTCTAGATGGTTAGAAACTCAGTCTTCATGCTTGGAAGTTATACAGTTTTTTTTACTCAGCATTTAACTTCTGAGGTTTCTCTGTATTTAACTGTACATCTCCATTTGTCAACCACAATCGTTTATCAATAGAAATGGAATATGTATAATAAATGTAGTATTGAAAGGAATTTCAAACCTCTTCACCCAAAAGTATTTACCATATCTTGTTTTATGAGTTGAGTATTTGAGAAGGGTCTTGCTTCATCAACTGTGGTTTCATATAAGGCATCCATATCCATTGTTTTTAGTTATTCCTAATATTTGGAAGGCTTTTGAATCCTGAGCTCTATCAGGTTTGCTAAAATCCTTTAGTTATTCTTCAGCCCAAATGACATTTTTAATTACATAATTTAATTTTTCAGTTGTTTTACATACATTTTCTCAATCTTCTTTTGAGCTCTTACCTTTGTTTTCTTTATTTCACTTTTTTATGCTTGTGGACATTATCACTCAGAATTGTTTGCAGTCTATATACATAGAACTCTATCATCCCACATTTGTACTTCTTGACTCCTGTAGGTCTTTTCTTCACAAGACTCTGGCAGCCAGGAAAGAGAAAATATCCTTTTCACTGATCCATTTATCAGCTGTTTCTCACCTTATTACTGCTCTGATCATGACCATTTGTTATGTCTTGTAAGGACCCTCAGGTATTTAGTAGCTCGTAATAACTCATTCTGAGGTACCAGGGACTGATTGTTCATTCATTAGGATCCTTCTATTTCTTATTACCCGAATGAGGTGGTTTATGAGCCTATAATGGATTATCGTTTCCGGAAAGGAATCTTCTGCATGTCACGTTTGATTGGGTTAATAATATCTCACAGTTATTAACCACCAAAATTAATCATCCTCTGGAATAGTATGTGGACTATTATTAATCCTTTCCTATCTTATTACTTACATGATCTGGCAGTTTCTTCTTCTGGGTGTTTTCAAATACCACATAAATTTATTTTTAATGCAACTATTATGCTATAACCAGAATGGAGTATTTTTCTCAGTCATATATTTTTTAACCCAATATCTCTGTTTTTCACTGGATCTCTTTCTCTGATAAGTGTTGCCCAGGTAGATTCTGTTGAAGTGGGGTGTTTTACAAGGCCATCTAGAAACCTACCACGTGGTATTACTTTATTATTATGGACCACCACTCATGGACTTTCATGAGTAGAAATAAAATGGACCCTGCCCATTCTTTCCAATATTCTGGTTGAATAAATAAGGATTAATTTTCTTTTACTTTTAAAAATGTAAAAAATGCAGTTAAACTATAGCACTGTCCTTGGTAGAGCACAGGTTCCACATCCTCTACAATTATTGTGATAACTGTTAAAACTAAATTGATGTTATATTTATATAACATAGATACATAGCTAACATGAAAAGAATGTATTTTTTATGGAGACCAAAGTAAACTACCATTACAATCAGAATGTTGTTTGATGAAATTCACAACCATTGTAGTCATTCATCAGACAGTAATCAGCAGTTGTATACATTTTTGATGTAAGCAAAAATACACTTATCTATATTTATATTATATTAAATTATGTTTACGTTTTTGGTAAATAATTTTTCTACGTGTGTATTTATATTACATTATATTTATTTATATTTACGTTTTTTTTAAAA
The DNA here is from genome assembly GCA_011833715.1 of Carcinoscorpius rotundicauda. Classification (NCBI taxonomy): domain Eukaryota; kingdom Metazoa; phylum Arthropoda; class Merostomata; order Xiphosura; family Limulidae; genus Carcinoscorpius; species Carcinoscorpius rotundicauda. The sequence goes on along the minus strand of CM022396.1, from coordinate 75,262,461 downwards.
TGAGTTTTTTCCACCTGTGTAAAAAATTTACCACGAACCTAATTGCAAACATTCATATTTTATAAGCCTTCTTCTTCCCTCTCAGCTGCTTTTTTCCACTTCTACTTTTAAAGTTAATGTTTGCGAAATTCTATTTTTTATGTTTTCACTTGTCTTACCACAACTATCTATATCTATATTTATATTATATTATATTATATTATGTTTACGTTTTTTTTAAATAATTTTTTGGACGTGTAAACAATTTGACAAGTAACACAAATCCAAAACGGGCTTGTTCTATCAGCCTCTTCCTCCCCTTATAGCTGATCCTTTCCTCTCCTACTTTTGAAGTAAATGTGTTTACGAAATTTAATTTTTTATATTTTCACTTTTCTTACCACAACTATCTATATTTCTTTTATATTATATGAATTTATATTTACGTTTTTTAAAAAATAAGTTTATTCCACGTGTGTAAAAAATTTAGTACTAACCTAAATGCAAAACGTTCTTGTTTTATAAGCCTTCTTATTCCCTCTTAGCTAATCATTTTTTCTCCTACTTTTGAAATGAATATGTTTGGAAAATTCTATTTTTTATATTTTCATTTGTCTTACCGCAACTAACAATATTTATATTATATAATATTAAATTATGTTTACGTTTTTTTAAATATTTTTTGTACCTGTGTAAAATATTTCACAATTAACACAAATGCAAAACGGACTTGTTGTATCAGCCTCTTCCTCCCCTCATAGCTGATCCTTTCCTCTCCTACTTTTCAAGTAAATATGTTTACGAAATTAAATTTTTTATGTTTTCACTTTTCAAACCATCACTATCTAAATTTATATTATATTAATTTATATTTACGTTTTTCAAAAATAAGTTTTTCCACGTGTGTAAAAAATTTACAACGAACCTAAATGCAAAACGTTCATGTTTTATAACCCTTCTTTTTCACTCTTAGCTGCTCCTTTCCTCTTCTACTTTTGAAGTTAATATGTTTGCGAAATTCTATTTTTTATGTTTTCATTTGTTTTACCACAACTATCTATATCTATATATATATCATATTACATTAAATTATATTTACGTTCTTTTAAAATAATTTTTGGACGTGTGTAAAAACTTTCACAAAAAACACAAATCAAAAACGGATTTGTATCAGCCTCCTCCTCCCCTCATAGCTGATCCTTTCCTCTCCTACTTTAAAAGTAAATATTTTTACGAAATTTATTTTTTTATGTTTTCACTTTTCTTACCACAACTATCTTTATTTACATTATATTATATTAATTTATATTTGCTTTTTAAAAATAACTTTTCCACGTGTAAAAAATTTACAACGAACATAAATGCAAAATGTTCTTGTTTTATAAGCGTTCTTCTTCCCTCTTAGGTGATCCTTTCCTCTCCTACTTTTGAAGTAAATATGTTTGCGAAATTCTATTTTTTATGTTTTCATTCCTCTTACCACAACAATCTATATTTATATTACATTATGTTTACGTTTTTTTTAAATAATTTTTGTACGTGTGTAAAAAATTTGACAACTAACACAAATCCAAAACGGACTTTTTGTATCAGCCTCCTCCTCCCCTCATAGCTGATCCTTTCCTCTCCTTCTTTTCAAGTAAATATGTTTACGAAACTTAATTTTTTATATTTTCACTTTTATTACCACAACTATCTATATTCATATTACATTATATTTATTCATATTTACGTTTTTTTGAATGAGTTTTTTCCACGTGTGTAAAAAATTTATCACGAACCAAATTGCAAACGTTCATTTTTTATAAGCCTTCTTCTTCCCTCTTAGCTGCTTTTTTCCTCTTCTACTTTTAAAGTTAATATTTGCGAGATTCTATTTTTTATGATTTCACTCTTCTTACCATGACTATCTATATCTATATTTATATTATATTATATTAAATTATGTTTACGTTTTTTTTAAATACTTTTTTGGACGTGTAAAAAATTTGACAAGTAACACAAATCCAAAACGGGCTTGTTGTATCAGCCTCCTCCTCCCCTTATAGCTGATCCTTTCCTCTCCTACTTTTAAAATAAATATGTTTGCGAAATACTATTTTTTATGTTTTCATTTCTCTTACCACAACAATCTATATTTATATTATATTATGTTTACGTTTTTTTTAATAATTTTTGTACGTGTGTAAAAAATTTGACAACTAACACAAATCCAAAACGGACTTTTTGTATCCTCCTCCTCCTCCCCTCATAGCTGATCCTTTCCTCTCCTATTTTTTAAGTTAATATGTTAACGAAACTTAATTTTTTATGTTTTCACTTTTCTTAACACAACTATCTATATTTATATTACATTATATTTATTTATATTTACGTTTTTTTTAAATGAGTTTTTTCCACGTGTGTAAAAAATTTAAAACGAACCTAATTGCAAACGTTCATGTTTTATAAGCCTTCTTCTTCCCTCTTAGCTGCTTTTTTCCTCTTCTACTTTTAAAGTTAATGTTTGCGAAATTCTATTTTTTATGTTTTCACTTCTCTTACCATGACTATCTATATCTATATTTATATTATATTATATTATATTATGTTTACGTTTTTTTTTAAATAATTTTCTTGACGTGTAAAAAATTTCACAAGTAACACAAATCCAAAACGGGCTTGTTGAATCAGCCTCCTCCTCCCCTTATAGCGGATCCTTTCCTCTCCTACTTTTAAAGTAAATATGTTAACGAAACTTAATTTTTTATGTTTTCACTTTTCTTAACACAACTATCTATATTTATATTACATTATATTTATTTATATTTAAAAATATAAATTTATATTTATATATAAATATATATTTTTTAAAAATGAGTTTTTTCCACGTGTGTAAAAAATTTACCACGAACCTAATTGCAAACGTTTATGTTTTATAAGCATTCTTCTTCCCTCTTAGCTGCTTTTTTCCTCTTCTACTTTTAAAGTTAATGTTTGCGAAATTCTATTTTTTATGTTTTCACTTCTCTTACCATGACTATCTATATCTATATTTATATTATACTATATTAAATTATGTTTACGTTTTTTTTATTAATTTTTTGGACGTGTAAAACATTTGACAAGTAACACAAATTCAAAACGGGCATGTTGTATCAGCCTCCTCCTCCCCTTATAGCTGATCCTTTCCTCTCATACTTTTAAAGTAAATGTGTTTACGAAATTTAATTTTTTATGTTTTCACTTTTCTTATCCTAACTTTCTTTATTTACATTACATTATATTAATTTATATTTGCTTTTTAAAAATAAGTTTTCCACGTGTAAAAAATTTACAACGAACATAAATGCAAAATGTTATTGTTTTATAAGCCTTCTTCTTCCCTCTTAGGTGATCCTTTCCTCTCCTACTTTTGAAGTAAATATGTTTGCGAAATTCTATTTTTTATCTTTTCATTTCTTTTACCACAACAATCTATATTTATATTATATTATGTTTACGTTTTTTTTTTTAAAATTTTTAGTGTGTAAAAAATTTGACAACTAACACAAATCCAAAACGGACTTTTTGTATCAGCCTCCTCCTCCTCTCATAGCTGATCCTTTCCTCTCCTACTTTTAAAGTAAATATGTTAACGAAACTTAATTTTTTATGTTTTCACTTTTCTTAACACAACTATCTATATTTATATTACATTATATTTATTTATATTTAAAAATATAAATTTATATTTATATATAAATATATATTTTTTAAAAATGAGTTTTTTCCACGTGTGTAAAAAATTTACCACGAACCTAATTGCAAACGTTTATGTTTTATAAGCATTCTTCTTCCCTCTTAGCTGCTTTTTTCCTCTTCTACTTTTAAAGTTAATGTTTGCGAAATTCTATTTTTTATGTTTTCACTTCTCTTACCATGACTATCTATATCTATATTTATATTATACTATATTAAATTATGTTTACGTTTTTTTTATTAATTTTTTGGACGTGTAAAACATTTGACAAGTAACACAAATTCAAAACGGGCATGTTGTATCAGCCTCCTCCTCCCCTTATAGCTGATCCTTTCCTCTCATACTTTTAAAGTAAATGTGTTTACGAAATTTAATTTTTTATGTTTTCACTTTTCTTATCCTAACTTTCTTTATTTACATTACATTATATTAATTTATATTTGCTTTTTAAAAATAAGTTTTCCACGTGTAAAAAATTTACAACGAACATAAATGCAAAATGTTATTGTTTTATAAGCCTTCTTCTTCCCTCTTAGGTGATCCTTTCCTCTCCTACTTTTGAAGTAAATATGTTTGCGAAATTCTATTTTTTATCTTTTCATTTCTTTTACCACAACAATCTATATTTATATTATATTATGTTTACGTTTTTTTTTTTAAAATTTTTAGTGTGTAAAAAATTTGACAACTAACACAAATCCAAAACGGACTTTTTGTATCAGCCTCCTCCTCCTCTCATAGCTGATCCTTTCCTCTCCTTCTTTTCAATTAAATATGTTTACGAAACTTAATTTTTTATATTTTCACTTTTCTTACCACAACTATCTATATTTATATTACATTATATTTATTTATATTTACGTTTTTTTTAAATGAGTTTTTTCCACGTGTGTAAAAAATTTATCACGAACCCAATTGCAAACGTTCATTTTTTATAAGCCTTTTTCTTCCCTGTTAGCTGCTTTTTCCTCTTCTACTTTTAAAATTAATGTTTGCGAAATTCTATTTTTTATGTTTTCACTTGTCTTACTACAACTATCTATATCTATATTTATATTATATTATATTATATTATGTTTACGTTTTTTTTAAATAATTATTTGAACGTGTAAAAAATTTGACAAGTAACACAAATCCAAAACGGGCTTGTTGTATCAGCCTCCCCCCCCTCATAGCTGATCCTTTCCTCTCCTACTTTTAAAGTAAATATGTTTGCGAAATACTATTTTTTATGTTTTCATTTCTCTTACCACAACAATCTATATTTATATTATATTATGTTTACGTTTTTTTTAAATGAGTTTTTTCCACGTGTGTAAAAAATTTAAAACGAACCTAATTGCAAACGTTCATGTTTTATAAGCCTTCTTCTTCCCTCTTAGCTGCTTTTTTCCTCTTCTACTTTTAAAGTTAATGTTTGCGAAATTCTATTTTTTATGTTTTCACTTCTCTTACCATGACTATCTATATCTATATTTATATTATATTATATTATATTATGTTTACGTTTTTTTTAAATAATTTTTTTGACGTGTAAAAAATTTGACAAGTAACACAAATCCAAAACGGGCTTGTTGAATCAGCCTCCTCCTCCCCTTATAGCTGATCCTTTCCTCTCCTACTTTTAAAGTAAATATGTTTGCGAAATTCTATTTTTTATGTTTTCATTTCTCTTACCACAACAATCTATATTTATATTATATTATGTTTACGTTTTTTTTTAATAATTTTTGTACGTGTGTAAACAATTTGACAACTAACACAAATCCAAAACGGACTTTTTATATCATCCTCCTCCTCCCCTCATAGCTGATCCTTTCCTCTCCTATTTTTCAAGTTAATATGTTAACGAAACTTAATTTTTTATGTTTTCACTTTTCTTAACACAACTATCTATATTTATATTACATTATATATATTTATATTTACGTTGTTTTAAAAATGAGTTTTTTCCACGTGTGTAAAAAATTTACCACGAACCTAATTGCAAACGTTTATGTTTGATAAGCATTCTTCTTCCCTCTTAGGTGCTTTTTTCCTCTTCTACTTTTAAAGTTAATGTTTGCGAAATTCTATTTTTTATGTTTTCACTTCTCTTACCATGACTATCTATATCTATATTTATATTATACTATATTAAATTATGTTTACGTTTTTTTTTATTAATTTTTTGGACGTGTAAAACATTTGACAAGTAACACAAATTCAAAACGGGCTTGTTGTATCAGCCTCCTCCTCCCCTTATAGCTGATCCTTTCCTCTCATACTTTTAAAGTAAATGTGTTTACGAAATTTAATTTTTTATGTTTTCACTTTTCTTATCCTAACTTTCTTTATTTACATTACATTATATTAATTTATATTTGCTTTTTAAAAATAAGTTTTCCACGTGTAAAAAATTTACAACGAACATAAATGCAAAATGTTCTTGTTTTATAAGCCTTCTTCTTCCCTCTTAGGTGATCCTTTCCTCTCCTACTTTTGAAGTAAATATGTTTGCGAAATTCTATTTTTTATGTTTTCATTTCTTTTACCACAACAATCTATATTTATATTATATTATGTTTACGTTTTTTTTAAAAAAAATTTTTTAGTGTGTAAAAAATTTGACAACACAAATCCAAAACGGACTTTTTGTATCAGCCTCCTCCTCCTCTCATAGCTGATCCTTTCCTCTCCTTCTTTTCAATTAAATATGTTTACGAAACTTAATTTTTTATATTTTCACTTTTCTTACCACAACTATCTATATTTATATTACATTATATTTATTTATATTTACGTTTTTTTTAAATGAGTTTTTTCCACGTGTGTAAAAAATTTATCACGAACCCAATTGCAAACGTTCATTTTTTATAAGCCTTTTTCTTCCCTGTTAGCTGCTTTTTCCTCTTCTACTTTTAAAATTAATGTTTGCGAAATTCTATTTTTTATGTTTTCACTTGTCTTACCACAACTATCTATATCTATATTTATATTATATTATATTAAATTATGTTTACGTTTTTTTTAAATAATTTTTTGGACGTGTAAAACATTTGACAAGTAACACAAATCCAAAACCGGCTTGTTGTATCAGCCTCCTCCTCCCCTCATAGCTGATCCTTTCCTCTCCTACTTTTGAAGTAAATGTGTTTACGAAATTTAATTTTCTATATTTTCACTTTTCGTACCACAACTATCTATATTGATATTATATTAATTTATATTTACGTTTTTCAAAAATAAGTTTTTTCCACGTGTGTAAAAAATTTACAACGAACCTAATTGCAAACGTTCATGTTTTATAACCCTTCATCTTCCCTCTTAGCTGATCCTTTCCTCTCCTACTTTTGAAGTAAATATGTTTGCAAAATTCTATTTTTGATGTTTTCATTTCTCTTACCACAACAATCTATATTTATATTATATTATGTTTAAGTTTTTTAAAATAATTTTTGTGCGTGTGTAAAAAATTTAACTACTAACACAAATCCAAAACGGACTTGTTGTATCAGCCTCCTCCTTCACTCTTACCTGATCCTTTCCTCTCCTATTTTTGAAGTAAATTTGTTTACGAAATTTAATTTTTATATTTTCACTTTTCTTACCACAACTATCTATATTTCTTTTATATTATATGAATTTATATTTGCGTTTTTTAAAAAATAAGTTTTTTCCACGTGTGTAAAAAATTTACAACTACTCTAAATGCAAAACGTTCTTGTTTTATAAGCCTTCTTATTCCCTCTTAGCTGATCGTTTTTCTCCTACTTTTGAAGTAAATATGTTTGCGAAATTCTATTTTTTATATTTTCATTTGTCTTACCGCAACTATCTATATTTATATTATATGATATTATATTATGTTTACGTTTTTTTTAAATAATTTTTTGAACGTGTGTAAAAAATTTGACAACTAACACAAATCCAAAACGGACTTTTTGTATCAGCCTCCTCCTCCCCTCATAGCTGATCCTTTCCTCTCCTTCTTTTCAAGTAAATATGTTTACGAAACTTAATTTTTTATATTTTCACTTTTCGTACCACAACTATCTATATTTATATTACATTATATTTATTTATATTTACGTTTTTTTTAAATGAGTTTTTTCCACATGTGTAAAGAATTTACCACGAACCTAATTGCAAACGTTCATGTTTTATAAGCCTTCTTCTTCCCTTTTAGCTGCTTTTTTCCTCTTCTACTTTTAAAGTTAATGTTTACAAAATTCTATTTTTTATGTTTTCACTTGTCTTACCACAACTATCTATATCTATATTTATATTATATTATATTAAATTATGTTTACGTTTTATTTAAATAATTTTTTGACGTGTAAAAAATTTGACAAGTAACACAAATCCAAAACGGGCTTGTTGTATCAGCCTCCTCTTTCACTCTTACCTGATCCTTTCCTCTGCTACTTTTGAAGTAAATTTGTTTACGAAATTTAATTTTATATTTTCACTTTTCTTACCACAACTATCTATATTTCTTTTATATTATATGAATTTATATTTACGTTTTTTAAAAAATAAGTTTTTTCCACGTGTGTAAAAAATTTACAACTAACCTAAATGCAAAACGTTCATGTTTTATTACCCTTCTTCTTCACTCTTAGCTGCTCGTTTCCTCTTCTACTTTTGAAGTTGATATGTTTCCGAAATTCCATTTTTTATGTTTTCATTTGTTTTACCACAACTATCTATATTTCTTTTATATTATATGAGTTTATATTTACGTTTTTTAAAAAATAAGTTTTTCCACGTGTGTAAAATATTAACAATTACTCTAAATGTAAAACGTTTTTCTTTTATAAGCCTTCTTATTCCCTCTTAGCTGATCATTTTTTCTCCTACTTTTGAAGTGAATATGTTTGCGAAATTCTATTTTTTATACTTTCATTTGTCTTACCGCAACTCTCTATATTTATATTTTATGATATGAAATTATGTTTACGTTTTTTAAAATATTTTTGTACATGTTTTGAAAATTTGACAAATAACACAAATCCAAAACGGATTGTTCTATCAGCCTCCTCCTCCCCTCATAGCTGATCCTTTCCTCTTTTACTTTTCAAGTAAATATGTTTACGAAATTTAATTTTTTATGTTTTCACTTTTCGTACCATCACTATCTATATTACATTATATTAATTTATATTTACGTTTTTCAAAAATAAGTTTTTTCCACGTGTGTAAAAAATTTACAACGAAGCTAAATGCAAAAGGTTCATGTTTTATAACCCTTCTTCTTCACTCTTAGTTGCTCCTTTCCTCTTCTACTTTTGAAATAAATATGTTTGCGAAATTCTATTTTTTATGTTTTCATTTGTTTTACCACAACTATCTATATCTATATTTATATCATATTACATTAAATTATATTTACGTTTTTTTAAAATAATTTTTTGGACGTGTGTAAAAACTTTGACAAGTAACACAAATCCAAAACGGACTTGTATCAGCCTCCTCCTCCCCTCGTCGCTGATCCTTTCCTCTCCCACTTTAAAAGTAAATATTTATACGAAATTTATTTTTTTATGTTTTCACATTTCTTACCACAACTATCTTTATTTACATTATATTATATTAATTTATATTTGTTTTTTAAAAATAAGTTTTCCACGTGTGTAAAAAATTTACAACGAACATAAATGCAAAATGTTTTTGTTTTATAAGCCTTCTTCTTCCCTCTTTGCTGATCCTTTCCTCTCCTACTTTTGAAGTAAATATGTTTGCGAAATTCTATTTTTTATGTTTTCACTTCTCATACCACAACAATCTATATTTATCTTATATTATGTTTACGTTTTTTTTAAATAATTTTTGTACGTGTGTAAAAAATTTGACAACACAAATCAAAACGGACTTTTTGTATCAGCCTCCTCATCCCCTCATAGCTGATCCTTTCTTTCCTTCTTTTCAAGTAAATATGTTTACGAAACTTAATTTTTTATATTTTCACTTTTCTTACCACAACTATCTATATTTATATTACATTATATTTATTTATATTTACGTTTTTTTAAAATGAGTTTTTCCTCGTGTGTAAAAAAGTTACCACGAACCTAATTGCAAACGTTCATGTTTTATAAGCCTTCTTCTACCCTCTTAGCTGCTTTTTTCCTCTTCTACTTTTAAAGTTATTGTTTGCGAAATTCTATTTTTTATGTTTTCACTTCTCTTACCATGATTATCTATATTTATATTATATTATATTAAATTATGTTTACGTTTTTTTAAAATAATTTTTTGGACGTGTAAAACATTTGACAAGTAACACAAATCCAAAACGGGCTTGTTGTATCAGCCTCCTCCTTCACTCTTACCTGATCCTTTCCTCTGCTACTTTTGAAGTAAATGTGTTGACGAAATTTAATTTTTTATATTTTCACTTTTCTTACCACAACTATCTATATTTCTTTTATATTATATGAATTTATATTTACGTTTTTCAAAAATAAGTTTTTCCACGTGTGTAAAAAATTTACAACTAACCTAAATGCAAAACGTTCATGTTTTATTACCCTTCTTCTTCACTCTTAGCTGCTCGTTTCCTCTTCTACTTTTGAAGTTGATATGTTTCCGAAATTCCATTTTTTATGTTTTCATTTGTTTTACCACAACTATCTATATTTCTTTTATATTATATGAGTTTATATTTACGTTTTTTAAAAAATAAGTTTTTCCACGTGTGTAAAATATCAACAACTACTCTAAATGTAAAACGTTTTTCTTTTATAAGCCTTCTTATTCCCTCTTAGCTGATCATTTTTTCTCCTAGTTTTGAAGTGAATATGTTTGCGAAATTCTATTTTTTATACTTTCATTTGTCTTACCGCAACTCTCTATATTTATATTTTATGATATGAAATTATGTTTACGTTTTTTAAAATATTTTTGTACATGTTTTGAAAATTTGACAAATAACACAAATCCAAAACGGATTGTTCTATCAGCCTCCTCCTCCCCTCATAGCTGATCCTTTCCTCTTTTACTTTTCAAGTAAATATGTTTACGAAATTTAACTTTTTATGTTTTCACTTTTCGTACCATCACTATCTATATTACATTATATTAATTTATATTTACGTTTTTCAAAAATAAGTTTTTTCCACGTGTGTAAAAAATTTACAACGAAGCTAAATGCAAAACGTTCATGTTTTATAACCCTTCTTCTTCACTCTTAGTTGCTCGTTTCCTCTTCTACTTTTGAAATTAATATGTTTGCGAAATTCTATTTTTTATGTTTTCATTTGTTTTACCACAACTATCTATATCTATATTTATATCATATTACATTAAATTATATTTACGTTTTTTTAAAATAATTTTTTGGACGTGTGTAAAAACTTTGACAAGTAACACAAATCCAAAACGGACTTGTATCCGCCTCCTCCTCCCCTCGTAGCTGATCCTTTCCTCTCCTACTTTAAAAGTAAATATTTATACGAAATTTATTTTTTTATGTTTTCACATTTCTTACCACAACTATCTTTATTTACATTATATTATATTAATTTATATTTGTTTTTTAAAAATAAGTTTTCCACGTGTGTAAAAAATTTACAACGAACATAAATGCAAAATGTTTTTGTTTTATAAGCCTTCTTCTTCCCTCTTTGCTGATCCTTTCCTCTCCTACTTTTGAAGTAAATATGTTTGCGAAATTCTATTTTTTATGTTTTCACTTCTCATACCACAACAATCTATATTTATATTATATTATGTTTACGTTTTTTTTAAATAATTTTTGTACGTGTGTAAAAAATTTGACAACTAACACAAATCCAAAACGGACTTTTTGTATCAGCCTCCTCCTCCCCTCATTGCTGATCCTTTCCTTCCTTCTTTTCAAGTAAATATGTTTACGAAACTTAATTTTTTATATTTTCACTTTTCGTACCACAACTATCTATATTTATATTACATTATATTTATTTATATTTACGTTTTTTTAAAATGAGTTTTTTCCACGTGTGTAAAAAAGTTACCACGAACCTAATTGCAAACGTTCATGTTTTATAAGCCTTCTTCTTCCCTCTTAGCTGCTTTTTTCCTCTTCTACTTTTAAAGTTATTGTTTGCGAAATTCTATTTTTTATATTTTCACTTCTCTTACCATGATTATCTATATCTATATTTGTATTATATTATATTAAATTATGTTTACGTTTTTTTTAAATAATTTTTTGGACGTGTAAAACATTTGACAAGTAACACAAATCCAAAACGGGCTTGTTGTATCAGCCTCCTCCTTCACTCTTACCTGATCCTTTCCTCTCCTACTTTTGAAGTAAATGTGTTGACGAAATTTATTTTTTTATATTTTCACTTTTCTTACCACAACTATCTATATTTCTTTTATATTATGTGAATTTATATTTACGTTTTTTAAAAAATAACTTTTTTCCACGTGTGTAAAAATTTTACAACTAACCTAAATGCAAAACGTTCTTGTTTTATAAGCCTTATTCTTCCCTCTTAGGTGATCCTTTCCTCTCCTACTTTTGAAGTAAATATGTTTGCGAAATTCTATTTTTTATGTTTTCACTTCTCTTACCATGACTATCTATATCTATATTTATATTATATGATATTAAATTATGTTTACGTTTTTTTAAAATATTTTTTGTACGTGTGTAAAATATTTCACAATTAACACAAATGCAAAACGGACTTGTTGTATCAGCCTCTTCCTCCCCTCATAGCTGATCCTTTCCTCTCCTACTTTTGAAGTAAATATGTTTACGAAATTTAATTGTTAATCTTTTCACTTTTCGTACCACAACTATCTATATTGATATTATATTAATTTATATTTACGTTTTTCAAAAATAAGTTTTTTCCACGTGTGTAAAAAATTTACAACGATCCTAATTGCAAACGTTCATGTTTTATAACCCTTCTTCTTCCCTCTTAGCTGATCCTTTCCTCTCCTACTTTTGAAGTAAATATGTTTGCAAAATTCTATTTTTGATGTTTTCATTTCTCTTACCACAACAATCTATATTCATATTATATTATGTTTAAGTTTTTTTTAAAATAATTTTTGTATGTGTGTAAAAAATTTAACGACTAACACAAATCCAAAACGGACTTGTTGTATCAGCCTCCTCCTTCACTCTTACCTGATCCTTTCCTCTCCTACTTTTGAAGTAAATTTGTTGACGAAATTTAATTTTTATATTTTCACTTTTCTTTCCACAACTATCTATATTTCTTTTATATTATATAAATTTATATTTACGTTTTTTAAAAAATAAGTTTTTTCCACGTGTGTAAAAAATTTACAACTAACCTAAATGCAAAATGTTCTTGTTTTATAAGCCTTCTTATTCCCTCTAGCTGATCATTTTTTCTCCTACTTTTGAAGTGAATATGTTTGCGAAGTTCTATTTTTTATGTTTTCACTTCTCTTACCATAACTATCGATATCGATATTTATATTATGTTATATTAAATTATGTTTACGTTTTTTTTAAATAATTTTTGGACGTGTAAAAAATTTGACAACTAACACAAATCCAAAACGGACTTGTTGTATCAGCCTCCTCCTTCCCTTTTATCTGATCCTTTCCTCTCCTACATTAAGCTTTCCTTAAAGATGGTGAACTACGAAGATTTGTTGAATGACGAGTAGTAGTAAAAAAGAAGGAGAGAGAAAATAAGAGTATGGAAAGAATGGAAATAGAGTAGGAACACAACTTGCAATCACCTACATATCGCAGCACAAAGGTGGAACAATTAATGAAAAGGGATACAGGACCAACCGATCCAACCTGCCCAAATTTTATGAAGAATGATATGGATATTTTCCAGGAATATCATGCAATATTCGTCCAAATTTGAAAAGTGGGATAAAGGTGGCTGTACAATGTCTCAACCCGTTTCTCACGTAAAAAAACCTCTAAATATATTTAGACGTCAGAAAATAACATTGACAATGAGAAGTTACATGTGATGTTAATAAAACACAATTAACGTGTTTTATAAGCCTTCTTCTTCCCTCTTAGCTGAATTTTTCTTCTTCTAAGTGAATATGTTTGCGAAATTCTATTTTTTATATTTTCATTTGTCTTACCACAACTATCTATATCTATATTTATATTATATTATATTAAATTATGTTTACGTTTTTCTACGTGTAAAAATTTACAAGTTACCTAAATGCAAAACGTTTTTGTTTTGTCAGCCTTCTCCTTCCGTCTTAGCTGATCCTTTCCTCTCCTACTTTTGAAGTGAATATGTTAACGAAATTTGATTATGTTTTCATTTGTCTTACCACAATTATCAATATTTATGTTTTTTTACGTGCGTTAAATATTTGAAAATACAAATGGCATGACATAAAGTATTCGTCCAAATAAGAAATTGGGGTAAAGGTGGCTGTACAATCTGTTTTAGCTCAATTCTCGCGTAAAAACGCCTTTAAATATATCTTTTTAGGTATGACGTCAGGAAATACCATGGACTGTGAGAAGAGATGAGACAAGGAATCAAACATATAAGAATTGACTTGTTTTATATTGCGCAAGCAGAGAGACAGTAATAACAAGTTTACTTATGTAACTGCTTGAGAATCATCTGAGGTGTAGTTCATTTGTGGTGCACTGACTTTATTCTAGTATTCCAAGTGTTTTTCGAAGCTTCAACTGAGTATTGTTAAAGATTACCTCATAGTTTGTAGAAAAAGAAAATATAGGTGTTCAGCTAAGAAATTTATATGTGGACATATGAACAACTGGTTACTGTATGAAGAAAATTAGTGAAAATGAGAATAAAACAAGGTTAGTGAAATATATATTTAGTGTGCTTCTACATTTAACCATAACTATTATGTAGTGAAGATTACTCAATTGTTATAACGAAAGAAAATAAATACTGTATTAATAGAAAAGACAAAAATAATTTCTTCAAATGGAGTTCTACAGGAATGAAACTCGACTGTGTGAAATGTTTCACAAAATATAATTATTTAAATCTTTGAATAAATCTGTGGTAGCCCATATGGTAGTATAGGAAGTTGTCACTGACTGTTGTAATGACAGAGTAGAGATCAATTTTTTTTAGTCAAATGGTGTTCTAAACCAATTTGAGTAGTTTGTGTGGAACTTAATGAAAACAAATATTTAAAGCCTGCGATACAACTGAGATCCAAAAATGTAAAAAACAATTATATAGACATTTTAATTGTTGTGAACACTTTATTTTAAATAAGTGAATTGTGCTGTCAGTTTATTCTTGATTTTTGTAGCCAACAGTTCACATACACCTGCTGTGAAAACTCGCGGCCTATGCAAAATATGACCATCGTTAGTCAGCTGAGATTACACAGTTGTACATGATCGTGAAATGCATAAACAGCAGAAATAGGCTTATACATGCATAACTGTTATCGTGGAAGAGTGTAGAGATTACCATTATGCCATATTTATTTTGATAAATGGATGGAGAAGGATTAGCAACTTGAGCTTTCCTTAAAGATGCTGAACTATGAAGATTTGTTGAATAACAAGTAGTAGTAAAAAAAGAAAGAGAAAATAAGAGTATGGAAAGAATGGAAATAGATAAGGAACACAACTTGCAATCACCTACATATCACAACACAAAGGTGGAACAATGAATGAAAATGGACACAGGACCAACCGATCCAACCTGCCCAAATTTTATGAAGAATGATAATATGGATATTTTCCAGGAATAACATGGAAAATTCGTCCAAATTGGAAACTGGGATAAAGGTGGCTGTACAATGTCTCAACCCGTTTCTCACGTAAAAAGACCTTTAAATATATTAAGGTATGACGTCAGAAAATACCATTGACTATGAGAAGTTACATGTGATGTTAATAAAACACAATAAACTCACCGACGAACGAACTCACAAGAAATTCAGTTTAAACACTGGAGAAACTTTACTTCACTTTGTGACTCGTTTTTGGCGATACTTCTGAAGATCACCACATATTATATCTTAAATTATTTATTCAATTGCAAGTGTTTTATATCATTACTACCACAATCTTCCTTTAAGGTAAGTGGTCAAAAGGTGTATTTTATTTATATAGTAATACACTTACTTAAAATATTTTTATTGTGCGGAGAATACATCAGTTTTTTATTCCTTGGCTATTTATCGTAAATTGTAGCGCCCTTTACATTTTACTCTAATTTCATCATCAAAAGTTCGTTTATAATTAAGTCATTGCACAGTAATCCCTGTTATCGTCATGATTCAATATTGTGAATTGTTCACACACAAAATATTTTATCCTATTCTTATAAATTACAGCTTTCACCTATAGTAAATTCATAGATTATTGTTATTATTTCCGGATTTTAACTCACGAACACATCGTATAGAAAACGTTTTCTCTCACTGATACAATTATAACACTGGTTTTAGCGAACTTACTAAGAAGTAATTGATTCTACTGTGTTATTACAAGATCACTGATAATCTCGTATTACAGTAAATGTTATTCATTATTACACATACTGCACAATGTTAATTTCAAGTGAAACATTTGCTTTTTGAAAACATTGAAGTGAATTATTTTCAGTGCGAAAAATGAATATTTTACAACCAATTATAACAAACCCTTTCCTTATTCAATATTTTACTTATCTTTTTTGTCACAGCTACCTGTATTAAGCTCATCGTAGAGTAAATATTTCACCTTACTGATAGCTTGTTCACTCTGCGTCCAGTGAATTGGTGGCACTGCAAATATATTAACATAATTCCGATTTCTACCATAACAAACGAATTAACAGCATAGATGTTTCACGGTAATGTTTTTATTAATATTTACCTATACTGAAATCGCTTCGAAGTAAATGTTTACCTTAATAGTTTATTTTAAAATTATATCTAATTAACTCGCTGCACAACAAATGTTTCCTTTTTATCCTTAAACATTTAATTATAATAAACTCATACGACACTGCAGTAAACCTTTTTCAAAATATTATTATGGCCTGGCATGGCCGAGCGCGTTAAGGCGTGCACTCGTAATCCGAGGGTCGCGGGTTCGCGCCCGCGTCGCGCTAAACATGCTCGCCCTCCCAGCCGTGGGGGTGTATAATGTGACGGTGAATCCCACTATTCGTTGGTAAAAGAGTAGCCCAAGAGTTGGCGGTGGGTGGTGATGACTAGCTGCCTTCCCTCTAGTCTTACACTGCAAAATTAGGGACGGCTAGCACAGATAGCCATCGAGTAGCTTTGTGCGAATTTCCAAAAACACACACACAAAATATTATTATAGTTTTCCTTTAAGCGAGATTATATCACAGTAAATATTTTACCAATTGAATGTTCCAATATAAGTTATTTTTTTCAATTACTCTTTCCATCATATAGTAAGAATATTACTCTACAGTTATGAAAAGCTATTTATAATGAAATTATCAAACACTCATTCAATTCATTGGTATCTCGGTGTGTTTAGTTGTTGCCAACTTAATTCAAAATAATATTTATCTCACTGTTGTCAATATAAAACTTCGTGAAACCCAATAGTCCAACAAATATTTCACCTTAATTAAATCACATTATAATTACTTCAAACCGCCACACTGAAAGTCTTTTTTTCATTTGAAAGTGAGCCTTAGGGTTACTGATATCCACTTAATTATAATACTCAACATATTGCTAATTCTTCACCTCAACGTTATTCGTATAATTAATATATCGCAAGTTGGTCACACAGTAAATGTTTAAACTTGCTTTCTCGTTATCATTACTTAATTAATGGATTTCATACTCTTTAATTAGATCGTAGTTAAAATATCTGGCATCGTCTTTCATTTGTCATTATTTAATATTCAGTTCTGATGACAAAATCGCAGAGTAAGATACATTTAAATCATAAAATACTCTCAAATGCTTTTCATTATTCTTACCATTTTGAAATTACTTCGAAAAATCTTTCCGCACCAAGTGTTTAACATTAGTATTACAATTTTACTTACATTAAAAACCTTAATAATCAATTATCTTTAAACTCGCTATTATGTTTGACCTCACTTTCAATATTGAAAGTTCATTCCACTCCCATGTTCTTATCATTCAAGAATATTTATTGCATATACAGCAAACCAATTTTTCCTTCTTAATGTAATTGTGATTAAATTTTATCCAATGATTTCGCATTAAAATACTTTATAATACTGTTTTGATTATTAGTTACAAATCGTTGCAATGTGTTTGGCGTCAATGTTGCCATGCCCCTTTTCTTGATAGAAAACTTCTTTAAAATCAAAGAATTTACGTTATTCACCCGTTACCATACAAGCCCCATGGATTTTATCATATTTTCACGCAAGGAAAACTCATTACAACTACTGCAACAAATACATAGCTAGTTAGTACACGACTGTTTTTCTTAACTCTTCCCCCTACGAACAACTTTTTAGAAAAAAACTAACAGATAATTAAACTAGCATCGCTTGTTACTACCCGGATATTTACTCAAACATTTGTCTATCATAACATTAAATTTAGAGTTGTCATATTTACATCTACACGATAATTCATCAGCGCTATTTTGTTTGTTTGTTTTAAATAAGAATATGAAATTACTTTATCAAACTGATATATCACTGGTGTTATCTTAAAATTTGCCATTCATCGTTGCCGTTACGACGCCTCTGGTCGTTCTTCCGTTTTCCGAAGTTTCATCCTCTGCCTTCAGTGATGTCGAGAAACCCACTTGTAAAAAAATATATGCAAAACGGCTCGTTTGGATTCAGAAAATATTTTACATAGAAGAGCGAACAACGTTTCTACCTTCTTCGGTCATCATCAGATTCACAAAACCTTATAAACCTGACGATGATCGAAGGTAGAAACGTTGTTCGCTCTTCTATGCAAAATACTTTCTCAACCCAAACGAGCCGTTTTTCCATAAAAATTTCTTTACGTTTCTCAACGCCGCCTCCGCTTATCATGTTTCCAACATACTCTTTACACTTCTCTTAACTCCTCTAAAGCGCGAGAAACTGCAAAAGCGCGGGAAACTTTAGAAAAACGCCCTAAATAGCAGTCGTGGGCCTTTTCACTGTATTCTAATGCAACAAACAGAGAACATAGCTCTCATATTCTGACGCAAACTTTTAACTTTTAGATCTTTATTAAGCACCAAACGTATTTAATAGTAATAAATATTTGTTTTTATAAAAGGTTTCAGGAAAATTGTATAACACTTGTAACGAAAAGTAAAAAAGAACGTTCTGGAAATTTTGCGGAAGTGCACAACCGTTTTACAGCTATTACCTCACTCAAGTATTGCGAAATTATATTCCATGACGTCATATATTACCTCGAATATTCTTTTCAATAACAAAAAGAAATATCCTGCTGCTTTATAGCGCTATCTATCCTCAAGAATATTATTTATAAAAATATAAAAAGAAAAATCCTGTAGTGTCAACTTAATTTAAGTTTTCCCGATGTACAATCCCAAACTATTTATAAGTTGTCTTTCAAACAATTTAGAGCTATAATAAAATATATCAAAATCTAGTTGATTGTAAACTTGTTTAGACCTTGCCCTACGTGTTCAAAATTACGAACAAAGCTCTTTTAAATATTTGATGAATTTAAAAATTATAACCAAAACTCAATCAATGAGAAAATGAACATACTTTTTAAATTTAAGTTTACTCGATAAAATAGGCAAAATAAAGCAACATTACTTGTGTGTTTATTTCGGAAATATAGCTCATTATGACAAAAATCACACAAAGTTCACGCTGCTCCGTTAGAAGTGCTTGTAATAATTTACCATATGACTATACAAACAAATCCACAATTCACAATGATTTCAAAATATATTCTTTTTCAGTACAAGTACATTTAGTATTTCTTTCCCTCCGTACATTTGGTTTTACATATTAAACTATGTGTTGTTCTTCTTGATGACAAAAAACCCACTTGAAACAAAAATGTATATCGGAATGGTTAACTTGAAAATGTCCTTGGAAGATTGAAACGTTGTTCTCTGCTTTATTAATAAAAATGTTAAAACCCATAGCAGCCATGTTTTGTTTGTTTTATAATCTGTAATGATATATACTTACCTGCAAAAACATGTTAGCATGCCTCGTAACATTGAAAGTGAATATAACAGGTCAGCAATTAGCTTCACTTTGTTTAGTGTAATTATTTATTTTTTAAAACAAATTTAAGCAATGACACAAAAAATAAAATTATTTCGTTATTTTACACAACTTATTATTTACGAGTTCGTAAAGATAATATATATTATAAAACTGCACCACAACTTTAATTATATGATGTTATACCTTTAATTTCTTTATTGGTTCTTTTTAACATAAATTTGATTTTATACCTGACCCATAAGAGCATGCTTATAATCAAGTTAAATTTCTCAATTTACACAAATGCACGTTGTTACACAATGATAAAGATGACGCAGCGTGCAGTCTCCTGTCCCTGTTTTATTATTATTATTTTGAGACTAAAAACCCTGACCAAAACAGAACAACAGGACTGATCCGCCGCCAGGCTCTACTACAGCCCACACATGAACTTGTAGACCAGAGTAGAATTACAATTATTTTTTGTCCAACCGATATGCTTGCCCGAAATAGCCTACGACAAGTTTGTTTGTTTGTTTTGGAATTTCGCACAAAGCTACTCGAAGGCTATCTGTGCTAGCCGTCCCTAATTTAGCAGTGTAAGACTAGAGGAAAGGCAGATAGCCATCAACACCCACCGCCAACTCTTGGGCTACTCTTTTACCAACGAAAAGTGTGATTGACCTTTACATTATATGCCTACGACAAGTTTCTCCTTCTCCATGTTTACTACTAAACGCAAAAGTGAAAAACTCAGATTGAAATAGCTAACATTCCCAAGCTATTGACAACGTAGATAAGAAAACTGTACTGATTCGAGAACGAACAGGGCCTATGCTTAATTTTTTTAAGGAGTCAACAGAACCCACAGAACAAGTATTTTTTGGGGTCAATCCTGTAGTTCATTTCAAAATGTACTTTATCGTGGAAATTCGTATGAAAATTACCGAATGAAAAATTTTACGTAAATTAAAAGAAATGAAACATAATTTATTTTGTTGTGAATTCATATTTCATAAAATATGTACAAGTCAAACTATTTTATTTTTTTCAAACCACTTATTTTAATTCACACATGATGTTTAATTTCTCCCTGAAGCATGGCATAACAGTAACTTTGTTTCACTTTGGAGAAAATCTTTACGTCACTGTCAGTGTAATCTAATTTTGTTCATATATAACCCTTTACCATCTAGTTGATATGTATTTGTGAATAATATGTCACAGACATTTAGTGGAGAGATGGAAAAATCATACCATTTACATTACCACTGACTTTATAGCAATTAGTTCTTTCATATCATGAAACATTTTTAATTAGTTGTTCGTGAATTTGAATTTGTAATAACCAAATTTCTAAAATTAACAACATATGGAAAACATGTAAAGAGCTCTAAAATGGTTAGGTATGGTGAATTAAATTTATATTGATGTCCTTTTCTAATCAAAATAAATAATGAAGGTATTTCTTTTGGGGATCATCCATTGTGTATATGTATATATATTGCCAGACTGTACTTTGCACTTAGAAGAAGAGCCTGCGCGTGACAGACTCGTGTTGCCTAAAGATATTCAAGGTCACGGAGAACACGTCATACAACTTGCACAAATATTACGATAATCGCCTAAAGTTAAAACATTTTCTTAGATGATGAAAAATGTATACTAATGATGCAAAAATAGGTACAAGAGAGACAAATAAAAAGGGAGGGAGGTGACGGAGCAATGAACATAAAGAAGAAAGAGAGGAAAAGATGTTGCAGGTTCGACTCACGGGAAGAAATATTAACTGGTTTCATACGTTATGGTGAAGACAGTTTACTTGTATGAACAGCCCGTAACAGTTCCGATCTCTCTCGGAATCGGTATTTAGTCGTTTGAAACCTAAGAGTGTCAAACGAGTTTGACCTCTATTCCACTCCCATCCCCCCAGTGTATGTTGCGAGTTCCTGAGTAATGAACACTATCAAGAAATCAGAGCTAATTCCGCGTACTCGTTCTGCTCCTTTTTAAGGCCATATTCATGTTAGTTATCATGGTACCGTTACTGTAAAAATACACTATCGTGCGATCTGATTTTGTGAACTTCTACACTTCTCCTATAGTTCAAGGTCTATTTCGCCATTTCACATATATTCTGATTTAAAATGAAATCAGGCCTTCGAAATTTTTGTTTCTCTTTTTCACTCCGCGCGGTGAAAAAGTTCATTTTGATAGGGCCCGGCATGGCCAAGCGCGTAAGGCGTGCGACTCGTAATCCGAAGCTCGCGAGTTGGCGCCCGTGTCGCGCCAAACATGCTCGCCCTCCAAGCCGTGGGGGCGCTATAATGTGACGGTCAATCCCACTATTCGTTGGTAACTGAGTAGCCCAAGAGTTGGCGGTGGGTGGTGATGACTAGCTGCCTTCCCTCTAGTCTTACACTGCTAAATTAGGGACGGCTAGCACAGATAGCCCTCGAGTAGCTTTGTGCGAAATTCCAAAACAAACAAATTATTTTGATAGAGCCATCGAGCTTGTTTAAACACGTGGAGTGGATTGTGGAGAGACACGAGGAAGATGCCGTCACAAAAACGTTCGGAGAATCGTACAGCGACCATCGTTTTGCAATCAGAACAGAACTCGTACATTTTTCTGTTCACGTGGAGATGACGTCAGTCGAAAAGAGCATTCTCCACGATTGTAGCAGAGAATCGTAGATTGAAAGAGCGCGATTCTGTTTCAACAGTTTTATAATAGATTGATCGAATTAAAGAAATAAAAGATTCTAAAGTTAAAGCGATGTTACGTTTAAAGTGAGTCTGACGGTCTTACACTGCTTTCATAACAGTGAGCTCTTGGATCTTTTTGTATAGTATATTGGGCATATTGTAGGTAATACAACAACCATATATTCACATAGAGGTCCGATGTAGGTTTTGTAAAGTTTGATGATTTAGTGGCTGTTACAGCCTTTGTTCGAGCCCCCGATTCGACGGAGGAATGCTAGTTTGTTTCTTGTTTTCTCGAAAATATTTTCGTAATAAGTGGCCCAGGATATACTTCAATTTACTGTGATTCTTATCAATTTGATGGTTGTTTCAAAGGTGATGGAGGTTCTGTACAATGAAAGTTCGATTTGTCTAATGTTTTTGTCTTCCAATTTTCCTTTGAAACGCTATAGCCTGCGTTTTGATTGAATTGAGCAGTATTCGCCACACATTACACTATTTAATTAATTTATTTAGTAAGACTTGGGCTATGAACACTGCAGTGAGTGAATCACGTGATGTACTACAGATAACATTGTTATACTGAGAAATGATGGTGTAGATTAACTGTGGGAGCGATATGCCATTTACGAATAGAGTGTAGAGTAGCGGGATGAGGACAGAGACCTGGAGGACTCCTGCTGTTAGTGGAAATGCGTTGGAGGTGCTGTTATTAATTTCAACTTTAGCAGTTTTATGAGCGATAAAGTTAGTTAGCCATCTGGATTCACTGAACGTGTCCCATTTGTTGGTTTTAATTATCCTTTTTACACGATTGTTCGTGGTGTTCATAAGGTCCCTAAGTGACATATCACTCGTTCTTATAAATTGGACCTTTCTTCTTTCGCGGATTACATGGTTTACTTCCGGTACGAGTTTCGATGGATTTAAATTATGAGTGACTGTTTCACTTGTAACTGTGTTAATTACATTTAAAATAGCGTTGATAAACAGGGAGGCATGATTGTCTATTTCTTTGGTGTTCGAAGCTTATGTTATAATTTCGGATAATGTATCTCAATTTTTAGTTATAATTTCGGGTAATATATCTCAATTTTTAGTTATAATTTCGGGTAATGTATCTCAATTTTTAAGTTAAGAATTGAGAAATCTTGTATTATTTAAGAAGGATTGGAGGATTGGCCGTAATTGTAGATCGTGAAAAAAAGTGGACCGTGATCGTTGTGAATGTGGCTGTTGTGCACTTGAATGAGCAATGAGATAAAGAGATACTGTTACCAAATTCAATACATTCTGTTCCCTTTGGATTGGTGTGTCGTGCTAATATTGTTAATGACAAGGTAATTGTTGTCTGTTAGCAGGTGATGTTGTACTTTTCCTTTTCTGTTGATGGGTATACAGTTGAAATCAGTGCGTTCAGAACTAAGATAACCAATTATTATTACGTTTGGGTAATTATTAATGATCGACTGTATCTACACGTCATCAGGTAAAGAGGTTGGATAAAAGATGGTAGGTAGCGTTATGATAGTTCGACTGGGTAACCTGCCTTGTCACTGTTCGAATTTAAACCTTCATATACAACGAGCAACATTGTTCAACTATTCCCAATAATTCACAATTGGCCTCTCACAATATTATTCCATACACTGTAAATTCACCTCTAGCGTGACAAAGGAAGTTTGCTCACTCGTCGATTCCTCTGGTGATGAATTATTTCTTTATAAATTCTTATAATTAAAACAGCTCCCACACAAATAGGTTCAAATGTATTCTAATGACGGCTGGTATGATTATTACTACTTTTATTAAAATAAAGTAAAGAACAACGTTTCTCATAGGTTTCACAAATAGGTTCAGTTTCAGTGTTTTGGTAGTCAACAGCTCAAGAGACAGCAGCAGTCATCAACAAGCTCTCCTTCCTTCACCTTACTTTCACAGCTTCTCCTGATGTCTCGAGACAATCACCCTAGTTACCTCATTACCATTCCTTCTTCCCTCACCCACGATAATTTCAAATTCTCTAAAGTTAGATGCTACTTAACCTTAACTAATGAAGAAGGTAAACAGAAATTTATGTTTCTGACCGCTCCTGGTTACATTTCAAGATCCTTCGGGAATTTAAATTAACCTAAATTCTCACCATGGATATAGAAGACTTTGAGTTTCAGTATCAACTTATTTTTCTTTCAACGGGCCTCCTGTTTCCAACTCTGCGCTGTTTCAGGTTTTCCCCGTTTCTTCACAATTATACATAATGTCTACTATCCGTGTTTAACGTATTCACCAACCACACTTGTTAAGCAGTCTCTGATGTTTCAACAACATTACGTTACACATTATTTCATCAAATAAGTTTAGAGCCTTGTTAGTTCTTCAACCAAATTTTTGTTAGCAGAGCAAAGGGAAAGTTAAAACTTCTGACTGCTCCCGTTTGCCTTCAAGTTCTCCTATCAGTGAATTTTATCTTGATTTTCTTGCTGGGTCCTGAGATTGCGACATCCTGACGGGTCGTTGAGCAGCTTTATTTGTAGGATAGTTCTATAAAATAGGGTACTTTAGCTGCGAAAGTCTTAGTAAAGACTATGAATTACTTGGAACACATCAACAAACATTTCTTAATGTGTCTACACCATAAATACAACACATAACTTCTTGTGAGGCATTATAATCTATTCATGCTGTACACACTGTACACAAGTGCAGATAGCGCACACACATCTTCGAGCTAAACATTCTTTGTACAAGCATACACTGTGACGTTTGTAAACGTCTGACGAGTGTTCGTGTTTTTTTTTAATTTCGCGCAAAGCTGCATGAGGGCTATCTGTGCTGACCGTCCTTAAGTAGGTATTTCATGTTTATTGGCACAAAACTACTAGGCTATCTGTACCAAACAAAATGTGGTATACTATAATGGTATATAGAAATGAATGTTAAAATATGTAAAACTAAGATTTGTTAGGAAGACTGAAGCATTAAGTTCAAACTTGCTGTCAGTCACCTGAAGTTCACCTTTCCAGTCCTGGGTTCAGGTCAAAATAAAACTGAAATGTGTAAAAGATATCATGCTAAAATAGTGTATAGTCCAATAAAAACCTTTAACAAAAGACCAATGACTCTTAAAAATGTAAAAACATGAGTGAGGCAGCCAGTATCACCTATGACATTGGCTAATGTCAAGGGCAAATCTACCTTAAAGTATGTTTAAAACCCTGCTGGCAGCAGAAATGTACACAAACAGTTTTAGATAGAGAAAGTTGAAAACCATTTGCTGTGGTCCACTTCAGTATATGATAGATTTATGAGATGTGAAAGTCATCAATGAAAAGATCATTTGCAATTGTAGGGAGTAGCTGTTTACTATTGGCATTAAGCTTTATAATGAAAAGTGTGACACTCAGAACACAGACCTGGGGGACTTTATGTTCCTGTGGAAAAAACAGGAAAGTGTTGAGACCATATGGAACACACCATATTTGATTGAATATCTTTGTGTCGTATAAGCCACAACTAAGTACATTATGTATGCACCCAAGACTAAAGCTGTTTCCCGGTTCTATAAATCTTGAAAGATTAAACCAGTTCAACCAAAATAAACAAAGAGAAATGCACGTGAGAAGACTGCTTAGCTTTAGAAATTTAAAACAGCGGGACTCGTTCGTACTTCACCCTAACAATGCACTAGTATTGTAACTTCAACATACAAGACACAATATAGTTTTCTGTTAATTCAACAAAACATAAAAAATAAACAGTTAAGAACTGAAAGAAACAAGTATAATAAGTTAAAAATTAATACACAAGATCGGACAGCATGATTTTATCATTATAAAGTCCTATTTAATCACATCAGTTTAAACTTGATCATATTTGAAGGTTGTCAGAAAACACTGACAGATCCCTCTGATGATGGAACAAGTTATGTTATGCTCCACAGAGGGAAGAAAAATAAAGCTGCTTAAAAAGTCTACAGAGGCTGTCAGCTATTTCTTGGTTGTAGTTCCAGTCGTTTTTTTAATGATAACATTTTTAATTGTTAATCCAGCTTTTCATTTATTTACTTTAGTTAAAAGCAAAAAGATCTTTACATTCGTGTCCCTAAGGCATGTGCCTGGCAACAGTCAGTTGCAAACTCTCTTTGTTAACCTGAAAGTGACCTAATCGAAAATAATTTTTTTGATTGCATCAGTACTGTAATTAAGTGAATTTATTTTTGCCCTAAGAATATATCTGTACCTTGTATAGCGTCTGTAACTGAAGATAAACGTTGCACTTGAATCATCATCCACCACGGAACTTTGGCTTTGGTTGATTTCACTTGAATACATTTTCTCATCCTCAGTTGAAAGCAATTGTGGTGTGTTCTCAAAATAAAATAGAAAATAATCAATTTTAGAATATACCCATAACAGTGGCAATAGAAACTTACAGAAAATTGAGATATTCTAAATGAATAGTTTTCAGTTATTTATTTTTGTTTGATTGTAATGCTCTTCTGTTAAATCATAACCTTATTTTGTAATGATTAATATTAAGTACTCTGATTACATTTTAAATATTATAAGAGTTTCAGAACAGAGATACGTATTATACTATCTACATTATGACAGCTTTGGGAATAAAATCCAAAATGTTACTGTTCTAAGCCCTGAAATTTACCAATGAAGCAACATGGGGCTTACATGACTTACCTTAAAACATAAATGAACATAAAATACGTCATTTACACTGAAAACATGTAAAAGATAAAAGTAAAATTAGTATTATGAAACAATTTTGATATAACAATAAAATACACTGAAGTTTCCTTATCATGTTTATATACAAATGAAGATTTTTAATGTTACAAAAACTTATTTTTTGCTCCTTGACAAATACAAAAATTCTTTAAAATATTATATTCAAATCTACCATATATATTTATTATATATTTTTTGAGAACACTGTTTAAGTTAAGCACTAAGTTACCCAATGTACTATCTGTGTTCTGCCCATCGCATATCGAAATATAGCAATAAATAACAAATAAATAGGTCATGAATAACCTCATTACACCAAATTTTTATTTAATTATAATTTGTTATTTAAACCAACTAGAGCCTTGCACTTTTAGTTACAGTTTGTGTTTTATTGGAATATTCATGAAAAAGCTGCATTCATTAAAAAAAATAACATGAG
Source organism: Carcinoscorpius rotundicauda (assembly GCA_011833715.1). Taxonomy (NCBI): domain Eukaryota; kingdom Metazoa; phylum Arthropoda; class Merostomata; order Xiphosura; family Limulidae; genus Carcinoscorpius; species Carcinoscorpius rotundicauda. Next base: position 75,234,780 of record CM022396.1, on the reverse strand, counting down.
GTGTGACAAGATCGTTTATTACTAATAATGAAATGTTCTTTATACACCAATATGAACTACAGAAATTGAATAATATAAAGTATTATAAAACAACCATTAATTTACCACATAAATATAAATATTTATTTGTCAACAAAGATCAATTATAATGTTGCACCTGACTTACAGCTTGCCCTAAATTACACCACAGAAGTTATGAACAAAACTAAATATCTTATTTAGACAATCAAACTCTTGTGATTTTCTTATAATAGCACTTCATATTTTGTTGTTGTTTAATTGTAACTTGGTAAATAATTTCTCGGTAAATAGTGCATATTAGACAGATCGAGTTAAAATCTCACCATTGATATCCATTGTAGAATACACAATCCTAACACTGCCAATATCATTATTACCCATCAGAAGATTGTCAGATTTCTTAGGTTGTTTTGAATTGCCTTTAATTCTTCTGCTAAACATTTTTGATTACATTTGTTGTTAAATTCAGAAAAATAGGCAGTAAAATGCTGAATCCAAGGTATTAAAAAGTCATCTCTGTAATGTTTGTAAAAAGTTGAATACATTATTAATCTGGTATTGATACCAACAACTCAGTAATTTGTATGAAACTGTTTTCAAAACCACGATAAAACATAAAAGATATATATATCAACATAATCTTTGTGGAACATAATTCTCTGTAAAAATTATTTTATCGTATCCACATATTTATTTCGTTCATTGTCTTTAGTCCATAGTAGGAATGACCGTCACATTATGAAGCCCCCACGGTTGAAAAGGTGGACATGTCTGATATGATGGGAATTAGAACCCAAGAAAATTCACATTATGAATCAAGTGCCCTATCTATCTTGACATACCAGGCCTGGAAAATATGAGACCGATTGATCCATCTTGGATCTCTAACCTTTAAACTAATCTAAAACTTTAAAATAACATTTACAAAATTTAGACAATGCTTGTCATTCATATAATTACCAAACTTTCTCTTAAACTCACTTAAAATTAATGTCTCCACAATATTTGAAGTTTACCCATTATATATGTCAATACCAGTTAGAAAAATAAAGCTGTCTCAACCGACTGTTACTCCGACCATGCCAAAATTTATGTATCCTAATGATACTATTCTAGTGTTAAATAATTTAAAAAAATTATGCATCTACACTGTCAGTTCCCTTCAAAATCATAAACAGCTCAATCTAATCTCCCCTAACTTTTCTTTTTTCAAGAACAAACAACTTAAAAAATTTTAACCACTCCATCCTACGTATCATTCTCATAACCCTTCAATGTACCCTTTGCAAAAATCCAATGCCTTTCCTGATGAGGTAAGCCCAAGACTGAACACAGTATTCAAAATGTGGCCTAAATTATAACACTTTAGCTTCCTATTCAGTACCTCTGTATAACCACTTAAAATCTTTTTTGCTCAACCACTAGCAACAGTACAATGCTGAATGCCTTCAGACAGACCAACTGTAACTTTAAAATTCCTTTCTTTGATTACACTGTGAAAGTTATTTCCATCCAAATTTTACCTATAATTAAAATTTTGCTAACCTGTATGCATTAACTTTCATTTATTATAATTAAAACTCATGTGCCCATTACTTGCCCAACTGAATAAATGATCAAAATCCATTATTAAATCAGCAGCATTCTCTCACATCTAGTGACACCTATGACCTTAATGTCATTTTCAAGTTTAAGTACATCAATGACAGAGATAAAGGAATAATCTACAAGTTACTGAATTTATTCCTTTATCTCTGTCATTAATGTAAATCAAAATAAAGAAAAGGTTTTAGGACTGAACCCTATGGTACTACACTTGTAAACTTATCAGTTGGACTTAACTTCACTTATAACAACTCTCTCCCATCTTATTTGTTAACTAATCTCCAACAACTGACACATTTTTAAAAGCCTTTTACATGGCACCCTGTCGAATAATTTCTGAAAATCCAGATATACCAAATTTACATAAACAGTAAACTTTTCAAAAATATCAAAAGATTTTCAATGCAAAATTTTCCTTTACTGAAACCATGTTAACTACCAAAACAATTTTGAACTTCGTTAAATGACTTTATGGAACACTGTTATCTGGCTTTTGATATTTTTTTTTTCCTAAAGTGATTGCAACTAATCAGCCTATAATTACTGGAATAATTTTATATCACCTCTCTTAAAAAGGGAAGTGGCATCAACTAACATCCAATCCTTTGGCACCTGCCAACTATTCATGGACTTACAAAAAAATAATAGTAAGCAGCTCACATTTCCTTCACCTCCTTTAAAACTGTTGGGAATATACCTGTCATATGAAACTTTTTTTCATAAATTCAAATTTTTTTTCTTAATAAGCACAGAATAAGTTCAGTCATCCTGTTTCCCAATATTAATTAGTAAAAACTAAGAAAATTGCAGAATTTAACAAATAAAATCTCATAATCAACAGGCACAAGCATTCATTTATCTTCTCTCATGGATTCTACCCCATCCCAACCTGTTGCATCCTCTTACAATATTTAAAAAAATCATTGCTTGTTAATTTTTGTTTTCAGACATTTTTTTATTCATCCTTTTTTACGTCCTAATTTCCTGCTTTAGCAACTTTCTCAATCTTTCGTATTTCCTGCCATACCAGTTTATCCTGCAATTAATTCTTGGCCATATGCCTCACAAAATTATGTCACGAGCTTTCTCTTTAAATGTCTTTATTAGTCTCTTGTACATATTAACTAGGTCCTCTAACCTACCTTTTAGTCTTTACATACACGACAAACACTACATTTCTACTCGCCCCATTTATTACTTCTCCTGCTTGGTCAGTTATGTCTTGTACCTGTGCACCTGGGTAAGCATGATCTAATTTGCTTCTCCCTATATACCCTACAGGCTATCCTATCCACATACCTTGTCAAGGAATCACCTATAACTACCTTAAGTTCATCATCCATATCCTTCTGTCCCTTTTGCTTTCGTTTCCTTCAAGTTTAATAGTTCATCTACATAACCCAAGGGCTGAAATATGTTACTCAGTAAAAAAGGGCTCATCACAATTAAATTTACGACTTTGGCCCTAACAGTTCTCCTGACTTCCTGAAATTCATTGTTATATGATGTAATTCTTTAATGTAAGCTTCCCTACCAATCCTGCCATCATTTCCCATACTTTACCTTTCTATCTATTGTCTCAGAATAATCTCTACTTTTCCCATAACTTGCAACCTCTACACACATACTGCAAGTTTTCACTACTAACTTTCCTTAAACGTACATACAAGTCCCGAATTCCCAACTAAAAACCCATTCACTGCACCCATCACGGTGTCCACCTGCAACACAAAGGTGGGGAAATTGAGGCAAAGTGGTGTGAAATGAATATTAAAATGATATACATGTGCTGAATGAATGGAGAAAGAAATATATTTCTTATTTTGCTGGATTGAGGAAGTCATGCCTGTCACACCAAAAAAACTGAACGTTTAATTTCTACACCAGTCTTAACCATTACATTTATGATCTGAAGGTACATACTTAACACTAAAATTACATCAGTAGCCTATTGTTAACACTCTTAGTGTTTGGTTTGTCTAGTTTTGAATTTTGCACAAAGCTACATGAGGGTTATTTGCACTAGCAGTCCCTAATTTAACAATGTAAGACATGAGGGAAGGCAGCTTGTCATCACCACCCATCGCCAACCCTTGGATACCCTTTTACCAACAATTAGTTGGATTGAGATTCACATTATAATGCCCCCACAGCTTAAAGGGCTAGCATATTGGTGCGATAGGAATTCAAACCCACGACCCTCAGATTACAAGTCGAGTGCCTCAACCACCTTGTCATGCTGGGGCCACTCTTAGTGTAAAGCCCAAGATTTGAGAAGCTTTTAGTATTTTCATCACTACTTTGTTTTCACAGTAAAGTAATGAAGTTTACATTTAATCATGTATAACTCAGAAATATTTCAAAAAGTGACAATAATTATTCTTTACTTTTAGTTCGATGCATATGCCATACATAGGCTTACCATAATTTTGAAGCCTCAAACCGGGACAGTTCTTAATTTTTATTATCGGTACCAGCACTGGTATAATAAAGAAGTGCTTTCACAACCTAACTCCTCTTAAGCTTTAATGTTGCCAAAAAAAACACTGGTAGTTTATATTTCTAACATTTATTTAAATTCAGCAAGGCAAGGAACATCAAAATTTCATTAATTTTTCACAAAACACGTTTTTGTGACCATTCATATTTTTTTAATTGAATGAATTTTCTTCAAAAAATCTTAATAAGTTTTTATTTTTCAAAGAACTCGGAGCAACATTCCTTTCACTGTTGATTCATTCATCAGAAATCTTTCGCGAGACCAAATGCTATTCATCACAGAAAATACTCTTTCAACTGGGGCTGAAGTACCTGGTAAACACAAAATGTATGCCATAACTTGCCTGAAAACAGGAACAAAAATACTTTGAACTTTGAAGTGGTTGAAAAGTTACACCTATTTTTTTTCATAATCTATTTCATTTGCTTTCCACTCGTCACATTTTGATAACCAGAAGGATTTAAAAAGAACAACTTCATCAAACAGATCATCAACATTGATTGCAGCATTTCCAAGCATTTCATTAATTTTTTTCAGCAGCTGATTCTAAGTCAGACCACATGAAAACACTGTTTTTTATCCAAACAAAGTAGTCCCCACCACCAAAATTGTTTTCCCACAGCTCAATACAAGACAGGAAGCAATAATAAAAAAAACTGGTAAATTCCTTCCAGATCAAGTGTTTTTGGTATCCTCCCCTCTTCCTCCAATACACCATTTTTGTTTTGTTTTTTGCACCAAGGGGAATAAAGGAATTATCTCGTCATTCTTTCAAGTTGGTTTTCAACTTAAGTTCTGCAGCAATATCGCTTACAGTTGCTTTTGTTTTCTCCATGGCAAAAATCACTTTGTTGAACAAGTCTAGTTGTCTATGTACAACTAGATACATTTCTCCATATTTGCTCTCAAAAATCTTTTTATTAACAATGGACATTGTTCTTGTGAACAAAAATATGACTTCAGGCAATAAATCTGAAGAATTCTCTCAACAGCTGGTAATAAAGACAAAAATCACATATTTGTACATGAAGCACTTGTACTCGATTTCTACAAACTCAGAATTCTTTTAGGTGTGTAACACACTCAGTGTATATACAGAAATACTTGTAAATTTTGACCACCAAACTTTCCACTTCAATATGAAGGGCATCAATTGTAGTTTGGAGACAGTTATGCACAATATGAGAACCACAACCAACACCAACAATATTTTTGCCAAGTTCCTTCTTCAATCGACTATATACATTGTTTTTTTCCCTTTATCTTTACACCACCAAAATTTGTATTACACGTCACCCCAAAAAGCAACATTTTTTTAATAAATTGTTTTTTAAAGTGGAAACCAAGCAACTTGTCAAAATTTCTAATGTCACTTCAGGAACCAAATGAAAGTCTGAAAGTTTCAATTTCACTCCTTCCTCCAGTAAAAATTACCACTCCATAACAGGTATAATTTTGGCATATTTTTTTGTTTGAAGCATCTGCTATAAGTAAAACAAACTGGACCTCCACTAAGTCTCTCTTCAATTCCTCTACCGCTAAATAACAATTTCATTCAGAATAATAACCTCATTCTTTGGTCTGGCAGAACTTAACTTTGGTTCAAATAACTTTGCTGTCAGTTTGGAAGAGAAATCAGCCATTTTAAAGCTTATGCCATGGATTGCTTAAACTTTAAGCAGCTACCAAAAGATTAGTTACATGTTTAGTACTTTTTAAATGGTCTTTTATGTCTGAACAGCCACCATGTGAAACAGAGAACACAAATAAACAATGCAAAAATTTTATTCTGTCCTCCTTACCGCAACTGTTTTTCAAGAATTTACATTCTCTTGAAGTTGACTGTTCAATGTGCACTTTCTTTTACCAACTTTGGACATTATGACTAGGAATAATTTCTAAAATAAAATAAAAATAATTTAGCATGTACCGTATGACTACAATAATAAATACTGTAATAAGTAAAGCAATCACAAAGCAAAAACATTTGCTCAAAGAAAGCTTTGTATATGCTGCCGCTTGCCTGTTTTGCTGCAATGGAATCCCCAACAGCAATCCATTGATGACTCATTGTACTTGAACCGGTACTGTATCAGCTATCTGTGAATTTCGTCTGATGCAATACCTGCACCCTAGTGATATATGTTTCATATATCACTGCTTCATAGCAACATCACCGTAAGCCGTGTTAAGCATAGCAAAAGTTTCAGTCGCAGACTATTTAACCAAATAAAATTATTTTGGAGTTTTTCTCATTAACATAACAGAAGATTGATTTCTATTTAGAGTAAAACAGAGAAGTAATATGTATGCATTAATTTATAAATTTTCTCCGTAATTTAATATGTTACTTAAGAATGAGTATTCAGACCTTGTTTTGAACAAAAGAGGATTAATCATAAAAGAATTTTGATTGAAAAAAACAATGAACAAACTTTGAATAAAAGTGTAAGTAATAAATGCTAAGACCTTCATTCATTGTAACGCAGCTGTTTGGTCTTGACGTATCTTATTAGACAACACCAGTCTCATTTTTTACAAAGACGTTACTTGATGTTGTCTTTGTAATAATATTTACTTTAAAACTTTGATTCCTTAAAGTTAGTATTGGATGGATTTTAGAAATATTTCTCTTACATAGAGGTTAAATTTGTGGAATTTTGGATCAATTCAAAGAGGTGGATAATTTTAAGGGGAAGGTGAATCCTTAAATTACCAACTTGGTTTTATAGTCTTTATTGTTTATGTGGTCCATCTACTGCATTATATTAGATAATTTTATGTTTTTGCTGGTTACAGCATCTATTCTAAAGCACATACAAAATGTGTGGTGAAATTACTTATTCTCTATGAAAGAAACCTTAGTAATAATCTATGTTTATTGCAATATTTGTGATATTTTGTTTTTATTGACTAGTCGTCTGTTATGGACACTAACCAAAGGCATGAACACACAAGCTGTTTAATGTATAAATTATTTTTAAAAACTACTCTATAAGTGATTTTATGTTTAATAAATTTCAGAAATTTGAAGTTTTCTTGACAGAACTTGACACACTTCATATTTGAAGTATTAAACATTGTACTTGTATTTAGCGGATAGAATCTTTTACAGTTTCTTATGTTTGTAGTGAACTTTATATGCATTATTTCTTTTAAGAAAGTATACTGAGATGTAAAAAAATTCCAACTTTATATATTTGCTGTAGACAACTGCAGGCTTTATTAATGTCAGACTAGAAGAAGAGACTCCTATATTTAAAAAACAAAGAATCAATTTTAGGTAACTATCAATTTATAATATTAAAATATACAATTTAATTCATCATGCATTATTCTAGGATGTAAAAAAAAATTTGATGAATAGTTATTAGTATTAATTTATGTAGTTAAATATGTTCAGTCCATATTATTTGTTTAGTAAGATTTTAAGTTGTCATGCCATTTTGTTAAAAGTGAAATGACATGTATTTGTAAGTCAATTTCTGTAAAAGTTTTGAACTAAATTTCGACAATTTGCAATAAACTGTGTATGTTGTAAACCTACAGATATTTCAAAGCATTTCCATACAAATATTAATTTTAATACATTTTTTATTTTTCCCACAGCTTCAAAGCTACATTTTGTCTAATTAATCTATAAAAGTATGACTTTCTTTTATTTTGAATTTTAATACTATAAATTTACATATCCTTTTATTGGATTTTAAATTGTGGCTCTACGTAATTTTCATATCATTAAGAAATCTCAAGTGAATAAAACTATAATGAAGTTTTAGTAATTGAAAACTGAACATCTGTTAAAATCATATTATTGTGCTTTTAATAATTACGTTCCCAGAAAGAAATATTTTATTGTGGATAATTGGTTACAAAACATTCTAATGTTTTTATGCTTTCTTTTATTTTGATACATGTGTGCCTCAGGAAAAATGAGTGAGGCCTGAGCTGCCCTAATAATAATTATTCATATTATAATCTGACATTGTGAAAGAATGATAAGAGCAGGCACCAGACAGTAATCACTATTAAAAACAAAACATTTATCTTCAGCTGTAGTTATTGAAATATGTTTGAATACTGAACACTGACTGTTTTGCTATTGGCTTAAATTAGTTGGTCTTTTGAAAAATGAGTGAATAATAACTTCTAAAGTGTTTTGTATATCTTTAAGAAATTTTGCAAACTTTCAGTGATCATGAGTCATTTGTCAAAAAAAAAGAAAATTGGTGTTTTTAATGAAATATTAATTTTCATTAAAAAGTTTTCGATGAATGTATGGTATTAAAGTGTTGACCACTCTGATTGCAAAGTTACTTTCATGTCAATATTAATAGTACTTTTATTCATCTGAAAAATCTCAAATTTCATTTGCATAATTTTACAACTGTACATTATGAAATATTATAATTATTATTTATTTTACCTAATCTGACTTTAAAATTTCTCAATATTAAAAACGTATATTCCTTACAGAAAGAAAAGAGTGGTTGCAAGTAAAAACAGATTGGCTCACAAAGGGTATAAGAGAAAAAATTAAATAAAAGCATCACAGATTTATGAAATTTGAATTGAGTGGTATTATAGAAAGTTTAGAAGATCAAGAAATATGTTCAAATAGGAAACCAGGATACACCCAAAAGGATGTATGAAAAAATCTGTCTGAAAACATTTATTAAAGCATATTAGTGGTAAACAAAAAATGTTAAAATGGGGATAGGATTCTTGAGGGATGATAAAGAAAGGCTTGCATCTCCTGTTTATGAAATGGCTAAGTTTTTAAAATTCTACTTTTTCTTCAGTTTTTACAAATGAATACTTAATCCATATTCCTTATTTTGAGCAATTGACAGATTAAAACAAAGTTGAACAAGACAATTTCATAAATTCTGAGCTTGTTAAAATAAGATTGAGAAGTTTAAAAAATAAGACTCCTGGGCCATAAAGTATTTCCCAAAGGTTTTAAAAGAGGCCAAGGATTGGATATGTTAGCCAATTACCATATTTTTTTATTTTTTTATTACGAGTACCAGCAGATGGGAAATAATCTAATGTCACTTCTGTCTTCAAGGGAGAAAACAGAAGTTGTCCCAGTAATTATCAATCTATTAGTCTTGTATCAATTGTGGAAAAATTTTGGAAAGTCTGATAAAAATACTTTGTAAAGTCTTTTAAAAAAGTTTTCAGAATTTTATTAGATAGTCAGCATGATTTTACTAAAGGGAAATCTTGCCTTTCAGATATTTTGACATGCTTTGAAAATGTTACTGCATATATAGATTAGGATAAGGGTGTAGGTTTGATGTATCCGGATTTTCCGAAAGCATTTGATAAAGTGTCACATAAAAGGTTTGGAAACCTTTTTCTGTAGATATGGGGGATAAGTTAACAAATTGGATAGAAAAGTGGCTTAATGGAAGAAAGTAGAGGGTTGTTACAAATGGTGTTCAGTCAGACTGGATTAATATTACAAATAGTGTATCTGATGGCTGAGTCTTAGAACCATTGCTCTTTTTTTATTAACGTTAGTGACATAGATAAAGAAATAGTGAATAAGTTAATTGGATTTGCTGATGATATCAAGAACTTGAGTGCTGCTAACTGTGAAAAGGATGTTGCTGCTTTACAAAAGAACTTAGGTAATTTAATGAGTTGAGCAAACAAATGTCATATGGGTTTTAATTATGATAAATGCAAGATAGTACATGTGGGTTATCATAATTTGAATTACAAGTGTAGTTTGGACAGGAATAACTTTAACAGTGGCATGAAAGAAAAGGATCTTGGTGCAATGGTTGATCAGTCTCTTAAGCCATCCAATCACTGTGATGTTCTTGGTGGAAAGGCAAATAGGATTTTAGATTTTGTCTGCAGAAATATTGAGTACAAGTCAAAAGGAGGTTATAATTTCATTGTACAAGCCACTTCTGGAATATTGTATTTAATCTTGGGCTCCTTCTCTTAGAAAATACATTAAATTGTCAGAAAGGGTTCAGAAGGTGGATACTAAAATGGTACCTGGAATGGAGGGGTTGTCATATGAAGAGAAATTAAGTTCCTTAAAAAATATTTTTTGAAAATAAGGAAGAGTAAGTATGATCTGATGGAAGAGTTAAGATTGTAAAAGGACTTGATAGTGTTGCTGCATCAACATTGTTCATACTTAACAGTGAGAATTATGGAACTAGGAGACACAAGTATAGATTTAGAGAACATAGAAGCTGTCTCCAGCTGAAACAATTTTGTTTTTCAAGTGGGGTTGGTTGACTTCAAATGTTGTAAAGGCAATAAGTATGAGTGAACATGAAAGCTTGATAGATGTATGAATGATAGTGACTGGCTTTAATTTTTTTTTAATTAATAGTTGTAGTTTGGCTTAGGATGAGACAGTTTAGATATACCAACAGGTCCTTTGTTGTCCCTAAACATTGTTATATATTATATTAAAGCATATAGTATTCTATGACTGCTGTAATTTAACTGGCTTTCTAACTAAGACAAGGCTTAATTCTCTTCCTAGAGGTGTGTCATGGTGTGCATGTTATGACCTTTCAGATAACTGCATTAAAAATTTAGTTTAGCTGCTTTATTATCATCTTATATGAATATATTTTATATCAGAAAATAGTTAATGAATCAAATTTTAAAATTATGTGTATTTTAATTTCTTAATTGATGGAAATATTTTTAAAAAATCCTTAATCTCCTCTAGTAAGAGAATTGTGACAGTTATTCTCCAGGTCTTCCCCCTTTTCTAATTTATTTACAACCCTTCATCAAAGTACTAAAAGCAACTTTAAATGACAAAATATAGCTATCACCATTCATCTTTTTTTTTGCTCTCTAGAGACTGAGAGACCTTTTGCTATATACTCTTACAGGATGGATTAGACAACTCCTCTGGGTGGTGTATTCTTCCCTGGATATTCATGCTTGTTGGACATTTCATATTTCATTGCATCAGCTTCATCACCTGTCTCATTTTTTCTCTCACTTTTGTCATAATTTGGACAAGGTCATTTAGGTGGACATGTGGTTGACTATGTGCACATTCATTTCTCATTATCTTCATCTAACTGTTTCAACTCCTGTGAGATAAAAATGGCCATGCTAATCCAATGGAACTGTTGACATTTTCAATTAAATGTGAATGACATCAAGGATTTGATTGACTTTTATCATCCCAAATGTCTTTCTTAACAGGAAAAAAATTTAAAACCTACTAATACAGTTACAATTTGACAATACTCCTTACACCGAAATGACAAGTCATGTGTAGGACAAGGACATGGGGGAGTAACACTGCTGGTTGATCAACATGTGCCCACCTAATCCTTGTTGTTGAATATGACCTTGGAGGCTGTAGCTGTCTGTATCTCTTTGGGTCATACCATCACTGTTTGTTTACTGTACCATACCCCTGGAAAAATGGATGCCCTCATTGAGCAACTGCCAACCCCCTTTTTAATTTTTGGGGATCTTAATGGGCATAATCTCCTCTGGAGTGGTTCTAGTATTGATGTGAGAGGTTGTGCTATAGAGCATATGTTCCTGAATCAGAACCTGTCTCTTTTTAATACTGGCTCTTACACTTATTTTCATGCACCCAGTCAGTCATTTACTTCAATAGATCTTTCTATCTGCTCCCCTTCATTTTTCACTTACTTTTCTTGGGATGTTTACATAATCCACAGAGTAGTGATCATTTTCCTATCATATTAAGAGAGATGGATCCCATGGTCAGTGCCACCTGATCCATGTGCCTTACTGGAAGTTGGACCAGGCCAACTGGCCCTCTTTCACTGCTCTCTTGGAACTTGATCCTGCCATCTTATGTAAATCATCGATACATGATTGTGTAGTAACTGTAACTAACTATATTACCCAAGCAGCTGCTCAGTGCATCCCCACTCTTGGTGGAATTCTGCTTGTTCTATAACAGGAAAAGCTCAGAAATGTGCTTGGGATAAATTTCATAGATATTCCATGCTTATAAACTGCATTGCATTTCACCAAGCCCGTGCACAGGCTTGGTGAGTTTGATGTCAAAGCCACAAGGACTCGTGGATTAAATATACCTCCAACATTTCTTCAACCACCAGTTCAAAAATCATATGGGACAAGATCCAGAATGTGAGTGGATGGTATACTTTTGTCCCCATCTCTATCTTAATATTCAATGGCCATGAAATCGCTGATGTTCAGAGCATTGCCAATACTTTTAGTGAACGTTTCTCTCATGTGTCTAGCTCTTCAAATTTATCCTCTTCCTTCTTAACTATTAAAACATGAGTTGAACATCTGACTTTTTCCTTTTTGTCTGATTGTCCCTATGACTACATTTGCCCTCTGACTCTAGTGGAACTCCAACTTGCACTTCATTGGTCTGGCAGTACATCAGTTGGGCCTGATGATATACATTATGAGATGTTACACCACTTTTCTCTTGCCTTTTTTACTGTTCTTCTGGCTGTCTTTAGCTGTTGTACTCCCTATTCTTAAATCTGGGAAGGATCCAAAGATTCTTTTGAATTATAATCCCATTGCTTTGATGAGTTGTCTCAGTAAGACCTTAGAGAGAATGATTAATGCTCGTCTTGTTTGGTTCCTTGAATCAAACAACCTTCTCTAATCCACTCATTGTGAGTTCCGAAGATAATGCTCCAGGATAGACCACTTAATTCTCCTTGAAACATCAGTAGCAAAAATCTTTTTCAAGTGACAACATCTTGTTTCTATTTTTTTATTTAGAGAAATCTTATGATACAACATGGAGATATGGCATCTTACGAGACCTTCACTCATATAGATTGTGTGGCAATTTGCCACTTTTTATAAAGCATTTTTAATGAACTGACAATTCCAGGTCCATGTGGGCTCAACACTTTCCCGTTCTATTCTGCAGGAACTTGAAGTCCCTCAGGACTGTGTTCTGAGTGTCACATCACACTTTTCATGATAAAGATTAATGCCATCAGTAAACAGCTACCCCCAACAGTTGCAAATGGTCTTTTTGTCAATAATTTTTACATCTCATGTCAGCCATCAATCATGAGGTCTATTGAGTGGCAGCTACAAACTGCAATCAATCATATACTTAAGTGGACCACAGCAAATGGTTTTCAGCTTTCTCTCCCTAAAACTGTTTGTGTGCATTTCTGATGCCAAAGGAGAATTCATCCAGATCCAGAACTTTGTTTTAATGATGTTGTACTTCCTATCTTCACTGAGGCAGTTTTTAGGTCTTATTTTTTACTGTAAATGAAACTTTATTTCCCATCTTAAGCAACTCATGTCAAATGTATAAGAGCACTAAATATCCTCCATGTCCTCTCTTTCACCTCTTGGGGAGCAGATTGATATCCGATGTTTAAAATTTATCGTGCCTTTATCCAATCCAAACTTGACTATGGATATTATGGTTTATGGTTCTGCCAGAACCTTAGCACTGAAAATGCTGGATCCTATCCACCATCAGGGGATTTGCACTGGGTCCTTTTTGTACTTTTCCAGTCCAAAGTTTGTATGTGGAGTCCAGTGATCCCCATCTGTATTTGCAACTGTCTCTTGTATATGCTTCTAAACTTTGCTCTTTACCACAGCATCTCACTTGGGGTTGTGTTTTCTATCTTCAGTGGACCACACTTTTTTATAATAGAAAATCTGCCATTATTTTTTTTAGCCTTCGTATCCAGGCACAATCAGAAAAATTAGATCTGTCTTTGAATAGCGTAGCAGCATCAACAGATCAGCCTCCTCCACCATGGCTAATTACTATCCCCAACTGTGACCTATCTTTGAGTCATCTGGGGAAGGCCGGTATTCCTGTTTAGAAATATCACTCTTTATTTGCTAAACATCTTTCAAATGATCCATCTATTCCCATATATACAGATGGTTCAAAAGCAGGTGACTCTGTAGGTTCTGCCATGGTTTGTTACAATTTGATTGAATCACACAGATTCCCCTCTACACTTTCTGTATTCACTGTCGAATTGTATGCCATTTCTCTTGCTTTGAGTCATATTGGAACTATGCAATATACAAATTGTATGATTTATACTGATCACTCAGCTGTCTGTTGGCCCTGACATCATTCCATGTTAGTTACTATTCTATTCTTATCAATATCCAAAACACACTGGCCCATCTGTCTATCACCTATCTCTATCCAGTTTTTTGGATACCAGGTCATGTTGGTATTCATGGGAAAGAGCTAGTTGACAGAATAGCAAAGTCCACCTGCTCTGACTCTGTCACCCTGTTCCATACATGGACTGTGGTCCAGTTATTAAAACCCGACTGTATACCAGTTGGCAGTTGACCTGGAGTGAGCAACGAAATAATAAGCTTTTTCAAATCAAGCCTTTCTTAGCTCTTTGGCCATCTTGTTTTTGTGAAGATCAAAGGGAGGAAGTTGTTTTGGCTATGCTATGCATTGGTCGCAGTTTTTTAACTCACCACTTCCTTTTATCTGGTACTGATGCACCAATGTGGGGCAGTCAGGTCACAATCATACATATTTTATTATCATGCTATCGTTACAACCAAGAATGACGATGCCATTGTAAACAAATTTTTAAGGCAGGTTTGTCCTTGTCATTAGGCAATGTCGTAGATATTACTGCCTGCCTTACTCATGTTTTTACATTTTTAAGAGCCATTGGTCTTTTTAACTTAATTTAAGGTTTTTATTGGACTATACACTGTTTTAACATGATTTCTTTTACATATTTTAATTTTATTCTGACCTGAACCCAGGACTGGAAAGATCAACTTCAGGTAACTGACAGCAAGTTTTAACTTAATTCTTCAGTCATCCTGGCAGATCTTAATTTTACATATTTTTACCTTCATTTCCATATACCATTATAGTATACTACATCTTGTTTGGCACAGATAGCCTAGTAGCTTTGTGCCAATAAACATGAAATACCTATCTACCTACAGTTTTGGGCTCACTTACAGAAGTTTTTCCATCCTTGTGACACTTCATTCATTTCATTCTCTGTGAAGTGTGTACTCTGGTTGCGGCAAGTTGCTTTCTCTCATCATTTTGCCTCTGTGGAGCTCTTGCCATCAGGTGCTATGTTCAACATCCTTTCTCTTTTGGCTCTTTTTGAAGAATGGCCCTGCATGGCCAGGTGGATATGGCACTTGACTCTCAAGCTAAAGGTCATGGGATCTGATCCCTGTGATACAAAACATGCTGCCCTTTTTGCCTTGGGGGATTATAATGTAAACGAACTTTTGGAAGGAAGTTCAACTATACCCTCCACTAATTTAATGTGGACCTTCAACTATCCTGTGTGAAGGTGAGATATCTGGGAAGTTAACATTTCCTTCATGTGAAATGTATTTCCAATAGATATTTACCTTCTCACACCTTTGTACCTGTCTTCTCCACTTTTGTTGTACTTTCTTCTTTCCATGTTTAGAAATGCAATTCATTCAATCATAAGTTAATAGGAAGAGTTACAGCATCTGGTTTGGCCCCTGTATTAACAAGTGTTTTTGTGATATGAAAATATTTGGTTTATAATTATTGGAACTGAAATGATTTTTATGAATTAGAAACACTTTTTACCATTAGAAATTTAAATCTGTAATGATGTGACTAGTAATGGGGAGTTTTTATTGAGAGAGAATGTAAAGAAAAATTGTGAATCACTATTTTTGTTACCTCGGTGTGGATTCCTGTACGTGGTGAGGGGACCTCCCAGGGAAGGTTCTGTTCTGTCTGGTTACCTTTTCTGGGATCTAAACATCCACCCACGTGTTTGCCGTGCGTGGCGACCCGTGAAGGGGAGGAGAGGATCCTGGTGGTTGAGGGGTCCAACCCTAACACACCACTTTTGCCTCGAATTCCTGTAGATGGGCAGCCCTTGGGTGGCCCCCCTTGGGTCAA
Organism: Carcinoscorpius rotundicauda; assembly: GCA_011833715.1. Lineage (NCBI taxonomy): Eukaryota > Metazoa > Arthropoda > Merostomata > Xiphosura > Limulidae > Carcinoscorpius > Carcinoscorpius rotundicauda. The sequence goes on along the minus strand of CM022396.1, from coordinate 75,218,746 downwards.
TCGGCTGGTCCACTTGGGCGAGAGTCAACCAAGTACCAGTGTTGGAAGTTCTCAACGGGTGTTATGGACATTGTGCCTGATGCTTGTGTTTGGGTATAGTGCTCACGAAACCCTGGCGTTGCTGCATTGTCCTTGAGTGACTTTGAAGTGCGTCCCCTTGTAGGGTTCCATGGTGGGTGGGGTAAGTGGGTACCAAAACTTTTCCTCTTTCCTATGGATACTCCAAAAAAATTAAATAAAATTGTAAAAAAACAGTCAATGGGTAAGCGACCACGTCTTGAATACTCAGAACAGCAATCTTCAACATCAGTAACAAACGTACTTCATTCTCTTATATTGCATTCTCTTACGGAAAAACCTTTAGGGCAAATGTCCCCTTTTTTATTCAAAAGGGACTAGAGAGACTTGCTGGCTCTCCAAAGTCAGTGAAGAAGCTTCGATCTGGTGACATATTGGTTGAAACATCCACATCCCAACACAGTGAACTCCTCTTGAATTCAAAGGCAATTGGGGATATACCTATTGAGGTTACACCCCATGCTACTTTGAATTCTTCACGAGGAGTTATTGTTGAAAGGAATTTGAAGAACGTTCCCGAGTCAGAGATTCTTGCTGGTCTCTCCACTCAAGGAGTTTATGCAGTGAGGTGCATCTCCACTCGCAAAGATGGAGTTACACTGCCAACAAATACCCTCGATTTAACATTTACTTCACCACGTGCACCTGCCAACATCAAGGCAGGTTATCTCATTTGCAGGGTTCGACCATACATTCCAAACCCTCTTCGATGTTTCCAATGTCAAAGATTTGGCCACTCAAAGACTTCTTGTCGTGGTTCCCTGACATGTGCTCGTTGTGGAGGCAAGGACCACGATGCCTATGATTGTGACTTGAAACCGCATTGTGTAAACTGCAATGGTTCTCACCCCTCTTACTTTCATTCTTGCCCAAAATGGTTGGAGGAAAAAGAGGTGCAGCATTTGAAAACGACACATAACATTAGTTATCCTGAGGCTCGGAAATTGCTGACCACAACTCCATCTCGGACATATGCTGCTGCACTTCATTCTACAACTACAGTGGGAGTGCAGACAGAACACTCTGTGCCTCCAAAAGAATCGTTTTCAAAACAAATGAAAAGTCTTCTGACCTCCGTGATTATAAAAGTTGATGAATCGACTTTCACTCCTATCTCTGTTCCTCCCATACCCTCCAATAAATCTCAAGATCCACGTCCTTCAGTTTCAAATACAGGCATTTATTCTGATACATCGTTTTCTCCAACCACAAGAGACAAAACAATTATTCGTTCGCGTCCTCAGTCACTGGATTCCTCTTCCAATAACAAAAACCTGCCCACTCGACCCAGAGCAGGATTCATGGAGGTTGATAGACCTCCTCCGATTAAAAACAGTAAAGAAAAAAAGACGTGGTCGTAAACCGAAGGGTTCTCCAGCCACTTCACCTACCCGTTCTTAAAAATGGCCACCTTGATACAATGGAATTGTCGAGGTTTACGTTTTAATATGGATGATATCAAAACGCTGATTGCTTCCTACCATCCTGTTTGTCTTTCTTTACAAGAAACGTTTCTCAAATCTGCTGATACAGTCTCCATTCGTCAGTTTTCTTTGTACAGAAATGACAGGTTGGGTGATGGTCGAGTACATGAGGGGTGGCACTGTTGGTTGATCAACATGTGCCCACCCTGTCTTTGTCACTCAATACACCCTTGGAGGACGTAGCTATCCGTGTTTCCTTGGGTTATACCATCACTATTTGTTCTCTGTACCTGTCCCCTGGAGAGACATACGATCAATCCGAACTTAATGCTCTCGTTGAACAGTTGCCATCTCCATTTCTAATCCTGGGAGATTTTAATGGACACCATCCCCTCTGGGGAAGTGCTATTATTGATGGGAGGGGTCGATCTGTAAAGCAAATGCTCTCTGATCACAATCTTTCTCTTTTCAATACTGGTTCTTCCACTTATTTTCATGCTCCTAGTCAGTCCTTTACCGCTATTGATCTCTCAGTTTGCTCCCCTTCATTATTCTCCCATTTTTCATGGAGGGTTGACAGTAATCCACTACGCAGTGATCATTTTCCAATCGTTTTGAGAGAGACTGGCCGTGGTCGATGCCACCCTACCCGCGTGCCCCGGTGGAAGCTGGATCAGGCAGACTGGTCCACTTTCACTGCTCTCGCAGAACTTGATCCTGCCATCATAAATCATCCATCAATAGATGACTGTGTAACAATGGTAACTGACTGTATTATACATGCAGCTGCTCAGTGTATTCCTAAAACCTCGACACGTTTTCCTCTATATCCTTGTCCATGGTGGAATCCTGCTTGCCATTTAGCACGGAAGGCTCAAAAACGGGCCTGGGATACTTTTCGTAGATATCCCACACTTTCAAACCGGGTTGCTTCCAACAGGCCCGTGCACATACTAGGTGGGTGAGATGTCAAAGCCAGAAGGAATCTTGGATTAAGTTCACAACTAGCATATCTTCTACCACCAGTTCCAAGATCATATGGGACAGGATACGAAAGGTTAATGGGCACTACAATTCTGTCCCCCTCTCGATCTTACTCTCTGATGGTCAGGAGGTGACTGATGTCCGGAACATCGCTAACACTCTAGGTGAAAGCTTTTGCCGGGTATCTAGCACTTCTGCTTGTTCCTCCACCTTCCTGGCCATCAAGACTCGGGCAGAAACTGACTGTTTCTTTGACTATAATTGTCCCTTTACACTGGTGGAACTAAAAACGGCCCTTCCTCGGTCTGCCAGTACGTCTGTTGGACATGATGATATTCATTATGACATGCTGCACCATCTACCTCCTGCTTCTCTTGATGTCCTTCTGATTGTCTTCAACCGGATTTGGCAGGAGAATGCTTTTCCTGATGCCCGGCGCCAGGCTATTATTTTACCTTTCTCTAAGCCAGGGAAAGATCCGAAGATTCCTTCAAACTATCGTTTGAAGACTAATTCGTCTTGAAACATCTATCAGAGAAGCCTTTCTCAACCGCCAGCATCTTGTATCAATATTCTTTGACATAGAGAAGGCTTACGACACAACATGGAGGTATGGTGTTTTGCAAGACCTCCATACATATGGGTTACGTGGCCATCTACCCATGTTTATTAAAAAAAATTTAATGGACAGGAGATTCCAAGTTTGTGTGGGTTCGACACTTTCCTGTTCTTTTGTACAGGAACTTGGAGTCCCTCAAGGCTGTGTATTGAGTGTCACACTCTTCAGTATAAAGATAAATGCCATCACTGAACAACTCCCTCTCATTGTTGCAAATGAGCTGTATGTCGACTTTCACATCTCATGTCAGTCGTCAAACATGAGATATATTGAGCGGCAACTACAAACTGCCCTCAATCGTGTACGGAAGTGGACTCTGGCAAATGGCTTTAATTTCTCTCTCTCCAAAACCGTATCCATGCACTTTTGCCGTCAACGAGGTATTCACCCTGATCCTGAACTTCATATCGGTGAAGTTTTGCTGCCAATGGTCCGGTAGACGAAGTTCTTGGGGCTTATCTTTGATCGTAAACTGACCTTTATACCACACTTAAAGCAGCTTCGGGTCAGATGCACAAGAGCACTGAACATCCTCCGTATCCTCTCTTCTACCAGTTGGGGGACATATCGCTGTTCAATGTTGAAGATATATCGTGCTCTTATTAGATCGAAACTCGACTATGGATCAATGGTCTATGGCTCTGCCAGACCCTCGGCCTTAAAGATGCTGGATCCCATTCATCACCAAGGACTTCGACTCTGCACTGGGGCTTTCCGTACCTCTCCAGTTCAAAGCATATACATTGAATCTCATGAACCTTCTCCACACTTTCGCCGTTTGCAACTATCTTTACAGTATACTTCGAAACTTCGTTCCTTACCAAAGCATCCCACCTGGGAATGTGTTTTCCTTCCTCAGTGGGCAGGACTTTTTCAGAACAGACGATCTGTCATTGCTCCATTTGGCCCTCGCATCCGGGCACAATTAGATGAATTGGGTCTGTCCTTGGATAACATTGCAGATTCCACAGGTCAGCCCATCCTACCATGGCTTATTACAGCCCCCAAATGTGACCTTTCTTTCAGTCATCTAAAAAAGGCAGATACTCCAGATTGGAAGTACCGTCTTTTATTCATTGAGTATCTTCCAAACAATCATTCGGTTCCCATTTATACAGATGGTTCCAAATCAGGTGATTCAGTGGGCTCTGCTATGGTTTGCTATGGGTCAGTCGTTGTGCGCAGAATCCCCTCTACAGCTTCTGTGTTCATTGTTGAACTGTATGCCATATCTCTTGCCCTGGATCATGTTGAAGCTGAGCAGTACTCCAACTGCACTATTTATATTGATTCGCTTAGTTCTATACTTGCCTTGGAATCGCTACACGTTAGCTCACATCCTATTCTCGCTGATATTCGAAACCGACTGGCCCATTTCTCATTAGCAGCTACTTCAATCCAGTTTTTCTGGATACCAGGCCATGTTGGTATTCGCGGGAACGAGCTTGCAGACATGGCAGCTAAATATGTCTGCTTCAGCACTGTCACCCCTATGCCTATTCCGTACATGGACTATGGTGTTGTCTTCAAGGCTCGGCTCCGTGCCAGCTGGCAGTCCACTTGGAGTGAGCAATACAACAACAAACTTTTTCAAATCAAACCCAAAATTGGAGTTTGGCCATCCAGCTTCCATAAAGTTCGAAAGGAGGAAGTTGTTCTCACTAGGCTACGCATTGGTCACAGTTTTTAACTCATAATTTTCTTTTATCTGGAACTGATGCACCAATGTGTAGTTTGTGTAACACTCAAATCACTATCAGCCACGTTTTACTTTCTTGCCATCGTTACAATTCTCAACGACGGCAATATTTTAAACATATTTTTTCCCAGGGTCAGTCTGTAACATTGGACAGAGTTATTGGTGATGGTGACTCTGTCCACCTTGATAACGTTTTTAATTTTTTAATGGCCATTAATCTATTTCATCTCATTTAAGGGTTGCATATTTATTCATTACACCTTTTTAATTGTGACTCCTTTTTTACAGTTTTCATCTCTCTCATTCAATTTGACATTGGACAATGGCCAGAACAATAAATAACTCGACACCAGGACTGGAAAGGCCAACTTCAGGTGACTAACGCTACTGTTTGAACTACTCGTTAGTCGTCCTGGCGAGTTGTTATTATACTTTTGCTGCATATCGTTTCACACTTTGCTTTACTTTTTAGTAGTGGCCATATTGACTCATAACCCGGAACCAGGACTGGAAAGACCAACTTCAGGTGACTGACGGTGGTTTTTATTCTTACCTGTTAGTCTTTCTGGTGGATTATGATCATTACCATTCTGGTACAGGTAGTTTTTTTACATCTTTGTTGACTGGATGTCAACATTGGTTTTTGTGCCATTTTACTTTTATCTTCAATTACTTTTACAAATTTTACTCCATTTACTTGACTTTTATCTTTTTACTGAACATTTGGCTACTCATTATTATGATTTGGCCGAGTGTCTTTTAAAACTTTCATTTTCTTACATTTTTATAATTGCTGCTATGACACATAACCCGGAACCAGGACTAGAAAGGCCAACTTCAGGTGATTGACAGAGGTTCTTGAACTTACCTGTTAGTCTTCCTGGCGGATTATGATCATTACCATTTTGCTAGAGTAAATAGTTTATAACTTTGAAGACTGAATGTCACCATTGGTTTTTACACCATTTTCTATTTTAATTGCTGTTTTGTTTTTACCTTCATTTACTTTTACAAATTTTACTCCATTTACTTGACTTTTCTCTTTTTACTGGACATTTGGCTACTCATTGTTGCGATTTTGCTATGTGTCTTTTAAAACTTCTATTCTTTTACATTTTGATACTGGTTGCTATAACACATAACCCGGAACCAGGACTAGAAAGACCAACTTCAGGTGACTGACGGTGAGTCTTGAACTTACCTGTTAGTCTTCCTGGCGGGTTATGATCATTACCTTTTTGCTGGAGTAAATACCTTACAACTTCTTATACTCTGCCTTCTATCTTAACGTTGTAGACTTGGTGTCAACATTGGTTTTCTACTTTTTTGTTTTACTTTCATTTCCAATTATGTCTTTTACTAATGGCCTGGCATGGCCGAGCGCGTTAAGGCGTGCGCTCGTAATCCGAGCTAATGTGTAAAAGGTTCATGCAAAATAGTTTATCAGTTATATTTTTCTATACAATTGGAAATTAAAAAGAAATAAATTAAAATATATTTAAATTTAAAAAAAGGTCTAAAATTTGTATAATATAAAATCTTACTATTCAAGCAAGCATAAATTGTCCGTTTTACATTCTAGAGTTTTTTGCAATGATCGCAGGTAAAATGAGGTGCCCAGAGTTTGTCTTGATCTCCGACGGCCAAATGTGTTAAGGCGTTTGACTTTTAATCTGGGGGCCGCGGGTTCGAATCCCGGTCGCACCAAACATGCTCGCCCTTTCAGCCGTGGAGGCGTTATAATGTGACTGTCAATCCCATTATTCGTTGGTAAAAGAGTTGGAGGTGGGTGGTGATGACTAGCTGCCTTCCCTCTAGTCTTACACTGCTAAATTAGGGACGGCTAGCACAGATAGCCCTCGAGTAGCTTTGTGCGAAATTTCAAAACAAACAAAGTCTTTTACTAGATTTTTTTATTTTACTTTTTTACCGGATGTCTGGCGCAATTAGCCTCGTTGCTTTGTGCCATAAAACACTAAATCAATCAATCCATCACTATTTTTGAACTAAGAAACATATTCGTTTTTGGTAAGTAGCCTGTTCCATTTTACAAAAATGATAATGTCATATATATGTTTTATGGTTACTTAACGTAACTAAACTTGTAGTTACTTTTTTAAAGCATGTGAATGCTTGAATCATTTTATAATTATTTGAAATATGCTGCTAGTGTGTACTAGGAAAATAAATGTTTCTTAACACCTGAAATTGCATGTGTTGCATTTCAGTTCAAGACAAGAATAAAATTTATGTCAGAAAATGTACAAAGGCATAAAAATCAGCAATTAAAAGCTAAATAAAGATTGGCATTTTAAATTGTTTCTTATAAACATACCATAATAATTTTTTTTTAATTTTCAAAACCAAATTCATATATATATCCTGTATAAAATTAGGATATTGTGTTTCAAATCAAAGTCATGGTAATAATTTAGGTTTAAGTTTTTTATGCCTACAAAAAAAAAAAAAAAAATTGGGGGTCCGAAAAATAACTCAGAGTGGTCAGAAACTTTTGTTTTGCTTCATCCTGCATGGTGAAAAGGTTAATGTCAGGTGAATTTTGATAGATCCATTGGGCTTAGTTTATTTTCACTTAGAATGGATGGTTGAGGGTTGTATGATGACATGAAAGATACAGACCAAAGTGCTCCAGAAGAGCTGTGTATTGACCATTGATCTTATATATTTAATCCTCAATGAGGAAAAAATCCCCAGTCTCTTGTGTGACAGATGTGAATACTTACCACTGTATTAGTGATTTCTTGCAGAAGTTACTTAATCTTTATAAAGTTCTGAAGTTTCAAACTATTTCACCCAATAATTATGTTTTGGCAATGCAGTAACAGCAATCGTGTTACAGGTATGTCTGATTCACACTTGGTGCTTGACAGTTGTGTTTGCTCTTCAGTAGAGTTTATTTTGTTTGCTTCTGTTTAAGTACAGCTTATTTACTTATGATTCTAATAGTTATTTATGTAATTCATAGTTTTCACATGATAACCCTACTTCTTAATAATTAGCTGTTTGTCTTCAGTTTTCTTTTTCTCAGCTAATAAAATATCTTTACCATTTGTCTTATTTGTTCTGCCATCAGCAATGCATTATACTTCTCCCTCAACTTACTCAGACCTTCAATCTCTTGTTATTGCTAAGAAAGTTGATTATATTTCATCCCCATTATTATCATTTTGTTAAGATCAATGCATATATACCACATAACAGGAGAGAACATTTGGCACTTTTAGGCTGTTCTGTCTCTCTATACTTACATTAAAGTAGAAATGTATATACTAAATACACACATGTTTCAGGTTATGAGGTCTAAAAGTAAAACTGGATATAGTAAAGGTTTTCCCAAACTATGTAAATTACCTGTGAATAGCAGTGGAGTAAGATTTGCCATTTTTGTAATTATCCAGAACACATTTATTGTATATGATTGATTACTTCGAGATTTACAACTATTCTTAGGTTTTAAGCTACCTTCATGCAGCCAGTTGTGCATAAACTTAGTACAATAGTAAAATGCCAATAATGAATAATGCATAAATCCTATTATTTCAGAATGAACTATATGAGGGATTAAAGAAACAAATATATGAATTTAATTACTATATTATGCATAAAATTTCTTATTCAATATGAGAAGAAAATACTTTTCAAAGTTATCACAATCCATCCTGTTGAATGAGGGTTTTATTACATTTTAGCAAAAAACTTCCTCAGTCATTCTGGTTTTTTTCAAGCTTGTTCCTGTCAAATTTATTTTATTGTACCAAGTTCAAGTGTGTTAGTATAATGTTTTATTTGTTTTCTTTCTTTTAATTTGCAATTTAAAAATCTTCACTTAATTCATGTAGATATATATTCATCTACTAATTTAAATATGTATTCTTAGTCCTACAGATGCTATTACACATTTGGCAGTTAGCAACAATCAACTAGTTTTAGCAATGAAGAATAAATGTCTGCTTCGTATTAATTTATTGCAGCCTGATCAACCTGATGGGAAATCTGCCATGTTTTGTTTGATTCTGAAGAGTTTGTTTCAAACATTTAAAATAAAGGGACAAAAAAATGCTGGAAAACTTTATTAATCTGTGTTTTTGGCTTTTTGTTTAACTAAGCCAGACCTTGTGTTCACTAATTTGATCTATTGAAGTATTCAGAAAAATTGTATATTGAGGTTGATTTTCTCAAATAACTTTGATTGTATGAGTTGAATAAGAATACAGTTTTTTTGATCATGTTAAATAATATTTTAGTTTATTTTCTATTACAAAGTATTCAGTAAGGGCATATAAAATTAGCCAGACTATTGTTATTCTCACAGTTAGCATAAAACAATTTTAATTGTTATATACTTGTCCAATGCATGAAGAATACATAGGGGTTGGCATATGGAATTCAGATCCAAATGCTAACTCACTTGTGCCACTTCTTTGGGATCCCTAAGGGTATGTGACAAGTTTGGTGAAAACCAGTCCAGTGGCTTATCATTTATAAGCAAACACACAGACTTATGTTAAATAATGGTATATGTGTGTATATTTAGTTTCATCAAGGTGCTTATGCTAGAATCAGTATTTCTTTTTAATCATTTTATTTCTATCATCCAACTGTGAGTAGATAATGTTTCTAGCTTTTCCTTGATCTTTCAAAAACATTTTTCACTGGCTGGTGTCAAGGGAAAGTTTTGTTACTTTTCTTAAGAATTTAGTAGTTTATTGCAGTTCAACTTAGAAAATGGGTGTTTAGTTAGCATTATTTTTGGTAATAAAATTGCAGTAAGTTTGATTGTTGTTAAGTACTTGAATTTAAAATATACCTACAAAGAATAAAGTTGTTCTACAGTCACAAAAAAAGACAGAAATTATAAACTGTTGTTTTGGATAATCACTGGTCAGTATTAAGGATTTTTTTTGTTTTTTTCAGAGGAAAACCTTATGATATTCTGAGGTTGTCCTCCAAGGAATTAATTTATCCTAAATATATGTAAATGTGTCAGTATTAAGGATTTTTTTTTGTTTTTTTCAGAAGAAAACCTTATGATATTTTGAGGTTGCCCTCCAAGGAATTAATTTATCCTAAATATATGTAAAAACAGCTCATTTGGGTTGAGAAAATTTTTGATGATGACTGAAAAAGATTGAAATGTTGTTAGCTCCTCTACATAAAAAGTTTTGTCAACCCAAATAAGCCATTTTTACATATATATTTTTCTCTACAAGTGGGTTTTCTCATCATCACTGATAATTTATCCAAACTTTTCATTTATTTTTGATGTCTTATTTTTTTCTGGTTCTTTAACATTGTACATGGAACACCACATATGATCTGTTGGTAAGTTTATGTCAAAAATATTTTTATGTAAAACTTTAAATTTTGTGTTATTTTCTCTAAACTAAGTGTTTAGGTTTCAGTCAGTTTGATCCTTGTAAGTAACAAAAAAATATGAAATAAATCAAATGCAAATATGATGATTGGTAGATCTTATTCAGTTTCATAATCAATCCCACATTTTGAATGTTGCATATATTTAATATAAAACTAGAAATACTTTCATCAATGAAATATCTTCAATATGAGCACCAGTTTCATAGAAGAAAGATGTATTTTTAGTGATTTATGCAAGTGTTTTGAATCTCTGTTTTGGCACAAAGAAAATAACCATTCTCACTGTTTCTGGTAGATATCGTAAGTTTATTTCTGAGCAAATCATGAAGTTATTTAATAAACTTTTAAGCTGGGAAAATGATTTTATTCTTGATGATTTTGAAAGTGAGAAATCTGACTTGGATAAATGTGATGAAAATGAGATAGTCTTACGGCAGCACTTTCAGGTGTGAGTACATGTAAAGGCAAGGGAAAAAGCCAGTGGTGCCACTGTGAGGAAAAGAAGAGTGAGGTCTGGTTTTAGACCTAACAAGAAGAAGATAACAATTGTAGGAGCAGCTGGAGGAGACAATGGGAATGGTTAAGATGAAGTAACATGGAGAATAGTTGAGGAAGGAGACTGATGGGAACTTTTCATTCTTTGAGATGCAACAAAACCTGAACCTGGATTTGGATAGTAGCCATTAACCACTAGTTTTCTTAATGAAGAAATAGTGGTCTCTTTGATTTTTAGCATCAGTGCACAGCACATGCAATAAAGGTATTGGAAAAAACAATCCTCCAACTAAACAATCATTATGGATGCCAGTTACCTATTATGTAGAATTTATAGCATTTTTTATTGTTGTGGCTTTGGATCCTTAACCTGAGATCATGGACCACTGTCCACAGTTGGATATCTCTATACAACTTGATACCATCAGGAACAAGGTTGAGATTGCCTATCATAGCATGCCTCATGTCAGCAAACCAGGTACATTTGTGGGGAAGCTGTTGGAAAAGATCCAGGCTGCCTCTACCCATGTGAAAACTGGTGTACTGATAAGATGGTTATAGGATGAAAAGCCAGGTTCAAGCACAATAAGTTTAATGCAAGCAAGCCATAAAAATATCGCATAAGACATTTGGGCTTTGCAGTTTTGTGATTGGCTATGTTTTCATTATGAAAATTTATTTCAAAAGGGACACAGTGTATGGTTGTAATCTTTTTATGCTAATTCTACTCATGCTGTCAAAATTTGACACTCTTCTGAAGCAACTTGTAGCCAAGTCATCATGTTTGTTTACAGATGCTATGCAGCTATTTTGTAGACTATCTAGCTGCTTACACACACAGCTCTAATTGCTCTGGCATACTCATATCAAATGTATCAGCTTTCCTGCAAAGGTGGAAAGCTTGAAACGTGATCATCAAAAGGTGAGGTGGATTTTGGACTCAGGAAACAAAACACTGTGTTGGTTGGAGAATCAAAAAATTAAAATTAAAAACATATGTTAGTATCGACCACAGCTACAGTGCAAACCATTTAAAAGGGAAGAGGAACAAACACTATAGTAAAGCCAAAAGTTGTGGATGACTATAACATGCTGATGAGTGGTTGTGACCTCATGGACCAGATGGCTGGATATTATCACATATACAACTGTAAAACATGGAAGTGGTGGAATTAAGTATAGTACTGGATTGTCGGATGACCCATGTAAATCTCCACATTTTGTACAATTTATGGCAGCCAAAACAAACAAAGAAAGTGAGCCTGGAAGTTTTCAAACAAAACCCAACTGATAGCTTCACAAAAAAGGCTGGAGAGGTGACACCAAAAGACATAAAATGTCCATCAATCAATTCAAAGCATGGAAAGAAAGGAAATGAAGTGAAAATATTGTTGGAACCAGACATTTTGTGGACTATAATGGAAAGGATTGAGACTTTGCAGTGGTTCTGGAAAATGCTATTGATCCAGTCATGTTTGCACAGGATGCATGAACAGACCACATCTGTGTCCAAAGAAGAGCTTTCTATTTTATCACAAGCAAAACAGTAAATGGAGCTAGCTTAGATGTGGTGATTGCTGAACCTTGACTCTACATATTTGTTAAATATTATTGCTGATTTCCTTCATTTCATGCTTTTCTAGACAGAACACATACTAATGCATTATTCTTCAATAAAAAAAACTTTACTGTTGGTTGCAATAACATTTATGGATACACATTTCAACAGGCTTCACCTACTTGTCATTTTGAAGTGTATGTTCACTATGTGGGGAGTGCTAGAACTTGGTAAGTTATGCTTCTGTGAATATTTCTTCACATGGTTTATATTTCTACCATTCTTTCACAGTATAAAATTAATTTACCTTTATCAAAACCTTTATATTCTTAGTATAATATTAACTTACATTCATTTCCCTTAAACATTTAACACTATATATTTCCATAAACAAGCATGCTTAAAATACTTTGCAAGAAACATCCTCTAGTACATACTCTTGTGGTCATTTTTACTTTTTCCAAAAGCTGTATTTTCTTCAAAGATAAAGAGTTAAAAATGTTTATGGTAGTTAACAGCTGTATCAAATAAAACTGTTGGCATTTAATGCCTCTTTTTTGTTCTTTATTGCAGTTTGTAGATGTCTGTCTGTTTTTAATTAATTTCTGGGAAGGTAGGGGTTTGCAAACTCACTGGATACCTTCCCTTTATCAAATACAAAATCTAGAAAAATGGTGTACATTTTTTATGTTAGTTTTGTTAATGTTTAATGCTGTAACAAAGCACAATTTCTGTAATATGCTTAGGGTAAATTAGTATGAGATCCACATTTTTGAGTTTTGCATTTTAACAAAATTTAAGCCTCTGCGTGGGCTGACGTAAAACCACATGGGAAGATTTTACAGGTTACTATCTCCAATCAACTACAAGAAAAACCAAGATTTGCCAAGCCCTTTTAGCTAATTAGTATTTCAGAATTTTTGTGGTGTATCTACAGTTGAAAGCAGCTTTCACTTTTCTAGTATACTATTTGATGTTCTCATTTGACTATACTGTGCTTAAACAGAAGTATATAATGCATCTTTAACATGATAGGTATATCGGGTGATTTTTTCAAGACGTCACATTGTTGTTTTTCCTCCTATTTTTCCTTGATATCTCAAAAGTTAAAGAATGGGATATTTTTTCAGTTCAGTTGTTGGTCAGCTAACTGCCATAATTGCACAAAATACTGTTAGGAAGAGGCTAATATTCCTTTTGATATTCACATATTACAGCTATCTTAGCTGGTGATACTTAATTTTATTCTAACAGCAGTCCCATAATGTTTAGAAGCCAAAGTTTACTATCTTTAACAGAAACCATAACATTAGTGTAAAGTCAAAGTTGAAAAGTTGATTTGAAAGACGTAGTTGGATTAGGTTAATTACAACATATATACAATGAACCATCAGTAACACGGTGAAAGGTATTTCATTTGATGAGTTGGTGATGAACCAATAGCTAGTAATACTTGAATTATGAATCGGTTTTTATTAAGCTTTGTACAATTCTGATAACCCAATATAATTTTCTTCTACAAAAACGTGTGTTCTCTGAAATTCAATCACAGGCTTAAAATATTATCTTAACACGTTTTTCCTGTGAATTTATTAAATCAATTTATGTAGCATTGGAACCAACCTTTTCTTTATTAAGCAAGTGAAATTATTAGTTTGTACCAAAATGTCCTTGGTATTGTAAGTATGTGTGTTGTATAGTTTCTGCCACTGAATTTAGTTAATCTGTTATTCAGGGATAAGCATTTTTATTAAATAGTAAAGTAATAAATTTTTTTGGGAGTTGAAATATTAATTTTGGCTCATGGTAAAGGAATTTGTGTGGCTTTTGCGTTAAATATTAAATCGTATTTTAAAACTTCATTAATCAAAATTCAAAAATTAATAGTAATCTAACTAGAAAAGTAATGGTTGCAGAAATCATTCAAAAAAGCGAAGCACTTCTCAAGACATTTCATGTGTTTTTAAAACTAAGTAATACTTTGTCATGCCTAATTTATATAATCAATAACATACTTCTTAGTTAGTATATATAATATATACTGAGGAAACCACTATGTTATAAAGTGAACAAGTTATTTAGCTATTGTTAATCATTTACACATTTACAATATAAATTAATGCCATTTGTTTATTTTGAAGTACCACTGCATACTGTCATTAAAAAATAATTTCTAAATATCACTTAATTTCTCGAAAAATAAATCTGATATAAATGAGTGTAAAAATAAATATACCTAAATTTCTAATGTCACAAAATTTACTAATATTAGGAGAACTATAACCGTGATTAATAACCAAGAATTTCATCGAAAGGTTCATGTCAAATGTACATGATTAAAATTAAATTTTCTTGTTGTACCTTTTGAGATATTTTATCATTATATGAGTCATTTTGAAGTTACAGTTGTTTTAAACATTTAGTTTCCTTCATAACATCTGTGTCTCAAGAGCATTTTACAGTGATAACAAATACACCATTTCGAACATGGTGATTGTGGCTGAGTTTACTTCATGCTTATTGGATTAGTAGTTAGTTGGAATGTGAGTGGATACTTTTATGCAAGTGCATAAACAGCATTAAGAATGAGACATTATTAATCACAGGCATGCATTTGAAATTTCTTACTAATAGTTGGATTATGGAGCAACTAAGTGCATGACGGTGTGTTTCAACGTGTAAGATCACTCGTACTCCTTCATAACATTAGTTTTTACATAATGTATACTAATTGAACTATGCTTTTTCAAAGTTAGATACATTTTACTACAGTGTGTTGCTCCAATTGTAATGGGATATTTTAATAATTAGGTTGTAAGTTGCATTATAATCATGAACAGTTGCAGGCCCCTTCCCCTTACTCTAGCCTGTTACCTTAAATGTTTATAAAGCATCTATGCATTTGTCAGATGTCACTCAAGGTCATCACTAATTCTTGCAGCTTATCCGCCTGCAAGCTGTTTAGTCATAGTATTAAGTTTGCAGTGCATTATTGCTTTGACTGTGCTTGTTTTGAATTTTATAATAATTGTTGTTTGGGAATCTCATTTTGGTGCTGATCCTTTGTGCAAAGTGAGTGACAACATTGAAAGACAAGTTATGAAGTAGCTGTTTGTCGTTTAAGTGCATTTGTATTTATACTAAACCTTGAGTATAAGATACAACGTATCTTAATATTACTGTACATTCATTATTAAGGTAAGTTGTCAAGACTTCATGATGTTAGAGCTGTAAGTCTATAAACTTGAAACTGTGTCAACGTTAGTCAAATGTACAAACAAATGGCCTAAGCATGGAAAACCCAGTATCACCAGTTCTAGCCAATATTTTTATGACACAAAGTGAAACACAAGCAATTAATACAGCATTACATCCACCACTATACTGGTACAGATATGTAGATGGCACGGTTGAGGGATTCAAATCTACAGAACACATACTTAATTTTTTCAATCACATTAACTCCATACATCCCAACATTAACTTCACATGTGAACAGGAAGAAAGCAATCAAATATCATTTCTTAACCTCAAAATTATAAGAACCGACACACAATTCAAAACCGAAATCCACCGAAAAATCATCCATACTGGACTATACATTCCTTGGGACTCAGCACATGAAACAAAATAAACACTCAACATACTAAGAATCCAGATAAACACAGCCATAAAACTATGCTCACCAGATAAAATTAACGATGAATTAGACAAAATAAAACAATACTTCATCAACATCAATAAGTTTCCTCCACAAACCGTAGAAAACATTATACGCGGACACCTAGACAGAAAGCAAAATCAACCAACAAAAGTAAATATCTCACGAATCAAAAAATCACGAAACCATATACTGCTGTATACCATATATTTCTGACATCAGCAAACAAATAACCAACATTTGACAAAAACTAGTAACAAAATATAACATTCCAGTTAATAATAAATTTATTCAAAAACCAGGCACAAAACTGAGGTCTATACTATGTAACAACTACACTGACAAACACCACACCAACATTATTTATAAAATACAATGTGATAACTGCCACGACTTCTATATTGGAGAAACAAGTAGAATGGAAACCAGATTCAAAGAACATAAAAAGTCACCTTCATACGTTTTCGAACACTGCAAGTCAAATGAACACAACATAACCATAGAAAACACTAAAATAATAAATAAAGAAACAAACATAAACAAACGCAAAATTAAAGAAGCCTGACTTATACAACAACTTGAAACCAATATAAAGGAACGCCATCATACCTATATTAATATTATAGATAAAATTATATATTCAAACATCTAACCCCGCCCTCTACATTACGACACTCAGTTACACAACCCCTTCCAAACATGTGGTCAGCTTCTGGTCAGTTACCTCTTTCTTTGTGAACCTGACGATGACCGAAGAAGGTCGAAACGTTGTTCGTTCTTCTATTTGAAATATTTTCTCAACCCAAACGAGCCGTTTTAGCATATAAAATTCTCAACAAGTGGGTTTCTCTACATCACTGATCACCAGTGTTAACTCTCTTAAAATACTTAACATACGGATCTTGTAAAGATTTATGCGAGAAACTTTTTACAAGAGAGGTGATATTTAAGTAACTTAATGCTTATAATTAATAAGAAATATTGGAAAACACTTTTTATTATTCATTTATTAACTGTTAGAAAACAAACTGAAGACATTCAGAGCTTTGTTTTAATATTTCAATTGCGAGTACTTCAGAAGAAAAAAGATACTTCTCCCCATAACGTTCGGTTTATTCAATACATACTAACAAACACATATATATGTAGAATATAAGAAGTTATTAAATGTGAAATCTCGATTGGTAACTTTCCAAAGTTCTACTGAATTGACTTCGTTTGATTATACACAGTTTAGAACAAAAAAAATTATTAGCAAATAATAATAAAGAAATCCTATAAATCAAAGCTTAATATTTGTTTTTATATTTACAGACGTGTAATATACAGGATAAATGTTTAAGAAAATAACTAATGCTTGAGTCTATGATTTTTTGGAAGGGATTACCCACAGGACATTCTTTAATTATTTATTATTTTTGTTTGCAACATTGCTAAATTCTTGGGAATATTTATCAGTTAGTTTATGGCTACATCAAAGAGTCATACACAATCCTATGTAAAATAAACCATAAGTTTATGAAATGAGAAAGAAACTGAACCAGCATGAATCTAAAATTTTGATAGATTCTATGTGAAGTTTATTTTTAGTATTATTTAGACGCTAAAAGTTATTTACCCAAAATTCTCAGAAAATATCGCCTTCTTCTAACTGATTTTGCAGTAGCTTTTAATAATTGGTGTTTGAAACATTCTCTTTACTCCAAGTCTACGGTCCTTCAAATAATAAATTCTACACCTGTAAAATGATGGTTTTGTGCAGACCTTTTGCAAATATTGCGACTAGTTATTTTATTGGAAAAGTTAAAACGATTTTCGTTTGAGAATAAAATATGGAAATACATTTGACTTTATGAGTGTAAACTACGGAAATTCATTTTATACATCTATTACTTCAATATGAAATAAATGAAGCCAGGCCATATAGTGAAACGCACACTAATGGTTAGAAATAACTTGTCATAAGGCGTCAGTATGTTGATGTATAAGTAATAACATCAGAAAAACATTCAACACTTCTCTTAAATTATTTTCCAATATGTATCAAAGTCATTGTCAAAGTAGATGATATAAATAAAGGAAAACATTGAACTTTATTTAAATAAATAAATGGGCCTAGCATGGCCAAGCGTGTTAAGGCGTTTGACTTGTAATCTGAGGGTCGCGGGTTCGAATCCGGGTCACATCAAACATGCTCGCCCTTTCAGTCGTGGGGGCGTTATAATGTGACGGTCAATACCACTTTTCGTTGGTAAAAGAGTAGCCCAAGAGTTGGCAGTGGGTGGTGATGACTAGCTGCCTTCCCTCTAGTCTTACACTGCTAAGTTAGAGACGGCTATCACAAATAGCCCTCGAGTAGCTTTGTGCGAAATTCCAAAACAAACAAAATAAATAAATTTTGTTTCGTTTGTTTGGAATGAAGTACAGAGCTACACAATGAGTTATCTGTATTTAAACCCCGTTTCTAACAGTTTGAGTCCACAGACATACCACTGAGTCACTGGGGGGTTAAAATATAAATAAGATGTGAAGCACACATACCGCTGTGCCACTGGGGGATTAAAATATAAATAAGATGTGAAGCACACATACCGCTGTGCCACTGGGGGGTTAAAATATAAATAAGATGTGAAGCACACATACCGCTGTGCCACTGGGGGTTAAAATATAAATAAGATGTGAAGCACACATACCGCTGTGCCACTGGGGGATTAAAATATAAATAAGATGTGAAACTTAACGACGTGTTTCTAATTACTTTTCTAGCGCATTGCACTAAACTTCGCTAGTTTGTCTACCCTAGAACCCTCAGATATTTATCTACATTTCTCAGTCTATTTATGTCTTGTGGATCCATGTTCGATACAGGGTGTTTAATAACATATTAATTCCAAAAGATTTGAAACATAAAGATCAAAAACACAATTAATTATTTTCATCACTGCTGAGATCCCACCGATATTCTAGGTGTGTAAACAGTGACATGTATTCCTTTGGACACTATTTTAACTAAAAGCTGGTATTGACTCCACTGTAACACCATTCCTGTAATTATTCTAACAAAAGATAATTTGGTGGTATTCTCGTAAACTTTGAGGTTTCAACTGGCTCGCTGTTAAGTCTGAGGCCCTAAAATTAAAAATGTTGTTTCCATTTTCCAATAGAAGCTTATAACAGACAGTACATTGTGTTCTTTAAGACAAGTTATAAGTAGTTAAAAACTATGATCGGTTGAACTCATTGAAAAATAAAAATATCTTAGAGAACACTAAGAACCATACACCATGCATTCCTTCCATAACTGTCATTGGTCTATGAAATAACTACTAGCTAGAAAAACATATTCAAGTCTGGGTATCTTACTAGACACATGGACAGAACGTTTGAGAAAGTTTAGCACCCGCAAAGTACATATTACAATATCGTGAGTTTATGTGACTGACAGTTTCACGGAACATATGAACAGAACTCTCAAGAAAGGGATGATTGGTCACCTTAATGTTACTTTTGGTTTATCTCAAACAACTACACTAATGTATAACTAAATTCACTTTATAAAAGGAAATTATGTTGTTATATTTCATCTTTTAGACAGTTTAAAGTCAGAAACTTTAACAAAAAAGCCTTTTTAATACATGCACTAATTTTATGTTTGAAAATAAACTAGAAAGAAGCAAAACTGAAAGACGGAGAAAGGGTTTTATGTTTAATACTGTAATTGGTGTAAGAAAACAAACAATTTTGCATTCTTAGATAAAATTTTTACACCAGCAGCAGGTCGGTCCACTTCATTAAGTGAGGTTCGTGCTAATAATTACAGAACAAACCTAAACTGAACTAAATTTACCGAGTTTAAACTCAAAAAACGAAGTATTGGACGTGTAATGCAAAGTGTAAAGCAATCCTTGTACAGGAAACTGAGCCGTTTTGACACTTTCTACTGGTTTAGTAAATGAGTAAAAATCGTTCTTTCTGCAAGCATACTTTACAGATATTTATTCTCTGTGATGACCCAGTAGACACTGTGAGTATACTAAAATCTACACTGATAGGAAACCCGGATTTTAGCGTGTAGGTCCGCAGGCATACCGCTGAGCCACTGGGGGGCGAAAAGACAAACTAGAGCGTAATTAATATAATTATTTTGTGGACCACATGTTTATGTTAAAACTTAAAAAAATCAGATTACTCTCCAAAGATATTAATTAAAAATATAGACTTAACACAGAGGAACAATGACAAATACTTTAACGCCAACATGTAATTTATGAGATGCTAAATAATTTTCACAATATTTTCATACTATGTATGAGAGACATATATGAGTCCAAAACACTAGTATCTCAATTTTGTTACGTCAGTGTATCTTTGATACACGAGAATTCCTCATAAGCCTCAAAAGTTTTATTAAATATAAATATAAAAATCTAAAAGAAACTGTTATTGTTTATTATTATTATTGAATTTAATTTCAACACACAATTAAGAAGTATTCAGACTTTTTCAGTGTTACAGAAAGTAGAATTCCTACTTTTAGACGATCACGTATGATCACTGTTTAAAATTGCTTTCGATATCAACAAGGATATACAGATGATATAGATTTAAAACTAAGAACCATTGAAAAACATCTAATAAAACTACGTACTATAACAAAAAGAACATTTGTCTATCCAATTACTTCTCAGAGAATTAGAACATAATTATAAAAATAACATTTTAGGTTAATGGGATGTACTTAAGTGAGGAACTGCATCAAATCAAGAGTTTCTTATATGTTAAACTACTTAAACCAAACCTTAACAGAAATCAGTATGTTTCACTGTTAAGAATTAAAACTTAGGTCGATACCGTCGCCCCCGCTAGTACAGCTGTGTGTCACCGGATTTACAAGCTAAAATCAGGGGGTCAGATTCCCTTCGGTGGGCTGAGCAGATAGCCCGATGTGGCTTTGATCTAAGAAAAACACACACACACGTTGCTGTCAAATTATGTGTAGGTGTAAACAAAAAGGTCGTTATTTATTACTTTGCTTCCTCAGTGCATGATTGAACATCAGAATAAAATAAAACATCAAATTTGAATTAAATTAACAGTTTTATAAGTCAGGTAACCAGAGACGTATTTAGGATTTCGGCGCCCCTAGGCACAAGGTTAGGTTGATACTTTTACCCCCCCCCCCTCCGTGCCACAACTTGCACCAAGCATCACCATCACAACAACAGACAAACACAGTTGTTATCATTCAAAATCAACACAACGTTTATATTCCAACACAATAAAAAATGAAACATCAAAATCAATTATCACTAAATATTATTCTGCGGCTGAATATACAGGCTTTCTCCTGGCCTTCTGTTCCGAAAACATGTTTATTGCATCGTCATAGTTTATTCTACAAACAATATCACTTTCAATGGCGAGGAGTGACAGGACATTTAGTTTATCTTCTGCCATTCTTGATCTCAAGTAATTTTTCACACGTTTGAGAGCCGAGAAAGATCTCTCTAATGTACAATTAGTTGCTGGAATGCACAGAAACATGCGCATAGCAATATCCAGGTTTGGATATACAGTTTGAAGTCCTTTAGCTCGCAGATTTCTGTATACTGCTAACGCAGAAGAGTCATCATTTTGCACTTTCATACTCACAAGATGTGCGCGGAAATGTAGACATTCATCTACGAAGCTCACTTCCAAATCATTGGTGTAGAGTTTCAACAGTGTTCCGGCTTGACTGATGACATCATTGGGTTCAAGATTTGTTATCTTGAACAAATATCCAAACTTGCGTGGATTTCTACATAAGCGGTTTGTCTTCGCTGTAGTTCTGAGCAAAGTCTGTCAATGATCACATTGAAAACATTTACTCTAAATACCTCTCTGCCTTCTTCCACTGCCTGGGTGTCACCATCTGAAAATTTTTGCTTCCTTTTTCGCTTAATTTCGTGCGTCTTCATGCTGGACTTCAACATCGCCTTGTCTTCAAAATGATCGAACAGTTCTCTTGAATCTTTCACAAACTGCAGCAAGGAAGCATAAAGCTCGACTACAAGTCTGATGTCCATATCAGCACTTTGCAACTTTTTACTGGCAGCAAGATTTAATGAATGTGCTGAACATGGGATATACACAGCTAAAGGATTTTTCTCCATGATACGAGCCTGGAGACCACTGTACTGACCAGACATGTTGCTGGCGTTGTCGTAAGACTGTCCACGACATTCAGAAATGTCAAGCTCATATGACTGAAGCAGGCTAAGTACAACTACTACCAGCTGTTCAGCTTTGTGGCCCGGATTGGGTATAAAAGTCAGGAAACGTTCCATAGGTGAACCATCACTGTTTACGTACCTGATGATGAATGCCAACTGGTCAACATGGGATATATCTGGCGTCGAGTCCACGCTGATTGAGAAATATTTTGCAGTTTTGACGTCCTTTAAAATGTTCTTTAGAACAAGGTCTGCCATAAGCTGGATGAATTCGTCGCAAGTACTGAAAGACAGGTAATACGTGGATCCCTTGCCAGCATTGCCATATCGGTGAATGTGATCAGCGAGGAAGGGGTCAAACTCCGCAACTAGTTCTAACGACATCATAAAGTTGCCGTTGTGTACTGAGCCAAACTTATCATCCCGACCTCTGAACGGAAGCCCACGTGAAGCCAATCTTTTCGCTACAGCTACCACACGAGTGAGTACATTTCTCCAGTATTTGATTTCGTCGTGCAGCTGTATGGCCATCTGGAGATCTACACGTTTCAACATGTTGCCCCTTGCTACTACAGATAAAACTGAAGACCGATGCTTAGGAGAGTTTTCATGCTCATTCAGCCGGACAGTAGCATTTTTCCAGTCATCAAAGCCTTCGTCAGCCAGTTTGGATTTTTCTCCAAAATCAAATAAACGACAAGAAGCACAAAACAGTCTACCTTTGCTCTCTGAATAAACCAAATATGTCCGCTTACTTTTTTAGCCATTTTGCAGTTTTTTTTTTCAAACATGCCTTTGGTTACAGATCTGATTTTCTCCTCGTCCTTTTTCACAGAGTTCTTTAAATCCGAGTCATCGTTTTGAAGGATGGCATGTGTGGCAATATAATCTTTTGTATAATCATCTATTATCCACTCTGCTGGATCTGAACTTACTTTGTCTGAAAAACTTGCTGGAACCATTGACGTTTCAGGCACGCAACCGGCAGATCTTACTAGGCCTGCTGATGATGACGTCACTTGTTCAAGCTGCAGTTCGATATGTTCGGGTCGTTCAGATTGTTCAAAACTGCTACTGCTAGGCCCGTCATGTATATTCCCTCCATCGCTGTTGGTTTGAACATCATCGCTAGTAGGCTGTTCTTACCTTTGTTTAGCAAAAAAGGCCTCCATCGTCGGTGTCTTATCCAAAACATCACGTGTGTTTTCATTTTTTAACTTTGCTATCTTCCTATAAGCTGCTCCACTCAATTTTCGGCATATGTTACTCATGACGATATCACTAGAATCCACTGATCGTATATTGAGTATTTACAGTGAATTTGTTACTTTCACATCTCAGATCATCAGGATCTGAGTCATTTAAACTAAACTAAACTATCGTGGCAGGGGTTCAGTTTAGAGAGAGAGAAATCAGAAGAGTTCTCTCTCCAACTGGGGTGTTCAGGAACTTTGTAGTTCCTCTTCGTCCCCTTTCGTGGATTGTTAATTTAAGATTAAGTGGTGTTTATTATAATTTAATAAGTTAATTGTCGTTATAATTCTTTTACTTTTTGGGTGAGAAGAGTCTCACCAAATGTTCTTTTGGGTGGAGGCAAAGGCAGCAGTGGAAAGGAAGGCCGGGACTTGTCCCGAAAGGAAAAAGTTCAGCAGATGTTAACATGAATGTAGTTTATTCGAATTTAGATCAAATCAAACGGCCCGGTTCTGGGTCTGGCTTAAAGGTTGCCTAGGCTGGGATCTAGAAATCCAATGCCTGAAGATTTTGAGGTGGGGGAAACGGGAGTGCCCCGAGAAAACCCACTTTCACACGACAGGCGCCGAAAGTTTTGCCTGTCGTGTGCCCTTTACCTGAAAAAAAAGAAAAAGGAATTAATGTTAATAACATAGGTTTTATTTGTTTAGATTTTTTCCTGAGTGGATTGTGATTCTTGAAATATGTTGTAAGGTGATATGAATTTCGTTGGTGCACTTGATAATTTGTGTAGTGATGCCGTTAGTTTATTTCTATTTTCTGCTTTTAGATAATATTTCAGAGAAAGTTCTGTTATTCTATCTTTTATAGTTGGTAAATTACTAATTTGGTGTAGATAATTTGTTGGCGTAAAAGATGGTAAACTGAATGCGGATTTTAATATTTTGTTTTGTTGCACTTGGATTTTTTGGAGTGTATTGTTTGACATATTGTATGTTACTTGACATCCGTACTCTATTAGTGGACGGATGTAAGCCTTGTATATTTGTATGATGGTGTTCGGTGCGCATTTCGATTGTTTACCAGTTATAGTCTTGAGATATGAAATCCTTTTTCAGATTGATGAGTGTATATTGTTTATGTGTTTTTTCCATGTTAATTTTGTGTCGAAAGTGACGCCAAGGAATGTGATGTTTTTGCTCATGTTGATGGTTGTGTTTCCAAGTGATAGTTTTATTTTATCTAGATTTTTTCTTTGCTTCTTTAGTTTTCTATAAAAGGTGATTGCTTGTGTTTTTGTCGGATTTAACACGACTCTCCACTTGTTGCTCCATGTTGCGACTTTGTTTAGTGATTCTTGTACGCGAGACATGGCCATTACTGGGTTTCTGGAGGTGCTCCAGATTGCGATGTCATCTGCGTACTGCGAGTTGTGTGTGTATGTTAGATTTGGAAAGGGTATGTCACTGACGATTGAGTCATTTTCGTGGGATCGAGCTATTTATGGCAGCCGCGCGAACCTCACAGAGATCCGTGAGCCGTTTGACCCCCAGTGACCCTCGCCCTCACAAGAATTGTGCTTCTTGTGGAGGTTTGGACACTGACAACACGATATAACTTACAGTAAGATATTGGGTGACGGAGGAATAAGTAAAAGCATAACGAACTCTACATTTTGACACCAATATCGCTTACAACGATATCTATATTGTCGATTATATTGTAAATATGTTGGTGAACCATATATTCGTCCGGCAGATAATGAGTTTTATGATTCAAGAGGTTATTGGGGCAGCATAAATGGCAGGGGGAATTAATAACCAGGGACTACATTTTAAAATGGTGTCCATTCTTTTTCTCTTTTTTTTTGGTCAAAATTTGCCGTTCCCTAAACTCTGCAGCCCCAGGCACGTGCCTCGTGTGCCTTTGCGTTAATACATCCCTGCAGGTAACTGGGAAACTATGGTCGAGAAAGCTTTATATAGAAGTAAAAGCTATTTAACAACAGTGATTGTAAAAGATGAGCCTTTGGATTTAAATTTTTTTCACAAATTACCTATATTTATTCTTCAAGCTGATAAAAACCAAAAGAAAGTTTTGCTGTATGAATTTTGGAAACAGATGGGAATATTGAAAAATGTTTCGGCATTCTCATTTCTTAATTATATTAAATGATTTAACAAATCATATCACTGTATATTGAAGTATTTATGTTGAAGTAATTTGTGGTCTAAATAAAACTCAAACATGTCTAATTTGAATTGTAAGAATTTTTTTTAAGAGTTACTTATTGTTGAAGATTGTTTAACTACAACATTTGACAATTAGCCTGCTAGATAAAGTCTCTGTATATCTAGTGCAACATACTGTATGGACTCTGTCCACAAAACAGGAATGTTCATGTGTAACTCTTCCAGGCACAGGAAATTATGTTCTTTCCAAGTACGGGGTGTAAACTGGTTTATTTTGACTCCGAGTTGAATAATTGTAATTTAACTGTATTTATATTTATTGTAATATTATTGCAGGTTATTTGAATAAAACATGGAAGTACGATACACAATAATTTGGCTACTGGTGACAATTATAATTTAGGACAATGATAGTTTCTTCATTGTAGAGTATTGTACTTAGCCTTTGTTGATTTGATTGTGTATTATGTTTAACTTTAACTGATTTGAGTGGGCATTGATATATATTGTATTTAGCCTTCATTTGTTTGTCTGAAAAAATGTTACCTTATAAGTGTTAGTTTGGCGATATTCTCCTGGTGGTTATTCATTTGCCAGGATAATCTACAGAATTTAATAGCTTACTGGTGATAGTATATTATGGTGCCATAGATTTTTAGATATAAGTATTAGAGATTATCTGCTTAGGTTTCCATTTTAGTAATGCACAAACCAAAAGCAGGAGGCAGTCTGTCTAAAACTGTTAGTATGTGTTATGATGAATAATGTTGAAATATATGTATATTACAATACACGTGTATGAAAATATTTTTGTGGTGATGCATGTTGTATGGCATGAATGAATCAGTAATATGTTGCAAAAATTTTGTATTTTAAGTACTAAAATGAAAATAGTGAAGAAAGGATTTTGTAAGTATATATGATTTGTTGTGGATTCACTAATACTGTCGCAAGTGTTACCACAGTTGTATCTTAATCTTCCAATTATCGTCTGCTTTTTATGCTTCAAAATTTGTCTGCTCATCGTATTTCTATTAATTCTATTTTTTCTCTTGAAAATCCATATAGATGATTCAGTTATTATAGAATACCCTTTTACAAGACAAATTAGTCTTCATATCTCTTCAAAATGTGTTTCACTCTGACACATCAACCATTAGATCTTTCACTCCTACAATGACAAATTTTACGTTTTCTATGTGTTTCTCTGATTGAATTTCTTTTTCACGTGACTTTACGTTTATTCTATTTCTACTCGTTTGGTTGCAGCTACTTATATGTTTATCACTCACGTCTTATCGAAATCTCCATAGCCACAACATCAACTGATTGGAAACAACATTCAATATTATTAACGTCAATGAACCACATAATGACATAAATTAGCTAATGAAAGTACAGTAAACAGCTTCAATATCTGACATTTGTGAAATATAACTATCGATGAACATATGAATGAAAATAAAAAAATTGATCTAAATGTTATTGACATCCAGACTATTATAAGTATTTCGTAGCCGAGCTCAGCTTCGACACTTCCCAACCATTAAATACACCCTAGTGTATACATTAGTTAAGCTGAAATACTGCACAAAATGTTTAAGTGTTCTATTTGAAGTTGCCTGGGTGATAAAAAAGATCATCACACTTTGTGTTTACATCTTTGATAAGATCATCATGTGCCTTAGCCCAAGAAAACTTTTATGGATTTAAAGTCTTCAAGAAAAGATCCAAGGCACCTCACCCACCAAACTAGTCATTATAACAAGGGTATCACTGTGTCTTTGCTGCCATATAACTTGTCAAAGACCCACATTCAGAGGCTCGGAAAAATAGAAATGTCCACCGCCACCTACCAAAAATAAGACATCATACTATAGTCCCTTCTGTGAGTTAATGTTAAGTTTAAAGGATAAAAATGTTATAATCCAGAGTGTCTATCCTTTCCCTAAATAAAATACTTATGTCTCAATGTACAGATTTGTACTAAAAACACAAAAAAATCAATCTTAATTTTGATTTTTTATGCACAAAGTTATAATTCTGGTAACACTTTCAAGTGTTAATATGTTAATATTTTTACAGTGACATGAGTAAATGTCACTGATGTATTGAGTGATGCATATATTATGCACACAGTTGTACTTGATTGCAACACATATATTTGGTCATACATTACTACGTTTCTTTTATTATAGTTACCTGTTTTTCTACGTTATGAATTTGTCGAGTTATCTTAAGTTTCTACATTCCGTTAACGTAAGTACTTATTGTTCTGCGTTACATAGTTTTGTATCACATGCACTTTCTTATAGGAAAAGAAACTCAACCATAGAGAAATTGAAATATTTCATTTTTACTCGCAAAAAGATGAAAACCTGAGGATACAGACTTTAGAATGTTATGGAAATGATCAAAAGTCATATTGGTAGTGTAACCTTCCTCAGATGAATTACAATTATGTTTTGTGTATATAAATACACGTTTTTTAGCCGTTCCCCGATTGTGAAAATTTTAAAACATATCATAGGAAGTACGTCAACGTTCTCTCATTGATCTTAAGGATATCCATCATACCACATTTAATTTTGTAGAAGAAGGAATGTTGCAAAAAACAACAACAAAAACTTGATTAACGAAAATTAGGCTAAAATGTATATAAATACTGATGGATATAGCTGTTCAGCTGAGAATAGTGTGAAGCAACACCTAATCAACAAAAGCTGAAAGAGTGTAATAAAACAAGACTGGTCTTCTTTGAAACTTATAACATTCTCTCATACAATACATTGTTTTCTTCAAAGTTGATTTAATTTTATCTGAAACCACTAATGCTGCATTTATAATAAACATGTTTCATATAGATTACCAACATAGACACTGAAATACAACATTATATTTAACCTAAGTTGCAAGGTATTCCCAAGTGCAAGATGAAGCAGGACGTAACTTAACCTGTGAAAAAATACGATTCTTGACTGATTAAGCATAAACAATATCATATAAATCTGAAGATGAATACAATCGAACTTAGTACATTCCAAAATTAGAACTCATTACATTGTAAGCAGAAACTGAGATAGGTTCAATAGATAAAAAATATATATATATTGTACATAAGCAGCTTACACAACTAAGGATGGTATCTAGGAATTCAGTAACTTAGCTGAAAGGGTTTTGTTTCTTAGAATGATATAAGCCCTACATTTTGTGATTGTAATTTGGTCTACTTAATAAATAAGATGGTGACGTGATTAAACGGACATTGCGACATTTTCTGGTTAATTATGATGAAACAATATATTTAAAATTTCAAGAAAATCTCTCCCATAATATACTTTAGAAGAGCGAACCTTAAAGAGAATGTCGGTCTGAACTTATTACAGTCTCATCTATTTGTTTGGGAATGTTTGTGGTTCTCTGAGTAGCGAGGAAGTCGTGTTTCATCTGAGTATAGCTGAAAATATAGAGGTTAATTAGGAATATTAATCCTAGCTGATAAAACTTTGGTTTGTAACGTATCAACTCTTCCATATATTCCTTGTAATTTTTATTTTATTTTATAATGTCTCTCTAATGCAAAATGTGTCGAGCTTAAAATTACCTGGATGGAAATACCATCATTAATTAGATGCAGCATTTAAAAGTAATCCAATAATATTTACAAAGCACTTCACACAGAAGGTGGAGACAATCTGTTATAAAACAATGGATATAGTAACTTATTATTGTAAAACACATATCTGCTCATAATAGATTCAAACGTGTTATTCAGATACTTTTAAAACTTTAACCTCACGATTTGTTTGTTTGTTTTGAGCTTCACTCAAATCTATTCGAGGGCTATCTCTACTAGCCGTCCCTAATTTAGCAGTGTCTTACGGACACAAGTTCGTGCATTTTACACGAACTTGTAATCACCATCAAGCCATGAAAACATATGTACAACAACTATGAAAGTACTAATGTAACTTTACGAAGTTTGACAAACTTTTAGTCAGCATTACGAGTACTTTGTACAGAACAAAAATCAAGATTTTCTGTGGAATATTTTTATCAAACATTTTCCTTGTGCGTATGTGGACTCAGTGTTATGTGCCTCAAGTAAAAATAATTTCAATTCTAACTACTTTATTTTCGTTATAATATTCCTATAGGACACCGTTGATTTGACGTATCTTGTAATCACCATAGAAAATAGCAAATAAATCTAAATGATCTTTTCTTCGATGTAGAATGACTGCGATTTGTAACAGAAAATTAAATTGCGTAAGGATCACGAAAGTATACATCTGTTTATAAATAATTTTATTGTTTAAATCTCCGTTTAAAATTTCCGTTTAAATCATGTCTAACTAATAAACTGCTTACATAATCTGTAAATTAGTAAACAAATGTGTCGCTGACATTACCATATTTGATAACACTATGTAACACAAATTTTGTTCTTGGATGGTATGTGTTATTTCTTGATTGCTTATGTTGTAAAAGTACAGAAAATGACCATTATTCCCTTCAAACTTTGCTTTTGTGACCTGGATTATGAAATTTAGAAATTAACCTATTTTCTGTGTAAAAACGGGCAAATTTGCACATTTTCATTTACATAAGGTCTGAATAAAACAACATATGAATCAAGATTTACATGTATTTATACTAGAGTTATACAAAAATGAACAGAAATGTTTAGAAGTGAGGAGTATTTCGAGATTTGCGACTGTAATGTAAATCACTTTCACGTATCTGACTGAGTGGGTACAGGGAGCTCAGGGCAGTGTGGCACTGGGACGATGGATGATAGAAGGTCCGAATACATGACAGCAGATGCAATCTTGCCAGCCGGACGTTTGGTAGGGTCCACCATGCAGAAGTAGCAATTTCTTGAGTGGTCAGTGGGTTCACGCCAAATTCTTGAAATGGTGAACTTCATGGCTTTCT
This sequence comes from Carcinoscorpius rotundicauda, assembly GCA_011833715.1. Taxonomy (NCBI): domain Eukaryota; kingdom Metazoa; phylum Arthropoda; class Merostomata; order Xiphosura; family Limulidae; genus Carcinoscorpius; species Carcinoscorpius rotundicauda. The sequence goes on along the minus strand of CM022396.1, from coordinate 75,188,292 downwards.
TTTCCCCTCTGTAACATCCTGTAAAAGAGGAAAATAAATTGTTATTATAAAAAATAAGATTATTTCATTCATAACTAATGTGTAAAAGGTTCATGCAAAATAGTTTATCAGTTATATTTTTCTATACAATTGGAAATTAAAAAGAAATAAATTAAAATATATTTAAATTTAAAAAAGGTCTAAAATTTGTATAATATAAAATCTTACTATTCAAGCAAGCATAAATTGTCAGTTTTACATTCTAGAGTTTTTTGCAATGATCACAGGTAAAATGAGGTGCCCAGAGTTTGTCTTGATCTCCGACGGCCAAATGTGTTAAGGCGTTTGACTTGTAATCTGGGGGCCGCGGGTTCGAATCCCGGTCGCACCAAACATGCTCACCCTTTCAGCTGTGGAGGCGTTATAATGTGACTGTCAATCCCATTATTCATTGGTAAAAGAGTAGCCCAAGAGAGAACGGTGGATAGTGATGACTAGCTGCCTTTCTTCTAGTATTACATTGCTAAATTCGGAACGGCTAGCACAGATAGCCTTCGAGTAGCTTTGTGCGAAATTCAAAACAAAAAACCGACAGGCATGTCGAAATGTGCCTTGTAGGCTTCACACATTTAGGCAGATACTATCACAGTGTACTTTTTCGCTCTTGTCTTGATAATTTAGCCACATAATAGCAGAATGCGTCTGGAGAATACTTGCAGCTTCTTGGTGCCATCTCTGATAAAATCAGATAAGTCTATGTGTTTACTTAGGCAGCTAGAAGTAGACTGAAGTGGTGAGTCCCTATATATATATATATTACTATGGAAAGTTCTAAAAAGGTTCTTGAAAACTTTTGTAAGTTCTTCAACATTCTAGAAAGTTCTGGAAAATTCTTGTTAGTTCGAGAAAATTGTCTATTAGCTACTCAGTAATGAATCTACCTGGAATGTTCTGGAAAATGGGTAAATTTGAAAATTTCATTACTTAGGTCACAAAAACAAAGTTTGAAGAGAAAAGTAGATCTTTTCCATTTACTTTAGGCATAAGCAACTGGAAAACAACACTTTCTGCCCAGGAACAAGAAAAAGTAAAATTTTGTTACATAGTGTGATCTAATGCACGAGCTCCTCGAGAGCACACCTTGTTAAGAATTATATTTTTTTTATCTCATAAGTTTAAACTGTTCTCTTTTTGCATTTTGCATATCTTTCTTCTATAAGAATAAATAAAGACTTTTCATTGAAATAAATAAATTTAGTGTTAATGTTTACTGAAGCCCACTTTTTAATAATGATGGTAATATATTAATTTCCTTTGCTGATCGAACTAAACAACGTGAAATAAACTTTCAAACTGAAGACTACTTGGCAATACTGTGTCCTGGAAATATAAAATGCATAAAGTATGTCAATCGAGACATTGAAATCTTGCCCTTATCACGGTTAAAAACCACATATTATAAAACTTCAGAGAAAATTACTGGCAACTTATGGTAAAGACATGTGGAAAGTGGGCATGGCAAGTGGTCTGATTTTCTATCTTATCACTCCATGAACAAATAAGATTGGATGACATACAAGTTAGACTTTACCTTGGTAATATCTATATTCTAGTGAGTAAAGTGTATTAAATTATTTTCTTTAGAGATGAGTGGTATAAAAGTAGTGAAGAAAGAAGACTTAGAGAATTGTTCATGGTCTTTTAAAGCTCCCTTGTTCTTGTAACATATGAAAATTTTCTATCCAATATGAGTTCTGATGATGATCCCTACAGCTTGAATATGTTCATCGTCAATGAATCCAAGAAAGAATGAGTGTGCTTGCTAATACACTGGATATGTGAGAAGTTATTGTGTCTGTCATTAGATTAGCCTTGTGGTCACAAAGCTACACGAAAAGCTGTCTCTAGTCTGCCTACCATTGTTATGGAAAGCCAGTTTCTGGTAACAAATATGCGCAGACATACCACTGTCATTGGGGTCGTTGAAGAAATGTATTTTTTGTCTTTATTAAATAATAAATTATTTGGAAGACTATATGCGACAAAATACAGCGTGGCAATTCAAACGTTGTATTACATGCTATCATTTTCATTTTAAATACTGACTGATCAGTAACGTCTGAGTTTTAGTAAAATTTGTTAGGACGGTTTAAAAATTAAAAACTTTTGTACTAATATGTCAATATATTTTTAAGTATTGTATTTCTGTCTTCTTTTTACATGTAGTAACCTTTCTAGCATTTTTTGGAAATTCGTTTTAATCGCTGTGTTTCAGTGATTTAGTCTTCCAATAAGTTTGAATTTTCAATTAATTTTTAATCAGTTTGAACATTTTTATTTTTCCCGAATCACATTTTCAAAAAAAGACTTTGAGTTAATAAATATTAAAGAAAACAGCAATGACGTTGAGTCAGTTTGGTGTAGTGTATCGAATATGAAGAGAGACATCTTGAAAATTTGATTTTCGTAACTGACCGCCAGGTCAAAATGAACACGTTAATAAGGAATTGTACAATGAGATCAGAATGGTAGCTGAAAAATATGTTATTATGAATTCACCTGACAACTCATAATCATCCTGGATCAGGCAACGTTTGTCCTAGAGATAAATTGAACTTAAAAGATTAATTTTGAACCGTGGCTAATATGTTTGATAGGTCATTGAACAGTGTAAAAGTATTAGAAGGTTACGAGTTAGCCAATATTTAAAGTAAGTGATAAACGTTGTCCAGGAATTTATACAACAGTTAGTCTTACACCAGTAGTTGGTGAGGTTTTGAAAAAGTGATTAAATATTCTGAGTCACTTAAAGCAATTTGTTTTTACTAAAGGAAAATCGTCTTTAATAATTATTCTCACTTTCCTTAACGATATTCTTGCAAGAGCTGGTCAAGAAAATACTCTTTTACAAAGAGTTTGGTGACGTGCATGTCCTAAGACTTGTTAAAAATAAATCTATGGGGGAAATGATAAGAAATTGTATAAATATTGGTTTAAAAGTAAGAAATAGAGAGTAGTAATGAATGTATTTAGATCTGACTGGATCAAAGTTAGAACAAATAATGTGTTGCAGGACTCTATGCCGGATTATTTGCTGTTTAATACTAATGATGTTAAATTTGTAATGTTAACAAAATTGTGCAGTTTAAAGATGGCATTGAAATATTTTAGGTAGCTAACCTTATATCAAAGATTCTTCAGATTTCAGCAAAATTCAGATCATTTGATGTATTGAACCAATGCATGACAGATAATGCAAGATGAGTATTTTCCCAATTCAAATTATTTTTTCCATTTAAGTGGATATACTGTACATTGTTGCTGGAAAACCAATATTGGTGTTCTGACCGAAATAAATCACTGAAGTAATTAAACAATGAATTGTAACTAGAAATAGGGTGAACAGGACATTGAGTAGCAACAATAGAAATATTAAATACGAAATGTGGATATCATTGTTTCACAGTATATATATATATATCAGTTGTAAGGCCTTATTGAGAGTACTGTATACATTTATGGGCTCTCTTCTTCAACATAGATTTTGGATTGTTGGAAACGGATCACTGAAGACCCTCTAGGATGACACCTGGAATGGTGGGACTGTACTATGAGGAGAGATTAAAATCCACAATAGCGTGTTTTCTTTGGAGAGAAAATAGGGTCAGAGGGATTTTCATTGAGTTATTTAACATTATTAAGTGTATTGATAATATAGATCCATCAAACGTTTATATGTTTAGTAGTCAATAGACAAGGGGCCATAAATGAAAATTTCTGCAGAATAGGAGATGTTTAGATGGTATTACTTTTCAAACAGGGTGGTTGTCCTTTTAAACCAATGATTTAATGATGATGGAGGTAATATATTTAACTGAGTTAAGAAAATAATTCATTAATACATAAATAGTAAGAAGTGTTTATTTTAGTCCCTTTGCATATAATTATTTAGCCCATTTTAACGGTGAAATGTATGAATAACTTCAGAAATATATTTTATATCTTCTGATCATATTTCCCATATATTGCTACATTCTCCCTTTATCACGTGTTATTTTTAATCTTACAAGGGTGCATATGTTAAACCAATGCTTCATTTCTTTCAAATTAAAGCAATAGATGCCGTCACTATAGAAATATCTAACACAATAGTTTAAAATTCTAGTGTCAGATGATTATCGCTTTAGCTTCTCCAACAAACGAAATATTCGCAATATTTCCGTGAGGTTTACATGAAAGTAAAATAAAGCATAATTTTGAGTATTTAGCTTTTATTATTTGAAAGACTGAAATTTCGATGTAAAGGAAATATTTTATAATTCAGATCATAAAACTATTGTAATTTCTGTTAGAAGATTGTTTTTTGTTTTTGAATTTCGCACAAAGCTACTCGAGGGCGACCTGTGCTAGCCGCCATAATTGAGCAGTGTAAGACTAGAGGGAAGGCAGCTAGTCATCACCACCCACCTTCAACTCTTGGGCTACTCTTTTACCAACGAATAGTGAGATTGATCGTCACATTATAATACCCCTACGGCTGAAATGGCAAGCATGTTTGGCGTGACGGGGATGCGAACCAGTATGTAAGAAGACGAATAGATTTTTTAGTATTTTACAAAAGTAACTTTTATAGTGTAATGGCAACTAGAAAAATCGTGGGGTCAAATATTATTTGTTTTCTTTAAGCTTTAGCGGAATATTAAACACAAATCAATGTTAGATTATAACCTCTTCTTTTACATTTATTTTACAGGATTTGTTTATTATAATTTCTTTAAAAAGGATTATAGTTCTAAAATATTTAAAGTCATAAGTAGATATTCTGAAAATACCTACAAGAGATAGTTCAAGATAATATTTGAATATCATCATCTGTGTTTTCACAGTTAATATGTTTTTATTCTAAATTTTTGCACATCTATTATTTTTACGCGTATTGAAGAGAAAAAAACATCACACTTTTAAATGTCTTATTGACATCTACATTGTAAGCGTTATTTAATAATTAATAAAAACTGTTGATTTTCTTCTTTTACAATAGTTATCTGAGACAAGCACTTATTTCTTTACATATAACTTCTCTAGGGCAATGTTTTTAAAGATTCTCATATTAAGTATTTTGAGACAGTTAAAATTACTTAATAAAAGCAAGTAAAAGACATTACCGACACCTGACACCACACAAACAAGTTGGTAATTTAAGAGCTAGTGCGTTAAAGTGAGGACTTTTATTCTCTTTATTAAACAGTAAATTATAGGCCTGAAGTTACAATGTTTCTAATTACGTATGTGATAAACAAAGTTTTGTTTTCTATCATATTATACATTGTTCAGACAAAGTAAACTGAAACTTAAGAAAGCACACATAAAGAAGAATATGAAAACCAGGACTACATAAAGTAGATTGGTTTGTTTTGAATTTCACGAAAAGCGACACGAGGGTTATCTGAGGTAGCCGTCCCTCATTTAGATGTGTAAGACTAGAGGGAAAGCAGTTAGTTATCACCACCTAACGCCAAGTTTTGGGCTACTCTTTTACCAACGAATAGTCGAATTGACTGTCACTTTATAACTCCACCATGGCTGTAAGGACTAGCAAGTTTGGTTTGAAGAGGATTTGAACCCGAGCCCCTCAAATCGCGAATCGTGTGTTTCAACTACGTGGCCATAAATAAATGAAGCAATAGTAAAATAATTGTGTATCTATTTAGGCCATACCATCTGCCACAGGTATGCCATACTTGTTGTTCACTCACTTATTGTCTGCTGTAGATCGTACTTTAATTGTAAAAGTACATGTTTTACATTGGTTTCGTGAAACATTGTGAAGCAAGAAGAGATAAAATAGAAATATCAAACACGTCATCAGTTTTATGTAAAATAAGGAATAGAGTCGCTATATAAAATAATTGGAAATACTATCAAATATTTCTAATATGCATAAACCTCGTAACATGATGGAAATTAATAAAGAATAATAAATATTACACACGCCATTAAGTCTTTTTTAGTTCGCAAAATAACAATAAAGCTACATGAAATAGAAAATTACTTTGAGTTAGGTTTAGCTCTAGTAAGGTGATGGACAGGTAAGTTTATTTTCAATTTTGCCAAAAACTATACCCACCCAGTTCCCAACCTGAAATATGAAAAGAAGTGTTAATGGCATGTATACACTTGGTTAGTTAGCATTGGTCAGTATGGTTAATGGTCCAATTTAAAGGTGAAGTAAACTTAGTCCAGGTAAGAGGGGTATCTGCTATTTGAAATAATTGGCGTGTTTGGCGGTTTCGGTTATAAGCTTTGGTAAAATAGTGTTTGGAGAGTTTGATAAATCGGTCCTTAATTGGTGATAGTTGGGTTAGGGAGTTGAGGTAGCTTGAGGGAGTGTAGTTGGGGAGATGGTAGGCAATTTTAATGACCCGGTTTTGCAAGTTTTGTAGTAGTGAATATTGTTTTTCAGACATGTTACAAGTGGTGGGGTTACCATATTCGAAAAGGAGTCTTATAAATGCTTTGTATATGGTGATTATGGTTTTGGGGAAACATCCTTTATTAGGTCCACTGATGCGTTTCAAGAAAAAGATTCTTTGGGCTTGCTCGTTTGGCGATTTTCTGAAAGTGTGGGGTCCAGGAAAGATTGTTAGTTAGAGTGAGACCTAGAAAGGTTATAGATTTGGTGAAAAGAATGTCAGTGTTATTCAGGTTGAGTTTAATGTTTTGGAATTTTTTCCTATACTTGTTGACTTTTCTATGGAAGGTTATAGCTTGCGATTTTGAGGGGTTTAAAATGACACGCTATTTATTGTACCATTTGGATACTGCATTCAGGGATGCTTGAACACGTGAGGCTGCAGTGTGGGGATTGCATGAGGTGCTCCAAATGGCGATATCGTCTGCATATTGTGAGATGAGGTTTAAGTGAGGGAAATGGTATGTCATTAACGTATATATTGTATAATAGTGGACTGAGTACTGAACCTTGGGGGACGCCTGCATTAAAAATGAAAGGGTGTGAGATCGAGTTGTTTATCTTGATACTTGCTTTACGATTGTTAAGGAAGCTGGATATCGAGCGAACTCGGATATGAGGGATGCCGATGGTTAAGATTTTATGGCGAAGGCCATCATGCCAGACAGAGTCAAATGCTTTTTGGAAATCGAGAAAGGTAGCGACAGTTGCTTGTTTCCTATTGAATCCTTTGAATACTGATTCTGTGAGACGTGCTAGGTGGTCAGTGGTTTGTCTTATTTCAACGGTGGCCGGGTGCCCCACATTTCGCCGTGTGGTTCAGTATCGAAAAGCAACGGGTACCATCTGCCTACGTGCCCGTCAGATGCTTTATTTGAAAGGGCTTCTTCGACGAGGTCGATTCTCCGGGGAGCACGAATGAAAATGTTGGTTCCGCCCGGGATCGAACCGGGAACCTTTTCAAATTAAGCCGCAGGCTCCACTCCTGGTGGTGTCAAATACAGTTGTCAAATACTGCACGAGTCCCAAAAAACGCCTTAAATAGCACTCGTGGGCCTTTTCACTGTATTCTAGTGCAACAAACAGAGAACATAGCTCTCATATTTTGACGCAAACTTTTAACTTTTAGATCTTTATTAAGCACCAAACGTATTTAAGAGTAATAAACATTTGTTTTCACAAAAGGTTTAAGGAAACTTGTGCAACATGCTTAACGAAAGGTCAAAAGAACATTCTAGAAATTTTGCGGAGGTGCACAATCGATTATCTAAACTTTGTATTGCGAAATAACATCTCGTTGCGTCATCTATTATCTCGAATATTCTTTTCAATAACAAAAAGAAATATCCTGTTGCATTATAGCGCCATCTATCATCAAGAATATTATTTATAAAAATATAAAAAGAAAAATCCTGTAGTGTCAACTTAATTTAAGTTTTCCCGATGTACAATCCCAAACTATTTATAAGTTGTATTTTAAACAATTTAGAGTTATAATAAAATATATCAAAATCTAGTTGATTGTAAACTTGTTTAGACCTTGCCCTACGTGTTCAAAATTACGAACAAAGCTCCTTCAAGTATTTGATGGATTTAAAAATTGTAACCAAAACTCAATCAACGAGAAAATAAACATACTTTTTAAATTTAAGTTTACTCGATAAAATAGGCAAAATAAAGCAACATTAATTGTGTGTTTATTTCGGAAATATAGCTCATTATGACAAAAATCACACAAAGTTCACACTGCTACGTTGAAGTGCTCGTAAAATAATTCACCATATGACTATACAAACAAATCCACAACTCACAATGATTTCAAAATATATTCTTTTTCAGTACAAGTACATTCAGTATTTCTTTACCTCCGTACATTTTGTTTTACATATTAAACTATGTGTTGTTCTTCTTGATGACAAAAAACCCACTTGAAACAAAAATGTATATCGGAATGATTAACTTGAAAATGTCCTTGGAAGATTGAAACGTTGTTCTCTGCTTTATTAATAAAAGCATTAATAAATTAATGATATATACTTACCTGCAAAAACATGTTAGCATGCCTCGTAACATTGAAAGTGAATAAAACAGGTCAGCAATCAGCTTCACTTTGTTTAGTGTAATAATTTATTTTTTAAAATAAATTTAAGCAATGACACAAAAAATAAAATTATTTCGTTATTTTACACAACTTATTATTTACGAGTTCGTAAAGATAATATATATTATAAAACTGCACCACAACTTTAATTATATGATGTTATACCTTTAATTTCTTTATTGGTTCTTTTTAACATAAATTTGGTTTTATACCTGACCCATAAGAGCATGCTTATAATCAAGTTAAATTTCTCAATTTACACAAATGCACGTTGTTACACAATGATAAAGATGACGCAGCGTGCAGTCTCCTGTCCCTGTTTTATTATTATTATTTTGAGACTAAAAACCCTGATCAAAACAGAACAACAGGACTGATCCGCCGCCGGGCTCTACTACAGCCCATACCTGAACTTGTAGCCCAGAGTAGAATTACAATTACCTCAGTTTTGTATTGCGAAATAATATCCCGTAACGTCATCTATTATTTCGAATATTCTTTTCAATAACAAAAAGAAATATCCTGTTGCATTATAGCGTTACCTATCCTCAAGAATATTATTTATAAAAATATAATTTGTTTTGTTTGTTTTGGAATTTCGCACAAAGCTACTCGAGGGTTATCTGTGCTAGCCGTTCCTAATTTAGCAGTGTAGGACTAGAGGGAAGGCAGCTAGTCATCACCACCCACCGCCAACTATTGGGCTGCTCTTTTACCAACGAATAGTGGGATTGATCGTCACATTATACACCCCCACAGCTGGGAGGGTGAGCATATTTAGCGCGATGCCGGCGCGAACCCGCGACCCTCGGATTACGAGTGCACGCCTTAACGCGCTCGGCCATGCTAAGCCTTATATAAAAATATAAAAAGGAAAATCCTGAAGTATTAACTGAGTTTAAGTTTTCCCGATATACAAGCCCAAACTATTTAAAAGTTGTCTTTCAAACAATTTAGAGTTATAATAAAATATATCAAAATCTAGTTGATTGCAAACTTGTTTAGACCTTGCCCTACGTGTTTAAAATTACGAACAAAGCTCTTTCAAATATTTGATGAATTTAAAAATGATAACCAAAACTCAATCAACGAGAAAATGATCATACTTTTTAAATTTAAGTTTACTCGATAAAATAGGAAAATAAAGCAACATTACTTGTGTGTTTCTTTCGGAAATATAGCTCATTATAACAAAAATCACACAAAGTTCACACTTCTACTCAGATTTTATGCTTCATAGGCAGGATGAAAGGACCCGTGTTTATCGTCGCCGAGGTGAAGGTTTTGAAGCAAACTATGTGCAGGATGTTGACAGATTTAGCAATGGCAGCGTCATGATGTGGGCTGCCATTGCATATAATGCCAGAACAGACCTTTTGCACATTCGAGGGAATCTTACGGCTCAACGATACGTCGACGAAATTCTTAGGCCCCACATGCAACCCACCATGGTGAACGTCAACGACGTTTTTCAACATGACAATGCCAGTCCTCACACAGCCCGACTCACCACTGTCTTCTTGAGACACCACAACATCAACGTTCTTCCCTGGTCCTCCAGATCACCAGATTTAAACCCCATTGAACATCTTTAGGAGGAGTTGGACCGACATCTGCGACGGCGACAACCTCAAACGCAGACTCTACCTCAGCTTGCAACAGCTTTGTGGGCTGAGTAGACAGCCATTCCACAAGATGTGATTCGTCATCTCATCGCTTTCATGGGCAGGAGATGCCAAGCAGTTATTGATGCTCACGGGGGCATACTCATTATTGATGTTGAGTGACGTTAAATTTCAACTAGTGAGGGTGGACTTCGCCATTGCAGATTTTGGATGTTCAGCAGTGAATGTGCAAAGTTTCACACGTCATACAGAACTACCCGGAATAAACTTGTTAACAATTTGTCTCATATTTTGCCTTTCGCGTTTCTCTTTTTGAAGAGTATATTATTAAAAGTACATTTGCAATTTAAGAAACTGTGAATATAAAAATGCCACTATAGTTTGAATGTTCTGAAGTAATGTTCAAGTATATTCACTCTCTGTGTTAGAATAAAAGTGCACCCAAACAGTGTATCAAAATTTCACTTTCAAGTATTGATCTTTTAAGGAACAAAAAACAACTTGTATATGCAGACCCATCAGGATATAAGGAGTTACTAATTAAAATAAACCAGAATGTAGCTAATCAAGAAAAGTTCTTGATAACAGACAATAACTTAGTAACCCCAAATTACTCGTGTTTTAATTCAATGGCATCAATTATGCAAGGATTCAGGGCCTTGAGCCTCTTGCAGGATAGGAAAAATGTGGTTTTGCCCCCCACCTATCATAAATATTGGTGAAAAAAGCTCCTTTACCTTCTGTATGCTGATAAAATGTTATTATCCCGAGTTTAATAAATGATAAACTTGGCCACTTTATGTCCAGGGACTCAAGCATTCAGTTTGTTTTTTTCCAAATTAATGCCTAAATGTACCTGTGCATAGACTCTAATAGTTTTAACCTTATGTTCAAGAGCACCTGTCACAATCTTTGGGTTATTCTGATTGAACAACGAGATTCAACTATCATTATTATAATACACTCACAGTTACAAAGTGTGAAGTGCATTTTCATTACAAGAGTATTTAACCATTAACTTTTCAATTCAGTCGAGATACATAACCACTAGGCCCTGCTTGGCCCAAAGAACATTTAATGAAAATGAAATTATTTCTGTTTACAAAATGAGAGCTTCACATAAACAAAATATAATAACTTATGACTGCATACTTAAATGGTACAGGACAGGACAATGAATTTTATACACACTTTTTTTTGACATGCAAATATTTAATTTTTTTAAATTTCAGTTTATTTGGGATGAGGAAAGTTACTTAATGAAACACATTTTAATTTTGCTTGTTTCAAAGCAATACATGATATTGTGTACTAAATGGTAATTAGACAAGTTTCTTGCAAGAAAGATGGGTAACAATACCTGCAACTAGAAAGTAGTCTCGTCTGTCATTTAATTAGATAATGACCAAGAGTTTCCACCATGCCAGCACAAATGGATAAAGGCCACATGTAGAATAGCATTCCCTGTGCAAATCTGGCTTAAGCTGTTATTGTATTTTTTAGTATTCTCCTCAGTTAGTCAGATTCATGTTGAAATTTTAGATTACTAAAGAATTCATATATATTGCAGAGATCTTACACTTGAGGTTTTGAAGAGATTGTGCAGAGGTTTTTAGATCTATGGTAACATTTGTATCTTCTTTTTAATTTTGTATATTTAACTTGGTTTAAAAGTACTCAGCTTTGTAGTTTACCATACAAATGAGGACCAATTGCTGGACTGGTGAGGGAGAGATCACTTTGTTTTATTTCCTCTCTCTCTTTCTTGCAAGTACAACATTGTGAATAAACATTGTACTTTTACACCTTTCAACTTTGAGACTTTCTTTCAGTCATACCAAGTTGGTGATCTGAAAGGTGCACAGTCACACACCATAGACTATTTTATAAGAGCCTCTAATTGATGAGTCTAACTGACTGCTTTGTGAGAAAATCATTCTCAGGATAATACCACATTTATAGCAACTGTATAATATTTACACTACAATAAAATTACTTGAGGTATTTTAATTTTGTGAATCGTCACCACTTAATACGTGTTTTTAAACACTCAGTGTGTGTATTTTGAATGGTTCCTCATAAAAATGCATATTCTGTGTACAGAGATTGTCATTTCCAAAAACCATAATCTTAACAAAAAACAGAAACAGGAGAACCTGCCCAGAGAGACAAAAGCAAGCCAGGAGGTTATCTTTCACAATCTCACAAGTTGAAAAAATCTAGAAATTGACACAAATATCAATTGAAAGTATGGATATGGTATGTTGTATGCTGTGTAAAAATCTAGTACTGTACACCATATCAAATAGGAGAAATTTGGATGCACAGTATAAGTAAAATAGTACACAACATCAATTAACAGTTGTGACATCTGAGTATACGTCGTTACAAATAGAGAATAAACAAGATGCTACAGGAAAAGTAGATATCTAAATAATTTGTATTATAAGATGCAGTTGAAGTAAAAAATGTAATCCAATTATTATTATTCATAAAAAAAATAACATTGAGGCTTGTGTAATCTGAGCAGTCATAGAATTTAGGAGATTTAACAATAGTAAACTAAAGAAAAGTTTTCTTTAAGAAAGTGGACAATTTGCAATGTTACTGAACTATGTGTGCCCTGTTTCCCAAACTGTAGAGTTCTGCAGCAAAAACAGTTGCAAAACCTGTTCATAGGGGGTTACATAAAGTACCAAGAGCTTTTCATTTTTAATAAGTAACAGAAATCCATATAAATCACATTCAGGGTACAATTGCATTCACTGTTCTAATCATTTTGTTTTTTTGACCAATACCAGCATTAAATTTGCAATCATTAAATTATGTGGCCCTGTGATGGTATTCTGAAGTAATATTTCAGTATTAATAACATTAATGATAGTCAAAAGTATGAAAACTGAAGAAAAAAAATGGAATGCCTCGATGTACTACATCCAGTGGTCAAGATTTTTTTTTTACAGTTGTTTATTGGTAGAAACATTTACACCGTGAAATATAAAAATAATGCATCATAATTATTTAATACATTTTTCAGAAAATTTCAAATATTTGATTATACTGCCATTAATTTTCAAAAGCACTAAAATGGGAGGAATCATAAAGAGTGTGTTGTTATATTATTATTTACTTGTATGTTACAGAATACGTGTATTCTTTATGCAGGGACATCAACTGCGTTTAGAGTTGTTGAACTTCAAATTCATCAAAAATTCAGAGAATGATTGTAGTATGTTAATTTATCATATTTAAAAATTGTTTACAGAATATTCTACAGTACACAGAACTTTCCCTGTGTGATTTTAATTGACCTATTGTGTACATTAAAAACATCTTGCATGCCTGTGATATATTTAAAGAAATTGTACTATTAAATTTTAAATTTTCATCCAACCTTTTTTAATATATTTTTTATTTCCAATGCAACCAGTTTTCTTGATCATTTCTAATCTTCCATTGTACCAGTAACTTTTGACAATTTCATACACTATATTTTTTGTAAGCCAACCTGATTTTGGCTTACAACCACCATATGCACATCTTGAATACATATAAAATTTATTTTATTTTTAAAAGTTTTCTACATTAGATTGATATCACCAACAGTGCTATTTCACAAAATGATGAAAATCATCTTTTGAAAACAAAAGATGTTCAGCAGTGAATGTGCAAAGTTTCACACATGTGAAACAGAACTTCTTGGAATAAATTTGACAACAATTTGTCTCAAATTTTGCTTTTGCGTTTCTTTTTTTGAAGAGTGTATTATTAAAAGTACGTATGCAATTTAATAAAACTGTGAATATAAAAATGCCATTATAGTTTGAATGTTCTGAAGTAATATTCAAGTATATTCACCCCCTGTGTTAGAATAAAAGTGCACCCAAACAGTGTATCAAAATTTCACTTTCAAGTATTGATCTTTTAAGGAACAAAAAACAAATTGTATATGCAGACCCATCAGGGTATAAGAAGTGTTACATATTTTTTAATGTTTTATGTTCTTCGTAGACTAAACGCAACAGAAAAACGCAGATAACAGCTTGTATAATTTATTACACTAAACTATTAACAAATATAACAGATATAACATAAATCATATAATAACAGTGACAGATATTAAGTTACAACATTCGAAATTAATTACAAAACAAAATAATATTAGTTTCAAACTTCAAAATTAATCACATTACAAAATGGTACTGGCCTGTATCCAATATAATGATCTAAAATGAAAGTCTCAAATTCCAGTCTATGGTGTGAATTTGGTCCCACGAAGAAATTCCGAAGCTTAAATGAAGAAGTTCAGCAACGATTCACAGTTCAATAAATTCGCCGACTCTTAGCACAAGCAGTAATTCAGATGAATCGTAGAGATTGACGAAATAAAATCACAGCTTCCGTAGATCTAACTTCAGTCACAAGTCCAAGTTGAATAATCACAGCAAACACTTAATCTTTCTCAAATAACTGACTCTCTTCTTTTGAAATAAAACTGATGTCTGAATCTCACTCTTCTTCGAATAATAACTGATGTCTGAATCTCTCTTCTCTTCGAATAATAACTGATGTCTGAATCTCTCTCCTGTCTCTCGCATCTTCGTCTGTTTATATATTGTAGGAAACTCCTCGAAAGTACGCGAAAATTCTACAGGTCTCCAGAGCAATCCACGCATGTCCGTTCTTGCACGAGACTACACGTCTAGACACGAAGTCACCAGCACTTCATTTACAAACATATGATTGGTCTACTTAATTCAAGAAAATTCTAAATGTTACCCTAAATGAATAACAAAATATTAGTTTAAACTTCGAAACAATAATATAAATATGGAAAAATGAATAATAGAAATGAAAATTTAAACACAACACGACATGTTGTCGTTTACAAAATATTTACACATATACATAACACTCTCCCCCTTAAAAGTATAAAAAAAAGTTTGAACTTGTGAAAACCTTTTTTTGTTTATTTGTTTTTTAAACCAACTTAAAAGGGTTAAATCCAGTAGATTCTGAAATAACCTCGCGAACTTCAAACAATAACAAGGGAACACCCTCAACCCAGTTCTTTGTGTGTTCGTGGCAGTAATTTGGTGGAAACGATCAAGAACACCTTGTGATTCAGGATGGTATGCACTGGATGAAACTTGACGGAAGTTTAGATCATGCATGGCTTGTTGAAATAGCTTGTACATAAAATTTGTGTCTTGATCTGATTACACAACTTTTGGAATTCCGAACATGGTAAAGGATTTGACAAAAGCAGTGATTTTTCTCAAAGGGATTGCCTCAGGGAAACGTGTAGAAGCACACATGATCGTCGAGAGGTATTCATTTCCTGCTTTGCTTTTTGGCATTGGGCCAACACAGTCGATAATGACCCTTGAGAACGGTTCTTCAAAGGCAGGAATAGGCTGCAGTGGTGCTTTTGGAATCCCCTGATTTAGTTTTCCTGTCATTTGGCAAGAATGGCGTGTCTTACAAAAGTCAACAACATCTTGGCGCATCTTTGGCCAATAGAAATGTCGTCGGATACGATCTAGGGTCTTTCTTACACCTAAGTGTCCCGCCAATACATGGTCATGAGCAAGACTAAGAATATCATTCCGATAGCATTTTGGAATGACGATTTGATGAATAACATTCCACTCTTCATCAGCAGCAACATCAGGAGGTCTGTATTTTCTCATTAGCACACCTGACTTCTGGTAGTAACAAATAGGGACAGTTCCTATTTCATTTTCCTCAACGGCCAGTTGTAGAAGAGAACGAGTTTCAGGATCATTGTCCTGTTCCTCAACAAGTTTGTTACGATGAAGAGAGTTGAAAAATGACTTGGAGTCATTAGTAGAACTCAAAGTTGAGTCGGAAATCTCATTGATGTGAGACATGAATGTGTCAGATAAAGAGAAATCCTCTTTGGATTCCTGAGAACGAGTAACAGCACAGGCGGGAAAACATCAGGAAACTTTTCAACGAGTTGCTCTGTACTGGGGCTAATAACAGGTGCTTCAACAACACGAACCTCTGGTACCACCTTACTACCAGCCAAATCATTCCCCAAAAGCATAGACACACCTTCTCAAGAAAATAAAAATTATATACATATCAATGAAACTGCTGGTAGTTTTCATATTTTCCAAAAACGTAAACCTAAATTGAATTTCTCACGGTAGCCTAGCAGAGTCATTATATAAACACTGCTGAAAAATGAAACCCAAGTCAAACTTTTTAAGGTAACCTAAAAGAAACGTTTCAAGGAGACATCTCTAATTGCTGAAACTTTATACATCTGTTTAAGAAATTATTGTACGTTTATTTTGATACGTCAATAAATCACCACTTATGCTTGGATCTGTTTTCCGAAATTTGAAGAATTTACAGAAGTGACATATTTATAATGTAAAAGAAGTAACTGCTGTACAAGCTGAAAATGACAATTGAGATGTTACTCCACACCGAGGTAGTTCTATGTAACTGCATATTTATAATTTTAATATTTTTATAAGGATAATAATAATTATATACACACACACACACACACACCTAATCACACACATGAAAACATTAAAAAGTAAATCATAAAATTGCGATTATAAATATCTACTTAAAATACTAAAAAGCAAAAATAATTTTAAATGTCATATCCCATTGCTTACATTTGTCTGTTAATCTTACTTGCAGTATCTTTGTTTTAAGCGCAAAATCTGTGCTGTTCTCACCGCAAAAATACAACCCTGAGTTTTTTTTATTGGACCTTGAGCTTATCTCTTAGACATCGGATGGTTGAGAACTATTAAAAATATGTCAATACCAACACTGAAATGAACAAAAAGAATATTAAACAGTACGCAACACATACATAGATATGGGTATAACTAAACAATATTTTTGTTTGTTTGTTCTAAACAGCAGAAATACACAATGGTCTGTCTGTGCCCTGCATATTGGTAGTGTCGAAATCTGAGTTTTTTTCGTGTTACAAGCCCATTGACTTGCCGCTGAGTAACAAGATGCAGTCAAATCTTTTAAAATGAAATCAAAGATAGTTTCACAAAATTGTCTCTCAGAACAAAATTACAAATCATATATTTAATCAAAACAAATGAAAATATAAATAAATATTATCAAACCAATCCATTGTCGCGCCATTAAGTACCCAAAGAAACAAAATAATTAAGCATTATACTATTTGTAAGGAAAGTAAAAATAAGTATAATTTGTAAAATAACGTGTCTCTGAACATAAATCTTCTAAGTGATAAAGATATCCTGTTAATTAGACATAATCCAAATACATAAATCATAACGAGACAGCTTCTAATGAATATCAAATACAGGCTAGATTTTGAGTACTAAAAACTTAAAACCTGCAAAGTCTTAAAACGTTCTACTATTCGCTGTTAGGAGCTGGTTGTTACTCCTAAAATCACTGAAATGATGATTGACTTAGAATTATAGTAGTAATTTTTGTCAGTAATTTTAATATATATATATATTTCGAATAAGTAAACACTCCAGCCATAACCTAATAAGACAAAAAGTATAAATCACTTGGATATTTCAGTAACAAGTGATCATATTTTACAACGAAATGAGAAGTAAATAAAACTACAGTGAAAACATTTTATTTGAACCAAATATTTCAATCTACATCAAAAAATAGACTTGTAAGAGTTCGTAAAGAATGGTAATAATAATAAAATTTAATGAAAAGGAGTAAAAAACATTAATAAGAAACGTTGACCCGAATCATTTCGTATCGTGGAAAAAAGAAAGCCTCGCAATGCTTAGCAACTTGCACGTACACGTTTTCCTTTTAAAGGACGTCAACCAGATTCAGTGTCAGACGTAACCTGCTTCATAAATCAGGTTATACCCAACTTAAATAGACAGCCACAAGGTCCTTGAAGATGTCGCTTGTTCCAACCAGACTGGTAACTCCACAAGTTTCCAACTTGGTGTCCGTGGACAAAGCAGTTGTTAACAGTTATGTAACAAGGAGTGTGTTTATATAAGCATGTTCTTTAGTTGTGTGTAGAATAACTTTTTAATGTTGGTTGTTGTTGTTGTTTTCTTCAAATTTTGAATGTTTTTTTTTCTGTTGAAACTAACTTCGTTCACATGGAAAACTCACTCAAACTTACATTTCACTACGTAAAGTTGGTACGATTATACTTTGGTTTAATACTCTTGGACGCCTTTTTCAATTTTTTTGTGATTTAGATTTTTCAAAGATTTTAAGAAGTCCAAGGTTAAACAACACAAGCATTTATATTTTGGACACATTTGCGGTCATATTTACAGCACTAAAAATAAAAATTGGGAAAACATGTAAATTCTTCATGCGCCCAACACACTGATATAAACAAATAAAAATGGGTTTGCCCACTCTAAGTCTTCTAAAGAAGTTAGAGCTCAGCAAATAATATAATTATCAAATTTTTGTTCTCTTACTCGGCAATATTTTGACACGTTTTCAGTAAGATTTGACACAATAATACTTTTCTATAGGTTTCACATACTTACAAATAGCTTTACTAGACCAATGGTTGAAAATATCACTTGAAATTGACTGGAAAAGCAGTTATAGCCTCGTTCCTGTGAATTTACGCATGCAGTGATTCTATAAACTTTCACTTGCAGATTAATGTATTTTTTCAGATTCTTTTGTGAGATTTAATATACACAAAAACATCTTTAATGAAGCATTAACAATGAAGTATTTAAAACAAAGAATTTGAACGAGCTTGATTATTCTAGAAGAAAGATATCTAAAAGTACCGACTTTTAATTAAGTCCTTAAAGTGTTACACTTGATCACCTTAAGAAAAGTTAATGTTTCCTTGAAGATGTGCTCCAGAAATACAAGGATTAATTTGTCGAATTTCCTACTCAAATACTAGTGCTAATACTCATACGAAGTACGAATGTATGTTCTAATGACTATCCAAATCTATCTGTATCATATCCTCATGATGGCCATATAAAGTACCACTGTATATTCTGATGAAGATTCAAGTGTACCAATATGATATTCGAATAATAAAAATATATCAGTACCAATATTGAAACGTATAAGAAAAACATTAAATAGTACGCAACAGATACATAAATATATGTACATAACTAAATGATATTTTTGGTTCGTTTGTTGTAAACAGCAGAAATACACAATGGTCTGTCAGTGCTCTGCATACTGGTGGTGTCGAAATCTGATTTTTTTAGCGTTATACGCCCATAGAATTACCGTCGAGTAATAAGAGGCAGATAAATTTTTAAAAATTAAATTAAAGATGGGTTCACAAATTGTTTCTCAGATCAAAATTACAAATCATATGTTTAGTCAAAACAAATAAAAATCTCAATAAATTTTATCAAACCAATCCATTCTCGCACCTCTAAGTACCCCAAGAAACAAGCAAATTAAACATTATTCCATTTGTAAGGAAAGTGAAAAAAAGGTACAATTGTTACAAGAACATGTCAGTGAAAATAGATCTTCAAAGTGGTATCCTGTTAAAATTAAACACAATCCGAAAATATAAATCATAACGAGACAGCTGCTAATAAATATCAAATACAGGCTAAATTTTGAGTACTAAGAACTTGTAATCTGCAAAGTACTGATATTTTCTCGCGTTCGATGTTAGGAGCTGGTTGTTGGAATGGGTTGTTACTCGTAAAATTGAAATGGTAATTTTTGTTAGTAATTAAAAAAGTTATTTTGAATAACTAAATATTTCAACCATAACTTTACGAGACAAGAAATATTACAAATGATCATATTTTACAGCGAAATAAGTAGATGAATGAACAAAACTTCAGTGAAAACATTTTATTTGAACCAAATATTTTAATCGACGTCAAAAATAGATTTGAAAGAGTTCATAAAGAATAGTAATAATAATCAAATTTGATTATAAAGAGTTAAAAAACATTAATAAAAACTTTGACCGGAATCATTTCGTATCGTGAGAGGTAGAAAGCTTGGCAATGCTTAGCACCTTGCACATACACATTTTCCTTTTAAAGGACACCAACTAGATTCAGTGTCGGACATAATTTGCTTTGTTTTTGTTGTTATTTAGAATTAAACACAAAGCAACACAATGGGCTATCTGTGCTCTGCCTACCACGGGTATCAAATCCCGGATTTTAGCGTGTAAGTCCGCAGACATACCGCTGAGCCACTGGGAGGCTTAATTTGCTTTGAAATTCAGGGTATACTCCCCTGAACTAGACAGCCACAAGATTCTTAAAGATTTCGCTTGCACCAACTTAGTGTCTCAGGAGTGTGGACAAAGCAGTTGTTAACAGTTGTATAACAAGGGGTGTGTTTATATAAACATGTTCTATTGTTGTGTGCTAGGTATTTATTCTACGGACAAGTATGTAGGACACATTTGTTTAATTTGGGTGGGAATCTCACTATTATATTGTTTTTGTTGCAGATTGAGAAAAGTAAACTTAGAGTAAATTTATCTCTTTTTCGAAATGATACTTTATAACATTTGTTAAGAACAATAAGAGTCTAAACGTAGATTATTTTGTTATTCATTTGAAACGCGAAATGACAATTTTCATTACAAACCGAAAAGTCTTATGAACACCTTACCGATATCCTCACCAACACACACACTCATAAAGGAAACTCTGATGGTGTAAGTATTTGAAATAATACATCATTGAAGGAAAACATCATCAAGATAAAATTTCATCATACATTTTTGAAGAAAACCCCTGTTTTGAAAGACACAATTCGCCCTACGTTATCAGCACTCTTCTAATCTGGGTGACACACTTTATCTCATTTGGAATTCTTGTGTTTCTTATCTTTGTGTATACTTTTATAAACAGCTTTAACGCTGATTGGTAATACATGAAACGTCATTATGTCCACTTGCATATTTGTCAGTAAACTGCCACACAATTACAGTTTTGTTCTGCAGAAGTCCTACCACATAAAATATCATTACATCCAACTGACCACCATAAGAAGCTTTGCATTATTCACTGGAACGTTTACCAAACTGAAATTCATTATATCCATTTGTTTATCATCACAAAAGTAGATTTGTCTACCAGGAATATTTTCATATATAACGTCATTATATCCATATCAAACATATCGTTGTCCCTCCAGATTATTGTCTTAAAGAATGTCATTATATGAGTCTGTTTGTCATCAGAAACTACACTCTTATGATAAAGCTTAAAAGACAATACAGTGAATATGGAACAACATAAAAAATGTATAAATGTCTTGCTACGGTAATTATCCATGAAAATCATCACACTCGGCCCAGATGGAGCCCATCGGCTTCATGAATATACGTGTATATGTTAAATTCCTTATAGATAGATGGCTTTATTCGTTACAGTGTTACGGACGAGTCGCACACAATGAGAAAAAAACATTAATAGTGCACTTAATCTTACCACTTATTGTTGTGAGTAATATTGCTATATTATGTGCATAACTTGAGTCATTTTACGTAATTTGTTTCAGTTCTTTATACTGTATGTTTTTAACAGAGAAACTTGTACAATAACTCAATCTGATGCAATATGTAGACAACACCAGCTGTAAATTGTCTGTCACCATAAGGTGCAGTAAGAGTGATTCAATTTATCTTCTGTGGCTGGGAAGGTTTTAATTAAATAGTTCGGTTTTATTCAAGGAATAATAATTCAGAAACACTTAATGCCACTTCATTTAAACCGATACAATTAGTGATACAGTACACACAGAAAATAAATTTTGTTTTATTAATTTTGTAGATAGAAACCTAATTTGTTCATGATGACAGATAATTTGAACCACGAATATTATAATAACTCTTTTTATAACTCTTTTAAAACAAGGATGAAAAACTGTAAAGTAACCAAAAGATATTTAGAAACATACCTACTGTACAATGTAACAGAAACAGAACATACAGTTTGAGCTGGTAACGAGACTACAGTTGTTTCGGCTGTCATTATCCTGATCCAGTGATGTAAAGTAAGCTAGACGTTTCTTTTGAAAAGTAAAATTATACTAATTATACAGTCTGCTTTAACCAATTCTAACTGCAGTGGTCTGTGTATTATGTAGTTGAACTGATTGATATTATTATTGTCAGAAAAGCATTTTTAAAATGAAATAATTTTAAATGACACGTGATATTTATGCAGACGGTGTTCAAAGAGTTGTATGTGACGTTCTACCAATGACAGAATCTGACGAAATATTGACGTATTTTTTGCATTATATTTATAAATAACTAGTTAAATTTATAAAACTAACGTAACAGTTAGGTTTATTTTAATACGTGCGGTAAAGTCGGTCACATCCAAGATCTATTTGGCAGAACACAGTGCTTACTACCAGCACTGTTAGTCACTGATTTTGTTGTTACGGTGTTTATCAAATGTAAAATTCTAGCTATTAAACGTAAAACCACAAGCACAAGTTACGTTTAATACGAACACAATTTTATCTCTCATTATAAATTTGTTAGTGAATGTATTTTTAATTTCGCGCAAAGCTTCACAGAGCTATCTGCACTATCCGTCCGTATTTACCAGTGTATGACTAAAAAAAAAGACATCCCGTCATCACCACCTTTTTTTTTTTTACAAACGAGTAGTAGGATTGATCGTCAACGTATAATACCCTTACGACTGAAAGGGCGAACATGTTTGGTGAGACGGTGAATAGAAGGTCGCAACATTCTGATTGTGATTCGAACGCCTTAACCAACAGGCCATATTGGGTAAAAATCATTAGTAAACAACTTCTAAAGAAACGTATATTTGGACTCAAGAACAATGCTTAGAAGTGAGACACTGTCCAAGTGGAATTGAAATTTATATTCGCTGGCATAGTGTGTTTTAATCAAGAGATTTGTCACAATTTTCAGAGTTGTAAAAAAAACACCGGCTGGCAGTGATTGATAGCTACGGCTGGATTTTCCTACATCTTGTTTAACGTCACCTAAACATCCATAAGATATATGATGCGAATTAAATATGAAAAACGAGGCCAGAATATTAACAGTAAAACTTCATTCACTCACCAACACAAGAGTTAAACAAGACTCTTTTCGACTTTTTCGAAAAATCTAATTTCATTAACTTTATTGTGAGTCACTTCGCTGATTTTGTAAATAAAAAATGTTATTAGATTTCTCATAATTTGTTGTCGCATACAAGAGTTACCTCCAGAGTTTCTCAAATTAGTGATATAAGTCGAGACTCATTATTCGTATTCTGTACTTGCTAAATAACTCTTCAAATAGTCATATGCTGTCGTACGTAATTTGTTTTAATGTTTAATATAACGATTTTGTGCGTCTCCGTGACAATCTTTATATAATTTACAGCTTTAAATTTGATTATTTTGATATTTATTTTCCTTTTCAAGATTATTAATGGATGTAATATATGAAATTAAATTCCTTAAACAGTAATAACTAAATTCGTTAAATGAGAAAGCCTGGCATGGCCGAGCGCGTTAAGGCGTGCACTCGTAATCCGAGGGTCGCGCTAAACATGCTCGCTCTCCCAGCTGTGGGGGTGTATAATGTGACGGTCAATCCCACTATTCGTTGGTAAAAGAGTAGCCCAAGAGTTGGCGGTGGGTGGTGATGACTAGCTGCCTTCCCTCTAGTCTTACACTGCAAAATTAGGGACGGCTAGCACAGATAGCCCTCGAGTAGCTTTGTGCGAATTTCCAAAACAAACAAACCAAAAACAAACGTTAAATGAGATAAGCCAGATATTCGAACCTTTGGTTGCAACAGTTCTCCTTCGCTGCTTAGTAATTTACTAAGCAGACCCAAACTCGTCACATATTCTTGGTATAAAAACTGAAAACTCCGCTGACAGCAGCACTGATGAACTGAGAACATAATATAGAGGGATCATACAGTTCTTTTTTGGTTTAACTCCCACTCATAAGTATGACTATTTATTAACAATTGTACTATTCATCGGAAACTTTAGGAAATGTTCACGAAGAATTTATTGCAAAATATATGTAAGTTTAAAAGGATTGTTGTTGTTGTTGTTTTGAATTAAGCACAAAGCTACACAATGGGCTATCTGTGCTCTGCCCACCACGGGTATCGAAACCCAGATTTTAGCGTGTAAGTCCGCAGACATACCGCTGAGCCACTGGGGGGCGAAAATGAAAGTAGCATAGCGTGTTACATATTCCTCTAGAAGTTAGCGTACACTGTGAGGATATAAATGGAACTGTTAAACCTAAAGAATATTCTTATATTCTATTTACCAGAGAGTGAACAAGGAGTAAACATTCATATAAAAAAATAAAATATTTTTCTATACCCTCAACCAATCCTCTGAAAATTATTCTGATTTTTCTTTTTTAACCGTTTTGACAACAATACCACAGTACCAAGCTTCACCGACAGAGCTCAATATAAAATTTATTTTTTACCATTTTATTTTCCGTTTCCGCCATTTTAATTCTTCTTGTTTAGTTCCACTTTTACTTGTTAGAGAGTTGTTAACCTGTCATTACTATACTCCATCTGTACTTATTCTACTTTTTAACGCTTTTAGAAGCCCTTAATCGAGTAAACGGTGCCACTTTTTTCCCAAAGAGTTTCTTGGTTTACTTTCAACATTCAGTGCTTCTTTCTAGATATAAATTATGGTATTATATTAAACACTCACAACTGTACCAATATGACATTCTTATGACGATCTGCGTGAAGTACCCGTAAAAATATTTTACTGACGATCCATCTGAAGTACTAATATTGATATATTAACGAAAACTTAAACGATGTTCTTTTCCTGCTGGTCATTAAAAGAACACCGTTGAGTGCACGAGCTCCGTTTCTCTGGTAGTAACCTGTCAGGGCTTTATTTTGTAATTATATGTTTAAAAACGGCTCTTATGGATAGAGAAAGCACTAACAGAGGAGCGAACAATGTTTCAACCTTCTTCGGTCATCGTCAGGTTCACAAAGAAAGATAGGGTTACTGACCGGTAGCTACTTGTTTGAAGGCGGTTGTGTAATTGAGTGTAGGAACATAGAGGGCGTGGTCAGACCCATCAATAGACTTTTCCAGCAACCAATTAGCAGCCCTCGTAAAATTCACCACGATGAAGACAAACTTCACGTTCAACAACCACAACTATATTCAAACAAATGGCCTAAGTATGGGCAACCCAGTATCACCAGTTCTAGCCAATATTTTTATGACACAAGTTGAAACACAAGCAGTTAACAAAGCATTACATCCACCACTGTATTAGTATAAATATGTAGACGACACGATTGCGGGATTCACATCCACACAACACACATTTAACTTTTTCAGTTACATTATCTCTGTACATCCCAACATTAACTTCACATGTAAACGTAAAGAAAGCAATCACATATCACATCTGAACCTCAAAACTACAATAACCGATACACAATTTGAAACAGAAATCCACCTAAAAATCACCCATACTGGACTATACATTCCTTGAAACTTAGCACATAAAACAAAACAAAAACTCAACATACAAAGAAACCAAATAAACGTAGCCATAAAACTATGCTCACCAGATAAAAGTAACGACGAATTAGACAAAGTAAAACAATACTTCATCAACATCAATAAGTTTCCTCCACAAACCGTAGTAAACATTATACGTACACATCTAGACAGAGAGCAAAATCAACTAACAAAAGCAAATATATCTCACGAGTAAAAAAAATCACGAAACCATTTACTGCTGTACACCACATATTCTTGACATAAGCAAACAAATAACCAACATTTGGCAAAAACTAGTAACAAAATATAACATTCCAGTTAATACTAAATTTATTCAAAAACAAGGCACAAAACTGAGGTCTATACTATGTAAGAACTATACTGACAAACACCACACCAACATTATTTATAAAATACAATGTGATAACTGCCACGACTTCTGCATTGGAGAAACAAGTAGAAAAATGGAAACCAGATTCAAAAAGTTACCTTCGCACGTTTTCGAACACTACACATCAAATAAACACAGAATAACCATAGAAAACACTCAACTACTAAAGAAAGAAACAAACAAACATGTGATCTTTGTAAGAACAATGAAGTTCTTACTTTCAAAAGAGAATGTAGCAAAGAGGTTGCGGTTTCAAAATGACACGTATCCTTGTTATTGGAACATGGTATAAGTACTTTGAATCTACCCGTCTAATCACTAGCTGTTTGGCTTCAATTTCTGTGTATATATTAACATAGAATTATATTATACATTGCAAAAGGTATGTTTTGTGCCAACAATGAAACTTGTCGAAGACTTAATGGTTTTTGTGGAGTAAAATCTGTCTTTGATTGTGCACATGATTAGTTGATTGGATATAATTTCATATTTCAAGAGAACTATTATTCAACATCAAATAAAGATTAATCTTATTTGACAAAGAAAGAAAGCTTTAAAAAATGGAAATGTCTCCACAAAACCAAATCCTAACTGCATAAAAAAATGTTGGATTTGTTGGACCTCAATCTAAACGAAAAAAACACCTGGAATGACTAGTTCCTCATGATAAACCATGTAAAACTTTTTATTTCAATATTTCAGAAATATGAAACCAATTCTGAGTTCTTTTATTTTTAAATTTAATCAAAAATAGAAATATGTTTGACAATTAAATGGATAAGTAATATTTTGGATCTTTTCATGTTGGATACGAGGTTGGTTAAATTGATGTAATATGTATAGTATTAGGACAGAAAAATAATAAAGTACAATTTTAATAAAAACATTTTATTTTTATGTTGGGGTTTTTAAAATAAAATATGCAAATGAAGTTTTATCATTTTTCATGTGACGAAACGTGTTCTAAATCATAAATTTAAGATGAATTTGCACTCAATGTAATCAGCATTCACTCCATATACTCACATAAAAAATGTCAGCGAAACTACTTGTTTAAAAACTGAGGTGTTTTTGTGTTGTGTTTTTGTATCAACAAAAAACAACAAACTTTTAATATTCACCAGAAGCTACAAAATGTTCATGGAAATAAGCATATTAACTATTTTACTGTGGCTGGGTCGTGTATTTTCCAGTGCTTTCACCCACTCATTCTCTGGCTGTAGTTTTGATTAACAACAGATAGTGTTGTATATTTTGTACATGTACGCACATCAGTAAAACGTACTGTTAAATAAATTGTATTGAAATTCGCAGCAGTGGACATATCGGCATTTTTGAATATTTTAATTACAAAAAGTATAAACGAATGATTCTTGCAAGTTCAACAAAAATAAGGTATAGTAAACATTAAAAAAGAAACTTAATTAAAAATTAAGATAACCAGTATATTAATAATTCCTCTGGAGCACCTTGTCACATTTCTGTTTTAGTGCCGAAACTTAAGTTTTGTAACTAGTTAAGGAAGAGGATAATATATGATCCTCTGGTATATACCATAGTAAAAAACAACAATAGACTAGATCTAGAAAACTGGAATGCAGAAGCTCACATAAATTTTCCGTATCTAAGTTACGGTGAAACAGACCACTTTAACTATTCATATTTAGTTGATTTTCGTGCAACTTAAGAGTATATACAAAGGATATTCTACATTTATTATACAAAACAGCAACGTATCAAGTGTTATATAGTGTTTAACAGCACACGCGGCCAGGTGGTTAGAGTGCTTGACTCGTAAACTGAGGGTAGCGGGATCGAATTCCCGTTACACTAAAATATGCTCGCCCCTTCAGCCGTGGGGGCGCTATAATGTGACTGTCAATCTCTCTATTCGTCGGTAAAAGAGTATCCCAACAGTTAACGGTGTGTGGTGATGTTTAGCAGCCCTTCTTCAAGTCTTACACTGCTAAATTAGAGATGGCTAGTGCAAATATACCTCGTGCAGCTTTGCGTGAAATTCAGAAGAAACAGTTTAAATTACGATAATACACATTGGCATTTGCTAAATAATCTGACGTTTATTGCATTGTGTTTTAAAAGAAAGACATGCAAAACGTTTTAACACTTATATAATAAATAACTAAAACAAAAATGTGTCTAGTTTATTTAAAACCTACTAAAAAAAAAGTGCTTCTTTGTTTTCTCTTTTTCGCTGTTGAGCAAGTTTTCGTATCTCATTTTCTGTAGCCACCTAACGACAGGCTAAGGTAACAAAGCGCAGCAGAAACAGAAGGATCACTGCTTCATGTGATTTGTCTTTTTGTAAGGCGATTTTCCAAGCAAAACATTTAAACGAACCATATATCATGACAAAAGGTACATGCTTAACTCACATTAGGAAACAGATAAACTAGGACCGTTTTAAATATTTTACTGTTTTTGATTGGGGCAAAAAATAAAGAGTTAAAACTTGGAATGTCCGATGGCCCTTGATAAACATAATATCGATTATTAAGTGTTTTTTTCATACATTTTTCTTAATATTTCCATCGTAGATTTGTGTAGTGAGCGTCAAAACAGCTTTTGAGTAGTATTTATCATAAACTTTAAACCAAACAATTAAGCTTGGTAGTTAGTTGTTCAAAAATTAAGCCTTGTATTACTTCAATGAAAAACAAAATTAGTTGAAATAATTAAATCTGTACGGGTAATATCAAAACCGGTAAAATATCTAGTTGGGTCAATCATTCGGGAAGAAATTTCCTTTGTGGCAGTTTGATGGATGGAATCTATGAAATATTACAGAAATGTAAATGTGGATACTAAATCATAACATTTTACGGTGCGTAAACACTACAATACATATGACAAGTTCACCATACTTATATGACATGATTTGAAACTAAAATGTTTCACAAGACAAATGCGTCAATACACCAATTATAGTGCAAGTATTGGAAAGGAAAACCTTGGTGAAGCGAGTACGGTATCAAAGTGTTGTGTATAAAGCGTATGTAAAAGTTTCTAGAATTAGGTAGATCGATCATGTATTTTGGCCTGGTGTCTAGACGAGCCTCGTGCAAAAACAGACATGCGCAGATTACTCTGGAATTCTGTGGAAGTTACGCGATTGTTCGAGAACACAGTAGGCCTTCTGGTATATAAACAAACGGCGATGCGAGAAGAGTCAGTCATTCGTTTTTATTCGATTCAAGAAATGTTGTCGTCGTTTGAGAAATTTTCAACGTTTACTGTGTGTTTATTCAACTTGGATTTGTGACTGGAGCTAGATCTACAAAAGCTGTGATTTTATTTCGTCAATCTTTACGATTCATTCGAATTACTGGTTATACTGAAGGTCAACACGTACAGTACTGTTTAGGGGAGACCGAGGCAAGTTGGAAAACGACAAATTTGAGACATTCATCAAAGACATCGTAAAAAGAACTTCGTCAAATTTATTGGACTGTGAATTGTTTCTGGACTTCTCCATTCAAACTTCGGAATTTCTTCGTGGGACTAAATTCACCCCTAGACTGGAATTTTGGATTTCTGATCTGGACTTTTGAACTTTCATTCTGGATCATTATATTGGACACAGGCCAGTACCATTTTGTATTGTAATTAATTTTGAAGGTTGAAACTGAATATCTGTCATTGTTGTTATATAATTTATTTTATATCTGTCACATATATAATAGTTTATTGTAATAAATTATATAAGCTGTTATCTGTGTCTTTCTGTTGCGTTCAGTCCACATAAAAAAACGTAACACAAAGATTCTTTGTTCTTTGACTGGAAATATTATATGTATTAACTGAATGTCAATAACAATGTTCTCGTTTAATGATATAACACTAACAGTGTAAGAAATACTGTATGTGTAAATGTCAGCAGATTAAATACATTAATTCAATGTAATTAACCTAAAATTTAAAAAAAAAAATTCTATTTACACATACATATCAATATATGTAGAGTTTTATAATACTTAACCGTCTACATAGGGAGTCATTTTTGAAAAAAAATTGATCAAGTATGCGAAACCATAAATAGTGGGACTGAATGAACAGGATATTCAAGAAGTTTATTTTATTTATGTACGTTTCTCTTTGAAGCTGTAACAGTTAATTAACACCACCAGTGTTGTAACTCAAAATGATCATACACGTGCGTATATTTACCTTGTTAACAACAGCATGCAGCCAACCATGTGACAGACGTCGTTTTGCGCCATTAGAACGAGATATAACGAACTATACGGAGGAGAATTCTGAACATAATAAACAACAGTATTCCTGGTCTGTCGGCAACATGGACACTGAATGGATGTGGCTAATCTGTCTTTTTATGTTACTCTTTGTGGTTTTGTCGTTTTCGTGGTTTTATTTTCATGAAGATGGAGATCTAACACTCTTATGGGCTGAAAGATATGGGAGGTCACCAGGTAGTGTTATTCATGATGACGAAAAACCCACTTGAAGTAAAAATGAATTCTCAAGACGGTTGGTAACGACCTAAAAATGTCGAAACGTTGTTCTGTACTTTACTTTAACCAAAGTTTTAATACCTATACCAGCCGTCTTGAGAATAAAGGTAAGATTTTAATAACGTTTCTAGATGGGACAGTAATGTTGTCGGGATTCTTGTGTTACTTTTACTATATTATAGCACAGAAGCTGAAGGTCGCCAGGTAAGGGTTTAACATTTTGAAACTGAACTTAAAAGACGATGTATTGAAGTTCTAATTGTGTGATGCCTAAATAATAAGGAACAGCGTAATAAAGTCACTGGAATTGTACGGTGAATTTTTCAATGTTACTGTACGCATGGTGAAAGCCTTGAAAAATAGTATTTTGGTTTATGAGTTCATTTATAAAGAGTTTATGCAATACATATCTGGTTTGTTTTCTAATTCACAACAATCATGCTGATAACAATAAACATCACAATGTTTTCCGTTGTGGAAGGTACCTCACTAAAGAATAAATAAAAGGAACATGATAACAGTCACATACAGCCTTGTTGCTTTGCGCCATGAAATGCCAAACACACTCACTCACATGACAACAATGATGAAATGCACGTGATCACCGAACACTAGGTCAGTTTCACTTTGATCTTGCCATTTACCTTCAGGCTCGAGACAGTCATACTTGGTAACAGGATATTTGATTGTCAACATTCAGTAGGAGCAGTTCATTGATGATTGAACAGGATCTGTCTCCTGACTTGAGTAAAATGAAAAACAGGGACGATTTTTCTTGCATAATTTTCGTTTCTTCTGTAAATAAACTTGTGCGCATTTTTATTTAAACTGTTTTAAACACTTTTACAAAATTCGATAATTCTAACGAGTCTTTGTGAGAAATAATGAAACACAACCTGAATTTACAATCAATTCTTAAGTACTGTTTTGAATTTCGCGAAATCTACTCGATAGGCAATCTGCACGAGCCGTCCCTAATTTAGCAGTGTACGACCAGATGAAAGGCAGCTAGTCATCACCACCCACCGCCAACTCTTGGGCTAATCTTTTACCAACGAATACTTGGATTGACTTTCACATTGTAACACCACCACGGCTGAAAGGGCATGTTTGATGTGACGGGGATTCGAGTTCCTTAACCGTATGCTCATAGCAGACCTCATGCAGCTGAATTTTTTTTTTATTAAACTGTCATTTGAAATTATTATTAGATATATGCTGCTCTAAACTAAACTGTATACTAAGTTCCTTGATGGTCATCTTGACGTGGATTCACTTGTTTGGCGAAGCTACTTTACAGGTTTGTGTTATTTATGCCTGTACGAAAACGTTTTTAGAAATTGAGACATCCAATCACGTGTTAACTGTGTATAAGGACTGTTGAAGAGGGTTCTGGTGGATGAATGGTGAGAGAAGGAAGCCCCGCATTGGCATTAAATTCCCATAGATCGGAGGTCCTGGGGTCATTTTATATCAGTATTATCCATATGCCAGAGCCAAAAAAGATGAGATATTTCAGTCTCCCGTCACAGGACCATCCTAGTGACTCTTCTGTGAACCTTTCTCCAACCATTAAATGTTCTTCTTGAGGAAGGGAGCCCAAACAGTAGAAAACGAGACCTCACAGTTTTCTGTGATGTATACAGAAATAATGTATACAGTTAATAATAATTTGTTAGCTTATTTTGCGTTAGCCATTCATAATTTAGCAGTGTTAGACTAGAGGGAAAGCATGTAGTCATCATCATCCCCGCTAACATTCTGTCCTGTAAAGTAAATAAAAAACTGGACTTAAAACACATTACTCAAGATATAATTTTCTAATAAAGCTTTGAGAAACAAAAAGCAGTTGGAGTTGTTTAAAGTAATAAAAGCAAAACAGCTGTTGGTTTTCTTTTTGTGTCAAATAGCGAAGTTTTAAAACAATTAACAAATGTATATATTGATTTAAAACTGTCAGTACCGTCTCCAAATAAATTTATTTCAACAACTCTGTTTCACTCAATGTTTTTCTATCCACAGTTGAAACTAGATTTTAAGAGATAACACTTTAAATTTTAATTCGAATCTAACAATAAAAAATCCAACACAACAAAGTAAGACAAAAGAATCACATTCCTTTTTCATTCACAAACGCATTGAAAAAGCCTAAATTAGTTAATATTTCCGTTTTCGTTCATCTGAATGATGAACCAATAACTATAACACACACACCCATTATTCCTTTTTCTAATATTCAAATTTCCGCCACATAATATCTCGTGAAGGTAACCACTTCAACAACAAATAAAATGTATGGTTTTAAATAATTTATAGTAGTTCAGTAGGCCTGGCATGGCCGAGCGCGTTAAGGCGTGCACTCGTAATCCGAGGGTCGCGGGTTCGCGCCCGCGTCGCGCTAAACATGCTCGCCCTCCCAGCCGTGGGGGTGTATAATGTGACGGTCAATCCCACTATTCGTTGGTAAAAGAGTAGCCCAAGAGTTGGCGGTGGGTGGTGATGACTAGCTGCCTTCCCTCTGGTCTTACACTGCAAAATTAGGGACGGCTAGCACAGATAGCCCTCGAGTAGCTTTGTGCGAATTCCCAAAACAAACAAACAAACAGTAGTTCAGTAAATAACAATTTTTCCGTTTACAGTTTATATTTACACAATTCGATCAATTCAGCTCAAGTTGAAACATACCCCTTCCCAGGGAGTCTTTGCAATGTTTTTAAAACTATGAAAGGGAAAAATCTGAACTTTGAAGTTTGAACTGTCTTTTGATTTAAGTATCTTTGAAATTTAATAACTAGTAAGTGGTGAAATTCCAAAGGAATGGCCTGGCATGGCCTAGCGCGTAAAGGCGTGCGCTTCGTAATATGAGGGTCGCGCCAAACATGCTTGCCCTCCTCGCCGTGGGGGCGTTGTAATGTGACGATCAATCCCACTTTTCGTTGGTAAAAGAGTAGCCCAAGAGTTGGCGGTGGGTGGTGATGACTAGCTGCCTTCCCTCTAGTCTTACACTGCTAAATTAGGGACGGCTGGCACAGATAGCTCTCGAGTAGCTTTGTGCGAAATTCCAAAACAAACAAAACCAAAGTAATATTAAATTTCGCGTTGTTGTTTTTTCTTGGAAAAAGCAGTACTTGTCACTGTTCAGAATATTATGAATGTTTGAGAGATATCCCGAAATGCAGTAAAGTCAGATGTTACTTTTTATTTTTTGCAGAAGTAAACTTAGCCTTTTTGTTTTGTTTGTTCTGTTTATTACACTGAGTTATCGTTTTACGTGAAAGTAACACACTAAAATATTAACTTTCTGGTAAAATCTACTTGCGACATATACTCTTCAGTACATTTGGACAGGTGTTTTGGACATGAAAGCAATTAAGTTGGTATTGTAAAGTGTATTCACTTATAAACAACTAATCTTTACATTTGTTTTCGTTCTTCTAAATTGTAGCTTGACATTTTGGTGAACAATGCCGGATGTTCTCAAAGGGCTACACTTGATGAAATCGTCACAGAGGTAGACTATCAGATCTTTGGCACAAATGTCTTCTCTCACTTATCTTTAACAATGGTTGTCTTACCTCGTTTCCGGTGAAACGGATGCGGCCATGTTATGATGAACAGTAGTGTCGCTGGTAAATGTGGTGAGTCATTCATGTGTGTTTTCTTAGAGCCATTGTCGACAACGTAAAATAAAATTTTAGAAATGATGACATTTATCGAAATATATGAAAGTTAATGAAGGTTTTTATTGTATCAGATTTGCGTAGTTTTATATGACGTCATAGGCGTATTTTAGATAGACGACCGTTGTGCATTTATCGTAGTTTTTGAATGCAATTTGGTTTGGCTTGTTTCGAGTTTCGAGCAAAGCCACACGAGGACTGTCTGCGCCAGCCATCCCTAATTTAGCAGAGAAAGACTTGAGGAGAGGCAGCTCAGATTACTTGTCGTGCCATTAACCACCTGGCCATAATGAGCCTCTGGAGTTATGAAAATGTCGGTTATAACAATATACATAATCGGTATGTATGTAATTAAAAAACAACAGTAAATGTTATCAGTATGAGTTATGTAGCGATCTGGAGTTAAAGATATTTCGTGAATAATAGAATACGTAATGCAGTATGTTTACAGTTAAGAAAACTAATAAAGCATGAGTTTACAAATTCAACTTTAATTTCAACATTGAAATGTATTGTTCTAAAGCATAAGTATTCGACATCACAGAGTAATAGCAGAGAAGACACTAACACACTGGCAGAAAATGCAAATAGGATGAAGGCGATCCCACAAATTTGCAAATAAACTGATAACAATATTATAGAATGTAAAATGTAAAACATTTTCGTTTAGATTCGAAATTTCAAGCACACGTGGCTTCCTTGCGGTACAGTGTTAAGAGTAAAAACTTCAGAGTATTTTACTTATTTGAAAGGGTGAAAACCAATTTCCATATTTTAGGTTCGATTCTGGCATTAATCTTCACAATCAATTCGTTTGAAAGCAGCTAACCTTCAGATCACGTTAATTCCTTCTTTTAAAACAAGATTAACAGAAATCTGAGAAATATTGGCAGTCAAATTAGCATCTTTGAAGTTTCAGAACAATACAAACTTATTCTAATCGCAGTCACTGATGTCTACAAGCCCACTTATATCAGGCTTAACAATAGTTATACCTTGATTACGTTTAATTAGTGATGACGAGAAAACCAACTTGTAGAGAAATATATATGTTAAAACGGCTTGTTTGGGTTCAGAAAATTGTTTATGTAGAGGAGCGAACAACGTTTTGACCTTCGGTCATCGTCTGGTTCATAAACAAAGAAAGAAAGAGGAAACTGACCGATATCTGACAACATGTTTGAAGAGGGTTGATTATAGGAACGTAAAGAGCATGCTTAAATATTTGAATACCGTAAATCCTCGTGTATAAGCCGCACCTGTGAACCTAAAATTTTGTTCAAAAGTTTGGGGTGCGGCTTATACACGCAGTCTAAAAATTATATCTGTAAACTTCTCACTACATCCGGGGTTAAGGTACCTTTTAGAATGTGCAAATGCTAAAAATAATTTATTCAACAATAAGATACTAGGAAATATTCAGTACTTGTACTCACGTAATGGGGTCATTAGTCGTGGTCACTGTCATGCGACATCTCCAACACTTGATTCCATTCGTCCGGTAGAATTGTATCGTCGAACGAATCGAAGTCCTTAAAATTGGAAGGTGGAGTTTCTTCTTCATGCTCTCATAAAACATCATCCTCTGTTCCATCCATTGCATTGCTGATGCAACATTTCTTGAAGGAGTTTACAATTATTTCTGGCTTCAAATCCTTCCAGGCCTGCAGGATCCATTGACACACAGTGGCTGAAGAAGCAGCTTTGAGATTTCCACCACGAGTAACCTCGTGATCTCCAGATATCATCCACTCGTTCCACTTTGCTCGAAGTCTATCTTTGTAGGGTTTATTTAGTGAAACATCGAGGGGCTGGAGAATTGATGTTAAACCACCAGGTATGACAGCAATGTCCGTATTATTTTGTTGCAAACGTTGCTTGACACGTTCAACAAGATGAGACTTGAACTTGTCCCACACCAAGAGCGACCGTTTCTTCAATAAGCCACCAGGACGTTTAGACCATACGTCATTAATCCACTTTAGACATCCTTCGTCATCCATCCAACCACGCTCTTGTACATGGACAACGATGCCAGGAGGAAACTTTTCTTTTGAAGGAAATGTCTTCCTCTTGAAAATCACCATCGGCTTAAACTTGGTTCCATCGGCTAAACAAGCCAAAACTACGGTGAAGTGTTGCTTCTCATGTCCTGTTGATTTCACGCATATTTCTTTTTCTCCAACTTTGTTAACCATCTTGTTCCCAACCATATCAAAAAAACATTGGAGTTTCATCCATGTTCCCAATATTGCTGAGAGAGTAATTATGAAGCTTGCGATGTTTAATGATGAATTTGTGAAAAGAAATGACTTTATCTTCAAGTCTTTAGGTAGCTTTTGAGCAATTTTCGTTTTTTGACGAAAAACTAAATTATTTCTTGTCATAAATCTGCTCAACCAACCACGAGACGCTTTGAAATTTTGACTTAACTCACGATTTTTCTTGGACCTCTTCATAGCCTCGATTTGAATGCTGTTCCTGGTGACGATGAAACCCGTATTCCTTCTTTCTGTTACCCAAGCAACTAAGGAAGTTTCTAGTTTGGGCCATTGACATTGTTTTCCTCTTCTCGCACACTTTGATCGTGGAATCATCTTCAAGCTATCTTGAGCTTTCTTCCACTCACGAACTTGCTTTTTGTCGATCCCAAAAACAGCAGCAGCATTTCGGTTGGTAGTTTCCAAAGCCACATTCACAACTTTCAATGTAAACGCAGCATCGTATTTTGCCCTTCTCGATGACATGGGTTACAAAATGCGCTGGCCGATTTGTTACATGCGTACCGTGGTTTGATGAAGGTGTAACATTTTCTCCGCAAAGGTGAGAACACTCATTGGTCGATTGCCGCCTTGTCAGACAACACGTGTGTGTGACGACAGACAGGGACGGTAGACTTGGCAAATGACGCACGTGACTAGTTTAAATTAAATGTGTTAAATGAATGGAAAAACGTATGTGGGGATGGATAAAATTAGTGTGGCATGGCGGGTGCGGCTTATATACGCTGTATACCTGTAACCCAAAAAACAACCTTCGAAGTTTGGGATGCGGCCTATACATGGTGGCGGCTTATACACGAGGATTTACGGTATATTTATTAATATTGGTATAAAGTTGGCCCTTTGTGTTGGTTTACTTTGGGCGAGCATCTTTAGTGTGACAGAGATTTGAACCCGCAACTTTCGACAAGTGGTGTTTAAAAGTTAGTATAGTTTATATCTTGTTCTTTCCCTTCAGTTCTGCTCTACGCTCATATAATAACTTCTATAATACTTCATGAGATCCCCGCCCAGTGGCGCAACAGAGTGTCTTCACTTACAACCCGATAAACCAGGTTTCGATACCCGTAATGGGCAGATTACAGATAATCCATTGTGCTGAGATTCAAACAAACAAATACACTTCCTGATGGGCCCTGAATAGGCATGTGGATGAGGCGCTCGACTCGTAATCCGAGGTTCGCGGGTTAGAATCCCCATCACACCAAACATGCTTGTCTTTTCAGCCGTGGGTGGGGTATTATAATGTAACGGTAAATCCAACTGTTCGTTGGTGAAAGAGTAGCTCAAGTGTTGGCAGTGTGTGGTCATGATTAGGTGCCTTCCCTCTTGTTTTACACTGCTAAATTAGGGACGGCTAGCACAGATAGCCCTCGAGTAGCTGTGCGCGAAATGCAGAACAAACAAACACTTCTTGACAATAAACGTTCTAACAAAAACAACTTATTAACACCTACTTTTGTTCATATTTCCATTATCTACTGTAATTCGAGATTTCACTTTTTTTCAAATTTTGTGTTATGTAAATGTGTAAATATTTTGTAAGCGACAACATGTCGTGTTGTGTTTAAATTTTTATTTCTATTATTCATTTTTCCATATTGATATTATTGTTTCGAAGTTTAAACTAATATTTTGTTATTCATTTAGGGTAACATTTAGAATTTTCTTGAATTAAGTAGACCAATCATATGTTTGTAAATGAAGTGCTGGTGACTACGTGTCTAGACGTGTAGTCTCGTGCAAGAACGGACATGCGTGGATTGCTCTAAAGACCTGTAGAATTTTCGCGTACTTTCGAGGAGTTTCCTACAATATATAAACAGACGAAGATACGAGAGACAGGAGAGAGATTCAGACATCAGTTATTATTCGAAGAGAAGAGAGATTCAGACATCAGTTATTATTCGAAGAGAAGAGAGATTCAGACATCAGTTATTATTCGAAGAAGAGTGAGATTCAGACATCAGTTTTATTTCAAAAGAAGAGAGTTAGTTATTTGAGAAAGATTAAGTGTTTGCTGTGATTATTCAACTTGGATTTGTGACTGAAGTTAGATCTACGGAAGCTGTGATTTTATTTCGTCAATCTCTACGATTCATCTGAATTGCTGCTTGTGCTGAGAGTCGGCGAATTTATTGAACTGTGAACTGTTCCTGAACTTCTTCATTTAAGCTTCGGAATTTCTTCGTGGGACCAAATTCACACCATAGACTGGAATTTGAGACTTTCATTTTAGATCATTATATTAGATACAGGCCAGTACCATTTTGTAATGTGATTAATTTTGAAGTTTGAAACTAATATTATTTTGTTTTGTAATTAATTTCGAATGTTGTAACTTAATATCTGTCACTGTTATTATATGATTTATGTTATATCTGTTATATTTGTTAATAGTTTAGTGTAATAAATTATACAAGCTGTTATCTGCGTTTTTCTGTTGCGTTTAGTCTACGAAGAACATAAAACATAAAAAAATACGTAACATTTGATATAAGACCAAAAGTGCACGTAGTTCTCAGTGATGGAATAATCGATACCGTGTGCGTCTAGAAAAGTAGTTACGAAATTCTTGACATAAAAAACAAACAAACAAAAATACCAGAAAGAACTAAAAGTCATGTAACTACTGGTTTCGAGTATCAATCGTAATTGATTATTTATTTGTTTGCTCGTTGTTATTAAGTGTAAAGCTATGAAGTGGGTTATCTGTAATGAAAGCCAGTTTTAGCATTACAAACCTAACAGCTTACCTTTGACATACTAATGGGGTCAGTTATTAAAATATACCATCTTCACTTTTCTTGAAAATGAGCATTTTGAATCACATTTATTTTTAAAAAAATTTCGTGTTTTTTTCTGTCCTACATCATTTCTTCACCGAGCTCAGTGGCTACCTTTCTCACCGCGAGAATTTGTAAGTCACTAAAAATGGCTTTTTTTATTTTTATTGTTGTTCAAATAACGCGACACTTTTCTATTGATGGACCAGGACTAGCCAAGCAAATGATGGGTTTAGTTGTGAATCAGAGTGCTCGAGGTTTGAACTGGTTCTCCCACTGGTTCAGGGCAATGTTTACCGATAGCCGTGGTAATCGTAGCACAAATAGGGCAATTACTGTGTATCTTGATGTTTAATTTCAAACGCTTACGTTTAAAAATTAATTACTTGTTTCTATTAGCTCACGTTTTGTTTGTCATGTTTGTTGACACAGAAAAGCAAAAAAAGTAACTTTCTTTGCACGATATTTAATGTTGATACAATATTATTGGTAAATGTTATGATTATATTATCGTTATTTGCATTCGTTATTGATAGAAGTAGTAAAATAATGTTAACACAGTCTTCTTATGTGTATTTTGTGAGTGATACTTCGAAAATCTCTGGAAGCCATTGAATTTTTCAAAAAGGCAAAATTTAATTTTTTTTTTTTTTTTGGCCTGCCATGGCCTCTTGACTAAGGGGCGCTTGTATCGCAATCTCAAGAATGCGAGTTCAAAATTTTATTGCAAAGAACATACTGGACGTTTTTCCCGTGGGACGCTACAAAGAGGCGGATCAGAACCACTATTCGTTGCTAAAAGAATAGCCCAAAGGTGAGTGGTGTTGACTGGAACCTTCCCTCTGGTGTATCACTTTTCAATTAAAGACGACTCGTGTGTCTTTGTGCAAAATCAGAGAAAACAAAACATACAAGCCAACTTTATGCACGAATACTGAAAAACAACAACAGTTACCGATAGACCTTTACAGTACGTTAAATTAATTGTAAAAAAACTAAACTTATGAGAACTAGACAGATACTGGATACATAACAATGATAGCCCTAGACACCTCTCACCAGTTAATATATATATATAAAGTAAAAAGCAGGCATCGTTTTCATATTAACCCGACTATCCAATGAAAGAAACACGTAATGCTAAAATAATAAAAGGCTAATTTGGTACGTTTATTTATATAGAGGATGATTTTATTTATACAAATACATGTTTAGTGCTAAGAAAGGAGAGGAGCTATTTTAAATAAATTTGTGTTTTGAAGAGACTAATTTTGTTTGAAAATATCTTACACGTGGTTGTAATAAGTAATTTAAAGATTTTCGAATTTTGGCCTTTTGTTGAGAATGAGGAACAAATGGAAAATTGTGTGTTAATATTTTTGACGAATCCTTGGATAACAGAAATAAGTGTCTGTTTGTTTGTTTTTTGGAATTTTGCACAAAGCTACTCGAGGGCTATCTGTGCTAGCCGTCCCTAATTTTGCAGTGTAAGACTAGAGGGAAGGCAGCTAGTCATCACCACCCACCGCCAACTCTTGGGCTACTCTTTTACCAACGAATAGTGGGATTGACCGTCACATTATACACCCCCACGGCTGGGAGGGCGAGCATATTTAGCGCGACCCTCGGATTACGAGTGCACGCCTTAACGCGCTCGGCCATGCCAGGCCAAAAATGTGTCATAAGAAAGTTAAGGAAATTACATATAAGATGTATAAATAATATAATTACATATTCAGTCTTTTCTGTTGTCATTGGGTATAAAAATG
Source organism: Carcinoscorpius rotundicauda (assembly GCA_011833715.1). NCBI lineage: Eukaryota > Metazoa > Arthropoda > Merostomata > Xiphosura > Limulidae > Carcinoscorpius > Carcinoscorpius rotundicauda. Next base: position 75,147,205 of record CM022396.1, on the reverse strand, counting down.
CTAGCAAATCTGAAACTCAAATTATTTATTTTATTTTAGTAAACGAATTTATTTTATTTGTGCACGTTTCTCTTTGAAGCTGTAATAGTTCACTAACACCACCAGTGTTGTAACTCAAAATGATCATACACGTGTGTACCTTGACCTTGTTCAGGACAGCAGGCAGCCAACCACGTGACAGAGGTTGTTTTGCGTCATTAGAACTATTTTTACTGAACTATACAGGGGAGAATTTTAAACGCAGTAAACAACAGTATTCGTTGTCTGTCGGTAACATGGACACTGAATGGATGTGGTTAATCTGTATTTTTATATTACTCTTCGTAGTCTTGTGGTTTAGGTGGTTTTATTTTTATGCAGATGGAGATCTAACACTCTTATGGGCTGAAAGATATGGGAGGTCACCAGGTAGTGTTATTCATGATGACGAAAAATCCACTTGAAGTAAAAATGAATTCTCAAGACGGCTGGTAATGACCTAAAAATGTCGAAACGTTGTTCTGTACTTTACTTTAATTAAAGTTTTAATACCCATACCAGCCGTCTTGAAAATACAGGTAAGATTTTAATAACGTTTCTAGATGGGACAGTAATGTTGTTGTGATTCTTGTGTTACTTTTACTATATTATAGCACAGAAGCTGAAGGTCGCCAGGTAAGGGTTTAACATTTTGAAACTGAACTTAAATGACGATGAAATGAAGTTCTGAGAATTATGTGATTACTTTAAGTATATAATTCTTCAAAATTAGAAGGTCAGAAGATAAGGTTCTAATGTTGACAAACTATGCCTGAACAATAAGTAAAAGCGAAATGAAGTCATTCGACTTGTGTAGTTACTTTTACAATGTAACCGTACACATGGTGAAAATGGGAACTACAGTAAGGAAGTTTAGAAAATAGTATATTGGTTTATAGGTTCATTTATAAAGAGTTTATGCTACACGTATCTAGATTGTTTTCTAATTGACAACACTAATGCCGATAATAATAAATATTACAATGTTTTTTTTTCGTTACTAAAGGTACATCACAAAATAATATTGTTTCACACAGTCAGAGACACTACACGAAAAAGGCACACAACAATAGGCGCATATAGCCTAGTTGCTTTGCGCCATGAAACGTCAAACCCACTCACCCACATGATAACAATGATTATCATTATCAAATTATTATCTGATATGTGCTGTTCTAAACTAAACTCTATACTAAGTTCCTTGATGGTCCTCTTGACGTGGATTCACTTGTTTGGCGATGCTACTTCTCAGGTTTTTGTCACTTATGCCTCTACGGCTAGCATTTTCAGAAATTGAGACATCCACTCACATGTTAACTGTGAATGAGGACTGTTGAAGAGGGTTCTGGTGGATGAATGGTGAGAGAAGGAAGCCACAAATTGGCTTTGAATTCCCATAGATCGGAGGTCCTAGGGTCATCTTAGATCAGTGTTATTCAAATGTCAGTATTGAATATCTTTAATGTGATAGACGTTATGTTAGGTGCTGGTGTTTGTGTTCTACCTTATAAAAAGAAAAAAAATGGTGACATTGCTGCGCTGTCCTCAACATGTTGAACTTTCAACAGTATAACATGTTGTTCTATAAAAATCCGTTGTAGGTGAGGTTAGCGAGAAGTAAAAGTTTCGGTTTTAAACAAACAATTCATATAAAAAAAACCTCGGTAAACACAGTACGATAGTTATCTAAACTTCCTATGTCTTGGTTTCTGATTCTTTTCATAAGTTATAAAAAAATTATTTTCCGTTGAGAAGGATCCACTTATTATTTGTGTTCACAGCTAATAGGTTCGATACCAAACACAAAATGGATCGTGGATAAAATTGACTGCAAGCATATTTTTCACCATTACTTTTAAAGTGTTTTCGGACAACGCAAAGAAAAGTTAGCGGAAAACCCACTTTGTTATTTACAGTACGTTTGTAACGTATTGCCATTGTTCTGTGAAAGTGCTTTTCTTATCATATAGATGCCTACATCTTTACTTTTATGTTTTGTATTGCAAAGCCACATTGACCAATCTGCTGTGCCCACCGAAGAGAATCGAACTCCTAGTTTAAGCATTATAAATCCGAAGATTTACTGCTGTCCAACCGTGGGAATTCCTAACGAGACAGAGAGAAAACACGACAATACATATATATGTGTGTGTGTGTGTGTTTTAATATGGTTAGTTTTCCAAAGTGCAGTTCTCACTTACATCAGCTGATCATTCCAAAAGCCAAAATATGGATATCCACAACTGTTGGTAAACTATTTAAAAAGTACTGTAACTAAAAAGCATATTATTTGAATTATGTAGTAGCTTTTACCAGAAGAACCGCTTTTTCTCTAATGACACCTCCTGTTCGAAAGTTCAGTAGCATCCTCAAGAGAATGATCCTTTACAATGTGTTATAAATACGGGAATAAGTCATCCCGCAAAATAACTTCTCACACATAATTTCACACTGTTAGTCCAGAGAGAAGACAACTCGTCAGTGGCGTCCACTATCGAATAGTAAGATTTCACTGCCACATTTTAACACATTCATGATCCTACGTTTTCAAACATCATTGGGACACATCACAGCACACTAATCCTTAGTCTACACCTGTCCATACAACACGTGTAAGTTTATTGAATGTGAAAAGCTCATATTTCTGAGCTAAGATACATGTAACATGGTATTTTTCACCTACTAGAAGCTAACACATTTACTGTCAGATAATTACTAGCTTTTCTGTTGTGTATATATTATTTTCAAAAAGAATGAATTAAGGTTATTTTAAACATCACATTTAATAATTGGATATACCATTCCTTTGTTGTCATGAGTTTTTAGCAGCCTACAAAATAACGAAAAGTGAAATCAAATTATCAGATACAGCTCTTCAAGCTCATATCAGGGTATATGTTCATTCTTAATTTATACCTTGAACTAGGAAAGTTAATGTTAGTAAATGTTAAAGTGAAGATATACTGACATATATGACTTTTTATTAGCTGAGTTACGTGGTAAAGTTGCATGGATCACAGGGGCTTCTAGTGGAATTGGAGAAGCATTAGCTGTCGAGCTGGCTAAACATGGAGTCAGACTAGCTTTGTCTGGAAGAAATGTAGACAAGTTGGAGGCCATAAAGACAGAGTGTATTGGTTAGTATTATTTAAATCAAAAAGAACTTACATTCTTAAGAATGAGATTGGTGTTGAGAAGATGTAACATATTCGTTCACCTACAGCGCTCTATAATCCAGTAGAAATTGAATAAATTGACAAGTTGTGCATTTTATGGTCACACAGAACATACTCTATTTACATATACTTACTAATAAAGTAAAAGCCTAGAGTATAACGAGAGTAATGCATCAGTAAATAATTTACTGCAAAGACTATGGATTATTATTTCTAATTAAAAACTACAATAACTATAACAGTTATAGCACCAGAACCAACACTTTGATCTATTAACAGTTATAGCACCAGAACCAACACTTTAAGCTATTAACAGTTATTGCACCAGAACCAACACTTTAAGCTATTAACAGTTATTGCACCAGAAACAATACTTTTAGTTACTAACAATTATAGAACCAGAAAAAACACTTTTAGTTATTAACAGTTATAGAACTATTTATCGACAAATACAGAGAAGAGTGTGGATACTTTTTATATAATATATTTTCTTATTTTAAAGTTGTTTTGTTTCTAATAAGATTATTTATTTTGGACTAAGAAACTGAGATATTAAGACTAGAACATTTTGTAAGTATTCAGAAGAATGAAAGGGCAAATTGTTATGTTTATATAACTGAGAAAATCGCAAAATGTGTAGCATTTATTCATATTCATGTTGTTGTTGTTTTTGAATTAAGCCCAAAGCTACACAATGGGCTATCTGTGCTCTGCCCACCACGGGTATCGAAACCCGGATTTTAGCGTGTAAGTCCGCAGACTGGGGGGCTATTCATAGTCATTCAGTTTGTTTCGTGTGAGGTATTTATTGAATGTTTTGTTTTAAAGCTGTCTGATTGCTCTTCTTATAAGTTTATGGATTGTTTTTATGGTAGAGAGGGGGTTAATACTTTGTGGTTGACCACTCACTACCTTATATTTTGTTTTCAATCTGCAATTGCACTGTGAAAAAGTTAAATTTACGAATTTTGCTTCCGAAGATAAAACAGCTTCGGAAAACTATTTAACACGACGATCTAGCTTTGTGAAATTAATCCTTCTAAAACAAAGTCGTAAATTATGGACAAGCCCAGATTTCCATCCACCTAAATTAATTTTTCCATTTTAAGTCCGAGGTTCGTTAAAAGATGATGACGTCCTTCTTGTGCCCTTTGACATTACGGAGTTTTCCAAACACTCTGAATGCTTTCAGAAAGTTGTTGGACACTTCAAAAAGGTATGTAAGTGCAACACATACATTATATTTTGAAAGACGGAGATTTGTGTAAAGCGATTATGTGTTTTACAGATTCAAGCAATTTGTCTTTGAGCATTATAGTAAATAATATTTCAATTTTAAATGCCTTCTACGTCTTTATATATAAAAACTAAATCTGTCTTAGGCTTGATTGTGGTTGACATAATTTGACATTTCTCAAAATAGTAAACTTGTGGTATTCACAGATTCATAAAATTTTACAGAGACATAAATGAGCATATTGGTCTTATAGCTCCCAACTACAAATACCCCTTATCACCAATATGCTCATTTTATCTTTTCTGCCTCAACCACCATCGAAGATAGTTCATTCCCAAGGCAGCTCACTCTGTATAAAAATTAATGCTGTTTAAATTGCAAACGACACTTACGCTGTCAAAACTTATGACCCCTTGTCTTATTCTTTTCACAGCTAAACACAAAAAAGTTTAATGTATTTATATCATCAGTACCCTCAATAATTTTAAACACTTCGGTAAAATCCTTCCTTTCTCGAGAGCAAAAACGATTAAATTATCCAGTCTCTCTTCATAGGACAATCCTAGTGACTCTTCTGTGAACCTTTCTCCAACAATTCAATGTTCTTCTTGAATAAGGGAGCCCAAACAGTAGACATTAGTGTAAATGAGGCCTCTCAATTGATGTATACAGTTAAATAATTATTTGTTACTTTGTTTTGCGTTAGCCATTTCTAAATCAGCAGTGTAAGACTACAGGGGTAGCACGTAGTCATCACCACCCACCGCCAACATTCTGTTCTACAAAGTAAATAAAAAACTGGACTCAAGACACATTATTCAAGATATATTTTTCTAATAAACCTTTAAAAAAGAAAGAGCAGTTGGAGTTGGTTAAAGTATTAAAAAGCAAAACAGCTGTTGGTTTTCTTTTTGTGTAAAATAGCGAAGTTTTAAAACAATTAACAAGTGTACATATTTATTTAAAACTGACAAAACTGTCACTACCGTCTCCAAATAAATTCGTTAAAGCAACTCTGTTTCATTCACTTTCTTTTCTTTTTAACTCGGAAACTAGATTTTCAGAAATAACACTTTAAATTTTACTTCGAATCAAAGAATAAAAAATCCTACACAACAAAGTAAGACATTCCTTTTCCATTCACAAACGTATTGAAGAAGCCTAAATTAGCTAATATTTTCGTTTTTCATCATGTAAACGATGTACCATTAACTAGAACAGACACTCAATATTCCTTTTTCTAATATTAAAATTTTCTCCATATGACATCTCGTGAAGGTAACCACTTGAACAACAAACAAAACGTATGATCTTAAATAATTTATAGTAGTTCACTAAATAACAATTTTTCCGCTTACAGTTTATATTTACACAAGTCGATCAAGTCAGTTCAAGTTGAAAGATACCCTTTCCCAGGGAGTCTTTGCAATATTTTTAAAACTATAAAAGGGAAAAATCTGAACTTTGAAGTTTGAACTGTCTTCTGATGCAACTATCTATGAAATGTAATGACTAGTAAGTAGTGAAATTCCAAAGTAATATAGTTGTTGTTTTTTCTTGTAAAAAGCGATAGTTGTCATCACTGTTTAGAATATTATAAGTGTTTAAGAAATATCCCGAAATGCAGTTAGGTCAGATGTTACTTTTTATTTTCTTACAGAAGTAAGCTCAGCCTTTCGTTTTTGTTTGTTTGTTCCGTATATCACACTGAGTTATCTTTATACGTGAATGTAACACACTAAAATATTTATTTTCTGGGAAAACCTACGTGTAATCTTTAGTATATTGGGATAGGAGTTTTGAACATGAAAGTAATAAAGTTGATATTGAAAAGTGTATTCACATATGAACAATGAATCTTTACATTTGTTTTCGTTCTTCTAAATTCTAGCTAGACATTTTGGTGAACAATGCCGGACGTTCTCAAAGAGCTAAATTTGATGAAATCGTCACAGAAGTAGACTATCAAATATTTAGCACGAATGTCTTCTCTCACGTATCTTTAACAAGGGTCGTCCTACCTCATTTCCTGTCAAACGGAGGTGGTCATGTTATGGTGAACAGCAGTGTCGCTGGTAAATGTGGTGAGTAACTCATGTGCGTTTTCTTCCGAACCATTACCAACAACGTAAAATAAAATTTTAAAAATGAAAAGATTTATCGAAATAGATGTAAGTGAATAAAGGTTTTTATTGTATCAGGTGTGCGCAGTTTTATATAACGTCACAAACGTGTTTTAGATAAACGACTCTTGTGTATTTATCGTGGTATTAAATGTAGCTCAACGAGGGCCATCCCTAATTTAGCAGTGTAATACCAGAGGAAAGGCAGCTAGACATCACCCACCGCCAATTCTTAGACTAATCTTTTACCAACGAATACAGGATTGATCGTCACATTATAAAGCCACCGCGATTGAAAGGGAAGCATTTTTGGTGTGACGGGAATTCAAACCACCTGATTATGCTGAGCCTCTGGAGTTATAAAAATTTCTATAACAATATATGCATAATCGGTGTGTATGGAATTAAAAAACAACAGTTAATGTTATCAGTATGAGTTATGTAGCGATCTGGAGATAAAGATATTTCGAATATAATAGAATACGTAATGCAATCCGTTTATAGTTGTGAAAACAAATAAAACATGCGTTTGCTAATCCAATATACGGCATTCAAATGTATTGTCTAAAGCCTAAGTATACTACTTCACAGTGTAATACCAGGGCACACACTAACACACTGGAAACAATATAACAACACGGTAGAAAAATGCAAACTGCAATGAAAGCTGGTTTTAGCGTTACAAGCCTTCACGCTAACCGTTGACATACTAAGGTGGTGAATTATTAAAATATACCATCTTGAGTTAAAATTAGTTCAAATTAGGAGTCGTTACTTCTCTTCAAAATGAGTATTTCAAATCGTATATATTTTTATGTGTGTAAAAACGGCTGGTTTGGGTTTTCACATACATATATCTGTATACTAATAGGCCCGGCATGGCCAAGCGCGTTAAGGCGTGCGATTCGTAATCTGAGGGTCGCGGGTTCGCATTCGCGTCGCGCCCAACATGCTCGCCCTCCCAACCGTAGGGGCGTTATAATATGACGATCAATCACACTATTCGTTGGTAAAAGAGTAGTCCAAGAGTTGGCGGTGGGTGGTGATGACTAGCTGCCTTCCCTCTAGTCTTACACTGCTAAATTAGGAACGGCTAGCACAGATAGCCCTCGAGTAGCTTTGGGCGAAATTCCAAAACAAACAAACAAACTGTATACTTGTGGGTTTTCTCGTCATCACTGATTCATATTTATTTTTAAATTTTCTCGTGTTTTTTTCTTTATACAATATTTAATGATGATACTATATAACTGGTAAATGTCATGATTATATTATCGTTACTTGACTGTTGTTGCTAGAAGTAGTAAAATAATGTTATACAGGCTCCTTGTGTGTATTTTGTAAGTGATTCTTGAAAAATATCTGGAAGCCCTTTGAATTTTTAAAAAAGACAAAATTTAATTTATTTTTTTTGGCTCGTGACTAGAGGACGCTTGACTCGCAATCTGAAGAATGCGAGCGCTAAATTTTGTGACAACGAACATGCTGGACTGTTTTGCCGTAGGACCTTACGAAGTAGCGTGTCAATCCCACGATTCGTTGTTAAAAGAAAACCCCAGGAGTGAGTGGTGTTGACTACCAGCCTCCCTTCTAATCTATCACTTTTCAATTAAGGACTACTGTGGAGCAGTTAGCCCTCGTGTGGCTTTGTGCGAAATTAAAGAAAACAGAACATACAAGCCAATTTCATGCACAAATACTGAAACACAACAGCAGTAACCGATAGACTCTTGCACAGCACGTTAAATTAATTGGAAAAAGAACGAAACTTGTTGTGCGAACTAGAAAAATACTGGATACATAATAATGACACCCCCCAGACATCTTTCCCCAGTTAATATATATATATATATATATGAAGTAAAATGTAGGCCACTTAATTACCAGACATTTCAAACATAACATAATGCTAGATTATTTTGAAAACATTGTAGGGTATTTATATAAATGTTCTTATTTTAAAATATGAGTTAAATGTCAAAGGACTGCAAGAACTGCTTGTGAACCATGTAACTTTTAGGTTTTCTGCGACAATATTCCGACGCAGACAGAGATGGAAGGTGGAGGGGCTGTAACGGACACATGAAAAGAAAAATTTTGTTAACGCTGTATTGAAGATGAAGTCAAACAAAATACACACATTTGTACAGAGGGTTGAGTACTTGTATATAAAAGCGACTCTGAATATGTAAACCAGAATGTCTAAACATCAATAAATATACACGTTATGATATCGTTGAAAGTGTTTATCATATTTTATATTTGATACTGTTCTACGAGTTACAACATAAACTAAATATCTAGAACAGATTGATATTTTATTTTAATTACCTGACTATCTTAACGATATGAAATTACTTAACCAGATACATAACATCATCACTAGTCGTGTTGTGTAATTTACTTCAAAGAGTCTACATAGTGCCATTACTTTTACGAACACAAAGTGCATAAAAATTAAAGCACAGTGATTTATATAAAAACAAAAAAATACACCAAACACCATGGTGATGACAGAGTAAGAATACTGGAACTTCTGTGTTTATGTTCTTTTTGTTACTGCGTGATATCAGTAAGTTTCGAAGAGAAATATATTTTTGAAAAGTTCTGTGATAACAAACGCTATTTTTTCGGTTTATAGATTCTTATGTGCAAGTTGGTCCTGCAGAAAAGCTCTGGATTTTGTAGTTGACAAGCCAAATTTAAAATTCTGCTACGTCAAAAAATATTTTTCAACCTTGAACCAGTAGGTGCATTACAACAGTGACAGTCAGCTTCTTAACGTGAATATTGTTATTTGGGGCCAGGTGGTTAAGGTTCTCGACTCGTAATCCGAGAGTTGCGAGTTCTAATCCCTATCACATCAAACATGCTCGCCCTTTCAGTCGTGGGGGCGTTATAATGTTCGATCAATCCCACTGTTCGTTGGTAAAAGATTAACCCAACAGTTAACGGTGAGCGGTGATGACAAGCTTCCTTCCCACTCGTCTTACAGGCCTGGCATGGCCTAGCGCGTTAAGGCGTACGCTTCGTAATATGAGGATCCCGGGTTCGCCCCCGAGTCGCGCCAAACATGCTCACCCTCCCAGCCGTGTGGGCATTATAAAGTGACGGTCACTCCCACTTTTCGTTGGTAAAAGAATAGCCCAAGAGTTGGCGGAGGGTGGTGATAACTAGCTGCCTTCCCTCTAGTCTTACACTACTAAATTAGGGACGGCGAGCACAGATAGCCCTCAAGTAGCTTAGTGCGAAATTCCAATAACAAAACAACAAACAACTAGTCTTACACAGCTCTATCAGGGACGACTAGAGCAGATAGCCCTCGTGTAGCTTTGCACGAAACTCAAACCAAACCTTTTTAAACAAGTGTTTTCGTTTAAGTGACAAAAAGCCAAAGCAGGGGTTTTTTAAAAGATATTTAGAACAGTCAATGAAAACCAATGACATCACCTTCAAGCTGAAGGTTATGGTTTAAAAAGAGATGCCTCTTGCTGAAAAACATGGCATGAAGTGGCCCACGTTGTAATTGGTTAAGAATAAAACAAACAAGAATTTAATGTCGAAGAAGTGTAACAAGCTTCCAATCACACCTCAGAATTAAGTCAAATCTATCGAGTTTTGTCAATGCCATTCGATCATGTTCCTTTCTGGTCTTTCGATGCAGCTACAATGGAATATTGTTCTGTTAATGTTCTCAAACTTGGTTTTTGAATCTCAAAATCCGCGTAAAGTGGAAGAATATGTGGAAAGTATATTAAGATGTTTAAGTTGATATTTATTTCACCTTTTTCGCAAAAGCTAACTGGAATAGAAATTATGATGCTGAGTAATATTGAATAAACAGATGGAATAATAGATGTGCAAAAGGTATTTCTGGGCTTATTGCATCGTTTTCATATCAACCCGACTATCAGATGAAAAAAACACGTAATGCTCAAACAATGATAAAAGGCTAATTTGTTACGTTTATTTCAATAGAGGATGATTTTATTCAGTTCTAAGTGCTAAGAAAGAAGAGAAGCTATTTTAAATAAATGTGTTTTTAGAGGAGACTAATTTTGTTATAATATCTTACACACGGTTGTGATATGTAGTTTAAAGATTTCTAATTTTATCCTTGTTGTGAATGAAGAGCAGATGACAAACTGTAAAAGTTTACGAAAATTGTTTGTGTTAACATTTTTAACGAATCCTTAGATAAGAGAAATAAGTGTCATAAGAACGTTGCATATAAGATGTATAAATAATATAATTACATATTGAGTATTTTCTGTTGTCATTAGCTCTAAAAAGCTAGTAAATCCAAAACTCAAATTAGTTACTTTCTCAGTCGTTTTGTAACTGAACGTTTACTTGTAATCTTACAGGGTTACCTAATTCAGCATCTTACACTGGATCAAAACATGCTATTCAGGTAAAGATTTCAAATATTTCTTTCATTTCTCATACTAATAATTTACTATACATTATCCGTTAACTTTTAAATACAACGGAAGAAAACGAAATTCCTTACCTGAAATAAATATTCTTGTTGCATATTTAATTAATGGTTTCTTATCACAACTTCCAATGGATATCATTCGTCAAGAACATCATAGTAATATAATGTGTCATATCACCATATTTTGTTGTGATAATATTACAGAAATTGCTTGTGTGTTTTTAACTTCGTGCAAAGCTACAAGAGGTCAACCTGCGCTAGCCATCCCTAATTTTGCAGTGTAAGACCGTCACATTACAAAACCCCCACAGCTGAAGAGGCGAGAATATTTGGTGTGACGAGGATTCGAACCGGCGATTCTCAGATAATGAGTCGAGTACTTTAACCACCTGGCCATGCCGTGGTTTTATTACAGAAATATTGGCCCGGCATGGCCAAGCTCGTTTTGGCGTAAGACTCGTAATCCGAGGGTCGTGGGTTCGCATCCCCGTCGCGCCAAACATGCTCGCCTTTTTAGCCGTGAGACGTTATAATGTGAGGGTCAATCCCACTACTCGTTGGTAAAAGAGTAGCCCAAGAGTTGGCGGTGGGTGGTGATGACTAGCTGCCTTCCTTCTAGTCTTACACTGCAAAATTAGGGACGGCTAGCACAGATAGCCCTCTAGTAGCTTTGTGCGAAATTCAAAAACAAACAAAACAAAATTATTAAAGAATACGAACCTGATAGAAAGCAGCCCATCGTGTGGATTTGGTTGGAAACGTGATGTAAATAGTTATTGGTAAGTGTTTGAAATTCAAAGCACAAACAATGGTCGAAAGTGCTTTACAGTAATGTAGGAAGTGCATGTAATTACAAATAATAATTTGTCCTCAAACTATATTAATTGTATTTATACATAATTGGAGTTTACCAAAGTTACCGATAAAAAGTCTCTCGTTGTTACAGCGGTAAGTCTGCGGATTTATAACGCTGCAATAAGAGGTTCGATTCCTCTTAGTAGACTCAGCAGAGAGCCCGATGTGGCTTTGCTATAAGGAAACACGCAGATACCTGTAAGAACGTAAAGTTTTGTTAAGAGTTACACAATATTATCGATGTTTTATCTCATATTGATTAGTACATTAATGGATCTTCATTTCTTCAACGTTGTTTAGTTTAGCGTAACGTGTATATTCTTTCTCATTACATTCAGGGATACTTCGAGGGTTTGAGAACAGAATTTGAAGCTAAAGGAGTAACTGTTACAATAGCTTGTCCTGGGCCAGTGTTCTCGAGCTTAATAGAACGATGTTTCATTGGGATCCCTGGAGAGGTAAGGTGGTTGAATTTAGTTGGAACAGTATCTGCTATAATTGTATTATAGCAAAATTCTTACTCGTTTTAACTTTTTGACTTACTGTTACACGAACTGAAAAATGGGTTTTATAAACAGTAGCTTCCTCACCAGATCGGATAAACTCTAGTATATCTTAAAGAAAATGATCGAACTCTGTAAAATAGATATACTATGCTATTTTTGTGAATCGTTAAAAATTTAGGTAAGAGTTTTATTTTTTCTATTTTTTTGTTTTGTTACAGAAGAAGTTATCTCAATGATAATTTTACTTTTCAAGAATTAAAAATAATTGAATTTATTTAGTAGCTTTATAAGTTAGATATTAATGTAAATGTTCGTTTTTTTAAATCTTATATCAATTATTGTCGTACGAAACAAGAAGCTCATATGGATAGATTTCTTTTTAGGAAGATTGCTAGATAGATTCAAACACATTCTGGTCAACCAATATCTTCCAGGTGTTTAATGAAAAACAGAAAGAGACAGACAAACGAATGCCTACATCTCGCTGTGCCCAGTTGATGGCGGTTGCATTAGCCAACAACTTAGATGAAGTATGGATCTCTCTACAACCATTCCTGTCAATTTATTACCTGTCACAGTACATGCCGACTTTCTTCAGAAGGTAAAACTTTCTTAATCTTTGATGAGATGGCATGAACAAGACTAAATTATGTTGTTTAATTTGAAATATTTATGTATCATTAATTGTTTTGCATTTTGATCGCAGTAACTATGAACAGGAATTAATGTCGTGACATGTTTGCATAACATATTCTATGTTCGATTCGTTTTTTATCTCATCTTGTTAACCAATGCAATTTGGTTTCTTATTATAATGTAAGGGATTTAGTATGAACTGTACTGTAAGTAGAGTTGTGAGTTTATATGAAATACAAAGTATGTCTCTACAATAACATTTTATTATAATTTGATTGCACTATTTTCAACAAGAGGATCGGAAATGTCATAGGTGGCGTTTTAATACCTACAACAAAGACACAACTGCAGCCATATTATCATGATTCTTATCTTGTCAACCAGTTTAGTTTCTTTCCGTGATTATTATCATTTTATCATGTAACAAAAAGAGATCAATTTATGTTTTGCAGGGTAATCATTCCAAGGTTCCTTACCCCTGAGAAATTTGCCACCCTGCGAGAAGGAAGAAACTGATTATCGTGTTTAGAACATGTATACCTACTAATGTGTGTGTTTTATTAGATCCTCGTGTGTTCATATTTTATAATATAAGTCATTCTACTCTAGTTATTCAAATTAAAGGAATGGTATTAGAATATGAATATATACATTTAATTTGTTCATAATTACCCAATCTATCGATTAATTTTATACAATCAGTCAGTGACTCTGAATTATAAAGATACAATTGATAAATATGTTACTTTTGTATATTTGTATTTTGCATGTCGTCGTTTCAAACACAGATTTTATTTTCCAATACAACATTTAAAACACGCAAGTTAAATCTATAAAGTAACATTTCCACTTATTTCAATCACACCACACAAATGTAGGGAACAGCGTTTGGATCCACCCTGCTCGGCAACATTACTGTTAATTAACCTCGTTTATTTATATTATTTCAACAATTATTGGTTGTTATTGATTTCGTTATTTATGTTTGATGGCCTATAAAGAAATTAGAAAATTTCCTGTTAAATCTGCCTCATTAAAAATAATTAATTTCTCTTTCCATAATGTAGATTTTCCCCACAAGATTTCCCTTCCGTCTTTACACTTCCAGAATTTACACTTGAAGTCAATAACAGTTTATTTTAGCTATATGATAAAACCCATTAATAGGAGGAACAATCTTTCATTTCATATGAAACTTATGATTTTATGTGTTAAAATTTCTGAAGACAAAATTCAGCTAACGAAAGGCCATTTTTGCACACTTTGGATAAATCTGAACCAAAACAAGAGTATAATTGTTTGAAATAGGTTAGTCTTCATAAGGACAAAAGACAAACTTAGTCGTAGAAAGGAAATATGCAAGATTGTCTCAATTGGTAAACATGTTATATTTGAATCTGATACTTTACATTACTGTGCATAAATTAGTCTTTATTGTTAAATATTAAAAATAGTAACAATGCCAATATTAAAAAGCGTTTCACTTTAATACCTAATATATCATAAGTTTTTGTGAATAAATTCTAAAAGGCGAAATTTAAGAACGTCAAAACTAAAAATAGTTATGTCTTTGAAATGTGGGATATTTAACTTTTAGTTGTTCTTATGTAACCTTTTGCAGACTGATTTTCATCAGTAATAAATTCATGAATTTTAATTTATAAAAGTATTAAAAATAATTTATCTTGGTCGCGTCGTTACAATTACTTAACTAAAAACTAATTATTCTTTCTGTGATTCTCATATGAATGTTCAATATTCAAGTACAAAACACGACTTTAAAACGCAACGTTTCAGATGAAGTAAAACATGGCATAATGACAGTATATAAATTAGCAAATTTCTGCAAAAAGCAAAGTATCAAAGACTAGAATTAAAAAAAAAATATATATATATATATAAATCAGAAGATGTGTTGAAATCTGTACCACTTATATTAAGAGTAGGCTCGGAAGACAGTCTGAGCTCCTCAGATCAGATGTTTCGTTCACTGAGATGGAAACGTAAATTTAGCAGTTGCCTTGATGCATAACTTCAAAAACCATGGGTGTGAACTTTACTTTCCCACAATGGATTCAACTTGCTATAAGAACAGTTGAACAGTTTTATTGCACCGAAAGAGTCTTTGTTCCAGAAGAGACTTAATATTTCATCTTCTCTTTCTCTAAATAAGTACAACCTGTATTTGGGGAAGAATATGTTCGTCTAACGAGTCAAAGTTTAAGATCTGTGTCGCACAGAAACACTTATGTTTCTAGTATAAGTGGTGATTGATTAAGTAACAGTGATTTATTGCCTTCTATTAAGCATGGTAGAGATAGCATCCCAGTACGAGGTTGTTTAACTCAACCAAAGAGGGTCTATACAGTATTGATGTAGTTTTTTAATTTTACCTAATATAAACAAATATCTATTTTTTGTGCTCTTCTTTCTGAACGCCGTTTAATGAGATAAATTTCATTTTACAGCCGAGTTACGATATCTACCATATGATCTTTTGCGAAACGTAAGAGCAATAAAGCTCTTGCTTTCAAAATAGAATGTAGCAAAGAAATTGGCTTTTTTGAAATAACACGTATCCTTGTCACTAGAACATGTTAAAAGTGCTTTGAATCCAGGCGTCTATTTATGAGTTGTTTGGCTTTAAGTACTGTGGTCAAAGATGTAGAAAACTCACTGGTTATTTGGGGTACAAAATCTTTGTATGGTGGTGCACATCATAACAGAAATTGATGAAGTCCTGTCACACAGTATATGAGTACATCATGTTACGCCCTTTAGATAGATTATGAGTGGGTTTAATTTCATATTTCAAGAGAACTATTATTCAACATCAAAGAAAGGTTAATCTTATTTGACAATGAAAGAAAACTCATGAGATCTATAAGAAATGGAATTGCCTCCACAAAACCAGATCCTAACTGCATAAAACAAATGCTGGATTTGTTGGATCTCACACTAAACGAAAACAACACCTGGAATGACTAGTTCCTCATGGTAAGCCATTTTAGTGGTTTAGTTTTAAATAGATTTATCATTACTGGTATGGGTGATCTCACTGGTGCTGCAATTGATGCACGGAGTACATAATACAAACATTTAGTGAATGAGTAAACCGAAGTACCTCTCCTTTGTTCAGGTTATGAATTCAAGAAAATATTTGGGTGGATGCTATGATAAATAACAGAAAAATCCTAATTTTCACACAAATTATTTACAATACAACATATTACTGCAGTATTCATTATTACCTCATCAACAGTTTTGTATAAACTGTAAAAATTCAATATGCGTATGGTTAAAACATGGTATACACTGAGCGACGATCTGGATAACTTTGTGGTAAGAGGTAGCGGCAAAAAGTAGTTGAGGTAGCGATGCTTTCTGTTATTGACTTTCAAAGCCAAATTATTATGTTCTTACACAGTGTTTTATATGATTAATTAATTGACGGTCATTTGCCACAGAAATTTCTTACATGGTGAAGTTGAAACGTTATGGATAAAAGTAGTAATTGGATATAATTCAATAAACTGTCGCCCATATTAACCTTATGGTAACTGCTGGAGTAGAAGCTTCAGCTAAGTTTATATATTATTGCAACAGTGACGGCCATGTGTTTTCATTGCACTCCTCTGTAGAGAGTACAAGTGTACTCTCTGCAATATATATAAGACATTTGTGTGCTCTTCTCCCACATTGTGTGTGTGTATTTTATTGAAAATTTATTAGGTTTTCGTTTTCTGGTGGCAGGACGTAGCACCACCAACGAATGTCATTAACGTCAAAGACATTAAATGCTTGAATGTTTCCAGCGTTTTGGAGCCCTAGTAACATGTTCTTTGTTCCAAACTATTTTCATTAAATTATTGGCATATTTTTGACAGTTGTTTTAATTTTTATTTTGAAACTGCTTATTTACTTCTCTCATACAACTTGTGAACACATTGGAAAACGTACCTTAATAGCAGAATAAATAATTATTTCCAATCACTTTTTTTAGTAAGCACAAAGCTATACAATGGATCATCTTTGCCATGCCTACCGCGAGTATTGAAATCTGATTTGAATTATCATAAACCTTCAAACCTTTCAACAAGTCACCAAGGGAAGGCCTGTCAATTTTTCGTTAAATATTAGTGTTTGTTGAATTTTGCACGAAACTATTCGAAAACATTCCTCGACAGCCATAAGTAATTTAGAAGTGATGGAATAGGGAAAAGAGAGCTAGTTAACACCAAGTCCTCCTCACTAAAATAGAATAAAGGGAATGCAAATCGAGCAATCTAAATAACAAGCTCTGCTCAGCCACATGTTAGCGAGACTGATGCAGGTTAGTTTGCGATTTAGAGTACAATATTTTGTACATATCGGTATAAACATCGAGTCTCACTTTCCCATTTTATTAGTATTAAAATTAATCTAAATAAAAGTAAAAATGTAAATTCAGTTCTTAAAATAAAATAATTTAAAATGAAGAAAGTGTTATAATCAATTTTATGTAATAAAGTAATACTGGTACTGTCGTTTTCCTGTTCTTGTTTCTTCAAGTGAAACATTTTTTTTACGTACTCTTACGAACTTAAAAATCGTATTTATGTACCTGTGGCTTGCAAAGCACAGATAGTCCATGCTTAGCTGTTTCTTGGAATTCTAGCTTGATATCAAGTAAACCAAACTCAGTTGACGACATTGCACACAACAAAGACATTGAATTTAAAACATTAGAAGTCATTCGAGGTATTATTAATTAAAATTTTGAGACCCCAGAAAACCTTTTGACAATATCCACTGACAAATTAGCATAAAGGTTAAATTTAATATAATGTTGTAAATATAAGTTATATTATATTAAAACAAATTAAAACGCGCAAGCCGGTTGGTGCTCTGGTGGTGGTTTTGAAAGAAGACCAGTGTGCTTCTAAAATGGCTGCGGAGGTTGGAGTACTTGCGGCAATTCAGTTTGCGTATGATGAAGCTAAAAAGAGATTAGAAAATGTGGAAGAAGATATTCGAAAGATAACTGGAAGAGAACCTTCTACAGAATTTCGGTATGAAGTAGAGAATCAGAATCTGAATAACATTGAACTTTAATATTATTATACTATTAGTTCGTTTATATACATATGTAAAACTGTTACATGTTATTATTTCTTCTTTAAGTTTCGACTTTTTTGTTCTTAAACTACTGACAAATATTCGTACGTGATAAATACAACTCTCTTCAGCTTTTCACGACACTTTTAATTTAATGGTAAAGTGTGGACCGATTTTATAAATTTGAACCTGCCCAACAATATTACAGTAACCTAATGTTAAATACACTGAAGTTACAAATCCTTCAGTTACCTTACCATTAAATTTATTAATGCAGAATACTTTTGTGTAGCGAAATTTTAAAGTGTAATCGTTTGGACACAAAATTTTCACATTTTCTATGTTGTATTTTTATTGATTGTTAAATTATCAATGACTTTTCGTTTAACAAATAAGAATGAATGAAATTGTAAAATCGAAAATCAAGCATTTCGATAATAATTCCCCACTTGTTTTCTTGGAAAGTATTATTTCTCATTTTCCTTTATCTAACATAACCAGAATTTTACATGTACAATTTTTCATTTCAATATTTCAGAGATATACCAATTCTGAGTTCCTTTTTTCATGAAAATTTAATCTAAAATAGAAATGTATTTGAAAATTAAATAGATAAGTACTACTTTGGATCTTTTTATATAGAATACGAGGTTGGTTAAATTAATGGAATATGTATAGTATCAGGGCATAAAAAATAATGTATAATTTTGATGAAAAACATTTTATATATATGTAGGAGTTTTTACAAGATTATGCAAATGAAATTTGATCATTTGTCAGGTGAAGAAAAGTGTTCTAAATTTTAAATTGAAGATGACTTTGCAGTCAGTATTGACTCCATATATTCATGTGCAAAATTTCAGCAAAATTACTTAATTAAAATTTCTGGTGTTTTTTGTGTATTTTTTTTTTTGTATACACAAAATAAAATTTTAATGTTCACTAGAATCTTGAAAATTTTCATGGAGATGTAATGGCTGGGGTGTGTATTTTTCAGTGCTTTTTTATCTCTCATGGCCTGGCATGACCAGGTGGGTATAGGCATGCGACTCATAATCTTAGGGTTGCGGGTTCGTATTCCTGTTGCACCAAACATGTTTGCCTTTTCAGCTGTGGGGACAGTTTAATGTGACAGTCAATCCAACTATTCATTGGAAAAAGAGTAACCTAAGGGATGGCAGTGGATGGTAAATTAGGGATGGCTAGTGCAGATAGCCCTTGAGTAGCTTTGCACAAAATTACAAAAAATAATTCACCCCATTATACTGTAACTGACAGAAATGTTTCCCATTGCCCTTGATAGTTGCCTGTGCATGACATATGGGCATAAAATGAATTGGAGAGTATTTATTGACACCCAACCCAACATTGATGTATGATTTCACTCAATGTTTTCCACTCAACCTTTCAGTAACCAACAATATGCCTGAGTGGAATATACGTCAACGCAAAGTGGATTTCACCAACAATATCCCATCAAATGCTTTCCTTGGGTGGAGGCCCATTTTGGGCTGTGCTTTAGCCAATTTACCTGCACTGAGGTATTGTCTGTGACATTTAACATTTTCATAAAATATTCGTTTCTCATCTCCAGTCAGTAACATGTTCAAAAATGTTACTTTCATGGCAGTGTAGAAAAATGCAAATGTCCACTCTTGCTCTAAGATTGGCCTCTGCCAAATTGTGGAGGACTCGTTTTCCAAGGTTTGACATCTTTCCAGGCTGTTGCAGATGATAGTGAAATGTTGAATGGGTTGAATTAAGCTTCTGTGCTGGTTCTTCAAGTGTTACAGCACAATCTTCCTCAAGTGCAGCCAGTAGTAAGTCATCATTAAACTTACCAGGACGACTTGAACGTTGCATATCACTAAAGCTGTAGTCACCTGATCTGAACTTCTGAAACCACCTTTGACTGACATTTTGTTACTTTGAAAATCTGCACCATAAACATCTTGAATGTTTTGTGTAGTTTCTGTTGCACTGTTGCCTTTTTTAAACTCATAAAGCATTATATGCCTAATGTGCTTCTCAGACAACCATCTTCATAAGAGTTTAATTATTGATCTGAGAAAGTGTAGTTGAGTCAGTTTTCTTCACGTCTGAACATTTTTATACACAACTTATTACGTATTTTAATCATTAAAGCTTTCTTCAAAGACAGAAATGATAATGCACTTCCTGTATTAAATGTTTGGTATTACTTATGGGATGACTTGATATTCAGCTTAAGCAGCTAATTGAATTTAGCATATAATGTGAAATCCAAGAATATAAATCACTTTTATGTCAGTATTCACAACTTTCTTAAAAGCTTAGAATATATTTGTTTTGTTTTTTTTGTTTATCAATTTGCCATTTATTTTTAGCCGTATGAAGTAGTAAGGGTGGGGAATGAAAAATTATTGTAGAAGGAGTAAAATTACAGAAGAATCCCCTTGTTCCCTTCTGATTTCACAGAACACTAAGTAGAATATAAATTTTAGGATTTTACCTTTATTTAGTAGTAAATGCAACAAAGTATTGTTGGAAACTCCAGACCAGATAGTACATTTGTTATTATTTCCATTTTATAGGACTAATTCATCAGTGCTCTCTTTAGTGTGGATGCCTGTACTGGGTTTGGAGACCTCCCAGATAAGATTTTGTCTTTTCAGTTTACCTTCTCTAGGATCTGAGCATCCACCCACATGTTTGCCATGTGTGGTGACCTATGAAGGGGAGGAGAGGAACCTGGTATTGAGGGTTCATATGGCTCAAAGATGAGTGGTGTAAATAAACACTCAAACTTTTTATCATGGCTTCTCACCTACTCTGCTAAGTTTAAACAACCCTTTGTTCGGTAAGTGTACTTGGAGGACTCTGATACTCAGTGTCAAGCTTCAGTTTATAATGTACTAATTTACAATCACAATCTGAACAGTCCCGTGGGTAGTTTTTGCCATTTTTTACTCAGAAGAGATTGGAAGGGCTTGCTAACCCTCCCAGATCTATCTGAAATTAAGATTTTGAAACATTCTGGTTGAAACATCAAAACAAGAACACATTGAACTCCTCTTGAAGTTCAGGCCTCTGGGTCCTTTTCATGTTACTCTCTACGCCACATTGAGGAGTACTGACATTCTTAACATCCTCGAGTCAGAGGTTCTCATCAGGCCATTAACATATATCTACTCACAAAAGTGAGGTACTACAACCTACCTGCTTTCTCATCTTGGCATTCACTTTTCCATGTTCCTCTACATCTGTGATGGTAGGTTACTTACATATTAAGGTTTGGCCTTATATCCCTAACCCTTTCTGTTTTCAATGCCAAAAGTTTCTTACCATGGCTCATTGTACTGTGCCAATTCTAGTGGCAAAGACTACAAGGCAGATCTGTGTGAGAAGAGTCTCACTGCATCAATTGTGATGGCTTCCAATATTCCTATTCTTGTCCCACGTGCATTGAGGGAAAAGGTACAGTGCTTAAGGGCTGTCAGCAATATGTCCTATCCTGAAGCATGGAAACTTCTGTCTTCCATGTCGACAAAGACATATGCTGTCACCTTCCATCTCAGTGGATGAACAGATCAATACTTTCTGAGGAATCTTGTTCCTTTTATCTTCAGTTTGTTGCCATCTGTGAAAAAGATCAGTTAACAGATCAACATCAGCTTCTGTTTCTGCCCTTACCTCCATTGTTGGTGGTTGTTCAGGTCCCTCTCCATTGACCGTATTATACAATTTCATCTACAGACACTAGACTTTTAATAATCTGACATAGATTTGAACACTAGATTTGGGCAAAATCCATGGGGGTCAACCTCTATAGAAAGAAATTTTTTTCTGAGAACTTTAGTTATCTTATTGATGTGCGACAATTGAGGTCAGATGTATTAAAAAAATCAAAATAATGATTTTTGGTAGCATATCCTCAAGTTAGTTTTATAATTGGTATTATTTTTCTAAATATCTATTTATTCTATATAGCTTTATTAAATGTGTTCAGTTTTACACATTTATTTAAATATTAAAATTCATTGTCTTAGGAAGAGAGATTCTCGATTTGAAGATGGGCCTCCATCTAAAAAAAGAATTATTAGCAGTGCCTTCAGAAGGTAAAAATATTTTAATGTATCTTCTGTTTTATGAAATGTTATCTTAGGAAAGACCCTAAGTTACAACTATATTGGGAAATATTAAAGTATTTGATTTTTTGAAAAATAATCAAATTAGTGTCTATTAAACACTTTGGTAATCATTTTTAAAACATAATAAACAAAAAATTTTAATTTAATATTGCAATTAAAAAAAAGTTTTTTTCTTTCCATTTAGGTAAATGAAGTTTTTAGATAAAGAAATTTATTGATTTGTGTGGAATTAAAAAAAGACCTTTTGTTCAGTTGCATGTTACAATAAATGGGCATTAACAAGGTCAACGAATCAAATGTACAGAACTGTGAAACCAATATCTGATTGAATTATGAAAACATTATAATTATGTTCTTTTTTCTAGATTGGGGAGCTATAAAGAAGATTCCAGGGACACTTCAAGAATTCAAGATCATCAGAACAGTTCCAGCACAACACCACGGGAATTAGGATCCCAGAAACACGATCTGCAGGATGAAGGTAGTGGAGAAGAAGATGAACCTACAACAAAGGTGGTGGTTGTAATAAATGAATGCAACTAATAAATTATTAAAATAATTTATTTCTTGCTAATGAAAAAACTATATTCACTGAGCAGAATTGTAAGGTCAAACCTTTTAGCATTAATATTTCATGTACCTGTTCTTCAAATATCTATTATTATAGGTTATGTGTGGTAAGTAAAGGACACTTCAAACACAAAATAATTTATTCTGTGTTAGCTAATCTGAGGTTGAAATACAGGTATTATATTTGAGAAATATTAAATGCTTCAATCATTTTTCTTTCCTTGAACACTGAATTTATCAGTTCAATCAAAATGTTTTGAGATAACGTGTTTGGTCCCAAGTCTTTAGTATCTTCATTGGCCATTTACTGAAGATGGTATTGTACATTATTAATTTGATTTCTTAACTTCATTGTAAATAGAGCAAAAGCTAATTTGTACTGTATGATTCACTTTTAGCATGTGATATAGCTACATGTACTTTCTTGGAGAAGTTACCTCTTTTTACACAGTTAAGCTGTGTTTCCCATGTGACTGTCTATAACTTTTAGACAACTCCTACATAATTTATTGTGAATCGTAATTATGCAACAAAAGACCACCACAAGTATGAGAGTGACCCACCTTGTGCATTATCTCCCTGTGTGCTTTAGCATTCATGAATCTATTATTTTCCTCAGCATTGCATACATCAATTTAATGCGATTTTCAATGTTTAAGGAGCACGAGTTCCTTTCTTTTTTACCTACAAAAACAAGTCTCAAAGGATTGAATAAAATATTGTGCACCTATGAATCATATATATGTAATACAATCCTTGCCAAAATCTTAAGACCAATGAACATATAGAAAAAATATGCATTTTGCATTGTTAGACTCAACCAATTATTTGAGTAGAATTTCAAAAGATGAAAATAAGAATAAAGAAAATAAAAAAAAACTTTTTTAGTATTTAATGTGGAAAATGGGAACACTGATATCAGCCTAAATATTTGCTGGTCAACAGTTTAAGACCATACCAAAAAGAAGTTTTATACAGGGTAGGAAATATCCAACAAGAGGTCTCAGTGGTGAGTTGCACTGCTGCTATTGCAAATAATTTCAAACATTTGCTTTGGCATGGTCGATATAAGCGTTTGCAGAAGGATGACTGGAATGTTATTTCAAGTGGGGAAGATGGCTTCATGAAGATTGTGCACTGTTTGGAATTGACATCCATTTCTATAAGCTTCCATTGCCATCCACCCCCAAACATTTTCAGTGTGGTTCAGTTCAGGTGAACACGCTAGATGGTCCAAAAGAATCACATTATTCGCCATGAGAAAGTCTTTTATCCTGCGGGCATTATGGATTGCAGCATTGTCCTGCTGAGACATCCAGTCACATTCACACAAGTGAGGTGCTTCAGTCAATAGGGATTCTCTCTCCAACATGCCAGTATAGTGAGCTGCTGTCTGACACCCCTGTATAACCTGAAGCTCCATTGTTCCTTAGAAGGAGACAGCATCCCAGATCATGATGGAACCTCCCCCACTGTGTCATGTAGAAAATGTCTCTGGTGGGATATCCATATTGTGTCAGTAACGTTGGAAGCCACCTGGACCATTCAGGTTAATTTTTTTCTCATCAGAGAACAAAACCTTTGTCCACTTTTCTACATTTCATATTTGATGCTTTTCAGCCAAGTTTAACTGAGCTATTTCGTGGTGTGGAAGGAGGCATGGCCTTTGAAGACATTTACGGGTTTGAAAGCCTTTTTCTCTTAGATGCCATCTTATTATTTTTTAGCTGCAATCTGCTTCTGTAAGGGCCTTAATCTGGTACAACGATTGGTTGGTGTCTTGTTGCACAACCTGCCGAATCCTCCTGCTCAACACCAGTGAAATCTTCTTGGGCCGACCATTCTCGTTCCATGTCCCTCAGAGTCTTTTAAGAAATTTTTAACGACAGTATTACAACACTCAGTCTCACCAGTAATGGCACGTTGAGAGAGACCTTGCTTTTACAGCTCGACAATTCTGCCACAGTCAAAATCTGTAACTTTTTAGCCCCTGGATCCCCCTAGTCGTGCTGTGGCACCTCTGGCGCCAGGCTATATACCTTTTCCTCTTTTTTTTATAAATGTCATTGGCATGCCTGAGTATAAATGAAGTTAGCACTTTACACATATTGTGCTCTCTTCCTGTAAACATCACCTCTTTATTTGAGATTAGGCATGAACGCACACCATTACACATGTTATAGTGTGAAAATTGTGCCCTCTTCATGCAGTTGTTGTTGGAAAAGAGTTTTGATGGTAGAGTTAAGATGAGCCCAAAGTGCAGTGTGAACATGCTCTGAACAGATACAAATATTGACTCTTCATCTCTTGTACTCAAGTGCTAAGACAGCAATGTTCTTATTCCACTGACCTGTAAGATGCAGTGCCTGTGCTTCTCTTCTTTCTCGACAAAGAGTATATTCTGGAAGATATGAGATGTGGGTTTCCCACAAGTGTGCCCCTATAAAACTCCTAACATGTCACAGTCCATGGGTTTTCTTTGAGTAGTTTTGTAAGATACTGCTTGTATCAGTATTATTTACTAGCTATGGAGATTAAAGCACCCACTACTTGTTGCAGTATTATTTACCAGTTATGAAGATTAAAGTACCCTCTACTTGTTGCAGTATTATTTACTAGCTACAAAGATTCAAGCACACATTGTTCAACATTTTGTTAAAAACAGAGAACTGTCACATATATGCAGAGAATATCTAATATACGTAATCATTTACTGTTTATTTTCACTGTAATTTTTCAAATCTTGATTGCGAACACCTTGACTCATGAATTTTAAAGAAAACAATTAAAGATACAACTCTTGAATGTTAACATGAAACATTGGTCATCTATCAGTCTCAGGTGTTGGTTTTCATGATAAGATGTATATCAAGAACTCTAAATACAAAGATATTACATTTTCATTAAACATTCATTTTATTTAGTTATTTATGTGATACTGATGCAGCTTTTCATAATTTTGAATGCATAAAAAGTTTGTGGACAAGTGAGAAAATAACCATTTGTTTAAGACTGTCAGAATTACAATTAATTGCTTTAAGCTACTTATATGTACAGTTATTAAAACTTCTTATGATTATAAAATATTCCATTTTCCTCTGTCTGAAATAAGTTGTATTTTTAGCCTGCAGAAGCTTCTTTGAAAAATTGCAGAAATCCCATACATAATTAATTATTCTAAGCCTGATTGAAGTCTCTCATGAAATCGTACCAGTCACCACAAAGTATTTGAAAAAAATTGTGTGTTAAAATGTTTAGCATTTTTTATGTTGTGTTAAATAATGAAGTTGATAAAACCATATGCTGTCTTGCACTTTTGGTTTTGAACTTTTTTTTCATTCACTCCTTGCAGCCTTCTCTCCAGTCTTCTGTTGTTGCAACTGTTACAAGTATTCGCACCCGTAAGGCTACTCTTGAGGCTCAGAAAGGGGACAGGAAAAACATGGAAAGGTTTGGATTTTTTTTCTTCTTTCAACACAAGTATATTGGAACGTTTTTAGTATTTAATTTATTTGAAGCTCAATTATTTGCACAAACTACATATAAGTATCTCACCTGTTTATTGCGATTTTATAACATAAATTCATTTTTAACCAGTAGTGTGAAACTTATCAACAAGTTTTAGTTCTACTTGTAAAGCAAACCAAGTAGTTTGTTACACCAATTTTCATCTGTTTGTTGTTGTAGTTATAAAAACTAACAAATTCATGGAAAAATAAAATAACTGAGAATTCAGAGCCCTATAAATTACAGATGACTAGTAAATATAGTCCTTGATTAGCTTCCTGTGAAATTTAAAACATATGAGTTGAAGAGAAAGAGGTTTCATGCTTTCAGGTGTCAAGTGCATATTTCCATATCAATTAAATTTTAAAACTTAAGTGAAAATAGTAATTTTGACTTTGCTTCAACTTGTATTGCTCAGAAATAGCATGTAGTTTTCTAAGCCTCATTTAGAATAATTCACAAAGAAACATTTAAAGTGTTCCAACCTTGACTTCTACACATCTATAGTGAATGTATTTATTAGTTTAAATGCTTTCTAGCCATCTAAAAGTATTGGTTTGCATTTACTTAGAAATTGCCATTCCTTTCAAGTAGATGTATTCTCATCTTGTATTCTAAGTGGATTTTCTTTACTCTGTTATTTCTATAACCCTGCATAACTTAGCTTTTTATAATGCTAGAGCATAAGGGTTACACAGTACTTAATATATCTTAACTTTGAAAGTAAGGAGAATCAACAAAATGTAATTGGAGAGAAAAACATTCTTTATTTCTGTCAGTGTAAAGTAAGTAAAATGGTGTAAGAAGTTTGTTTTTGGAATTTCGCACAAAGCTACTCGAGGGCTATCTGTGCTCACCATCCCTAATTTAGTAGTGTAAGACTAGAGGGAAGGCAGCTAATCATCACCACCAACTATTGGGCTACTCTTTTACCAATGAATAGTGGGACTGACCATCACATTATAATGCCTTCACGGCTGAAAGAGCAAGCATGTTTGGCACAACTGGGATGTGAACCTGCGACCGTCAGATTACGAGTAGCACACCTTGACACACTTGATCATGCTGGGTCCAGGTGTAAAAATTAATTAATGGTTTTGTGAAGAAGTGAGTGTAAGAAGCTGACAGAGTAAGTGAACAAAGGAATCTGATACAAAATTTACAATATTTAGGAATGACCCACAAACTTAAACATTATCACGGATTTGTTTCACATTGTTTTCATTCATAATAATATTGTGTGGTATGTGTAAGAGAGTTTCAGAAATATTCTATTACAAGATGGGGATTTTAGGTTAGTAACCTTGATAAACTAGGATTGTGGAAGCAATCTGTTTGGATGGCAATTTTTTTTTTGTAGAGTACATGTTAGTACATTTGTTGTTACTTAGTGTAATCAAGTACAAGAACTCCATAGTTATTAATAAAGTAATAATTGTTTAAAAATATTTTTTATATTATCATAAGCATAAATATACGAGTGTAAGTTATGGTTCATTGTTAGATATTTTTTATTAAAAATCTTATGAAATAGTTAAAATTACAATTAAATTACCATTTTTACTTGAAGTATAAAATTTACTATGAAAATGTGCATTCTCAGTCCCACAGGTCTACTCCCCAGACCAAATATGGTTCATTAATTTTAAACATGTAAACAGTTCATGAAATTCTTTAATTTTGAGTCACAGTGTGAAGCAGTAACAGATATTGATGCTTCAGTAGACATGCCAAAAATTAGTCGATATATCCAGTTGATATTTATTTATATTTTTGTACAAGAACCAAAAATACTGTTTAAACAACTACCAAGTAGAACTTTATGTATCTTAATATGGCATTTTCTAAATAAAATTTTGAAAAGTGAATATATGAGGTTAGGCTTTTCAATTTAAAATGGCAAAAAGAAATCCTTATCTATATAAACATAAAACATGTATCAATGCAGAACTTCTTGAAGTTGGCAAAACAAGCTGCGAAAAGATGTTTCTTGTTGCTTGGGTTATGTATAAAAAATTAAAATATAACCCTCTATGTTAACACGAGAATAATTAAATATTTTTGCTTCATTTTTTAAAGTTTAATTTTGAGTGAATGTATTTCACAAAGAAAGATCACTCTTGACTAAACTGCACTTCTCATTTGTCAAAGTTTAATTCTCTTGATGGATCAGCAGTATGTTGATAAACTTACAATACTAAAATCTGGGGTTTGATTCCACACAGAGAGCAAAGTGCAGATAGCCTAGTATGTTAGTTTTGAGCTAAAGTCTTCATTAAGGGTTGAAATTTAGCTATGTGTTTAAAAAATTAAGCTACATTTAATACAAGTGACTTTTTGGAATGTTTAAGATTATAGATAGATTTTTCTGTTTCTAAGAGCATCAGGTAACGTGAGTCGTGTTTTTAAGTAAAGTATTCATGTTTTCTTACACAGGAACCGAAGGATGTTTGGAATGATATTGGGAACTCTTCAGAAATTTCAACGTGAAGAATCAAGTAGGAAAGAACAGGTAAGAAAACAGTTGTAACAGCTCTTTGCTCATAAAGTTTGTGTATAAATATAAAGTAAAGTTCATTCAAGGGTTAGGTAATAAGTGATTTAACAAATAATTGTTCCAACTACCATTCATAACCTGCAGCCAGTTGTGGGTATGGTATTAATGCCTAGAAATGTTTTTAAGATTTTAAAAGTAACATAATGAGCATTTTTGTTATTAAGAACCACATTTAATTCCTACCACTGTCAGACACCTAACTTGCATCCTGATTGTACACCTAACAGATCAAATTGTGTGTATGTATATGTGTAAATATGTATGTTTAGTAAAATAATTCAGTAAAGGAATATATAGAAATGTAGTTGATTTTCTGCATTTAATTTCAAATGAAATTGTCAGTTTATGTAGAATTAAAAGTTGGTGTGAACTTGAAATATAATAAAACTAAATGATTTGTATGCAGTTCGTAATTGGTGATATATCTTCTATTTGTTTAGCTTTTTTCAATGGAAAAGTTTCTTGTTTTGTTCATTTGTTATTGTTGTTGTTTGTTTCTTTTTTTAACCATGTACTGAATAACAAAAAGTTAGATGAAATTGTATGAATTACCTTTGCAGATGTTTGGGAAATTGGTACACATGTTTGTTTGTAATTTCAGACACAAAAACGAGAAGAGATAGAAAAAAAGTTAGAGGAAGCAGCTGTACAAGAAAAGGAAGAAGCCCTAAAAAGGAAAAAACAATTATTCCGTGAAAGGAGAAAAAAACAAGCTGAAATTAGATGTCTCGACCAGAAGATGGAGCTAGCAAGGATAGTAAGTGTATTCACTACACTTTTGTCACTCTAAAATAAAACATTTTAATAAATATCACAGACCTGTTTGCTTTTATAAAATTTTGTATTTTTATATTTTCTTCTGACTATGAACAAATAAATATTAAATACCATGAGTGTCATAAACCAGGTTGTATGCATCAAGTATTTATTATTAAATAGCCTGTCAGTTTACACTTGGTTATATCACCTGTTATTCACACAACAATTAATCCAAGTCATATGTTTTGAGAGAAATTTTAGGGCTAGTTAGTAGATACTACCTTTCACCTTTTGAAAGACAATCAAGACCACAGATATAGTATTGTGATGTTATTAGTTATTATTTTGTCTGTTTATGTTCTAATCAGTTTTTCTTTGAGAACTAAAATGAAAACAGTTCTTAAAAACTGATTCATAATTGTACTTGTAATCATCATATATGTGTGAAAACAGATTCAACACCTGGGGGGAGATAAATAACTGATGCATTGTGCCACTGTACTGTTTTGCTATATATTTACAATTCCGAGATATAATATCTTGATTCAATAGGAAAGAAATATATATACACCTAAATATATACCTAAACATAGATGCATTTGTGTTGTTTCCCATGACTTCTCTTGCTATTCTGAGTATGCTAGTAAACTCTCAGACAAGATTCATAATGTAACCTACCATACAGATGAAACTGCTACAAAATTGAACTGGTAAATGTTCCAAATTGAAACAGTTTAGTTTTACAATGAAACATGATGCTCGCATTTGGAGCATTGTTTCTTAATCTATGGTAATCATATTCATAGGAAACACCCTGAAACAAATATGAAAGATAAAAATGAAATCTAAGAATAGAAAAAAGTTACAATAACAGATCACTATGTAAGAGTTGACTGGAAAATGGAAAACCCTGTTTAATAGATGAATCTTATACTGGAGTAAATATTGGTCAAATGTTTACTGGTGATTAGTTTGTATGGATGTGTATCTGCAGTAAGTGACAAGGCAAATAATGAGTGAAGCTGTGGAAGAATCTGGACTTGGTCCACATGCAGGCTGTTTTGCCCATATGTTGAACTTAATTAACAGAGAGGAGTTGAAGAAAACTAGATATTTATATCATCAGGCAATATATGTAAAATTGTTGCATATCTTCACAAGAAGTTGTTAATGTATTCAGTAAAAAAAAAACAGCTAGTTGAAGATAAGTAGTAAAGGTGAAAG
This sequence comes from Carcinoscorpius rotundicauda, assembly GCA_011833715.1. NCBI lineage: Eukaryota > Metazoa > Arthropoda > Merostomata > Xiphosura > Limulidae > Carcinoscorpius > Carcinoscorpius rotundicauda. The sequence goes on along the minus strand of CM022396.1, from coordinate 75,116,369 downwards.
TTGTTGATCTTTGAACTTTAAGCAGATTTGTCATGAAGAAAGAATCAGAAGGTAAACCTCAAGTTTGAGACTTCTCTTCTTTACCTAGCAGTATATCATGCTAATGACAATATTACAACTTTCTCCACAACTGCAATTCATAATACTAAGAATTCAAATGTAATGGAAGATGTGTTTGTCACACAATTGAAAAGCCAAAATTCCTTAAGTTTTGCACTTTTGAAACAGAAACAAGTTTTAATTTAACCTTTAACCCCCTGGGATAACAATTCCAGCAATGACTACTAAGTATTATCTAGTGTATCTAGCGAACATCTACTCGGTTCAGTTGGGAACATTGTTACAGCCCAGAGGTCACTTTTAACACTGTCTTTTGTTGCATATTGTTTACAGTGTTGAATATTCATATTTTTTCTCAGAATTTTTATACATAAAAAGATTTTAAAAACTATGCTGTTGAAGATGTATGTATAATAATTGTTTTTTTGTTTCAGAAATTATTAGGCTTGTTTATGAATAGTATTGTGTGTGGAAGTTAACTATGTTTTGACTAAATATTACCAATTTTTAGTAATGTTTTGATCATTTATAATTTAAGTGGCATGTTTTAAATAGCTTAAGTGAAGCTGTTATTTCTAGAGTTTTATTTGGCCTATACTATATTTTAGTCATTGACTTTTGAATTAGTTTTGTTGAGTAAGTTTAGCATAATTGTTCTATTTTCCAGGCAGAAAAGTTTTAATATTTGATTTTTAAGTTAAGTTTCTATTTTATTTTTGCCATGTATAAAGAATTTTTAAGTTTGTTGTAGATTGATTCAAGCCCTGTTACTCTTATTTTTGATGTAAACGTTTAAAAATCCAAATTTCGGCAAATTTAATGAATGGTTGATCCTTTAAGAATTTCTTTGTTGCTGAATCCAAGTTGAAAAAATAATTTTCATTTTAATGATAATACATGTGTTTAAAAAATCTTAAATTATTCTATACTAATTTATGAAATGCACATGCCAAATGTGTTGTTTTTCTCTTGCTTCTTAGAAACTACTTGGACTTTCAGTGTTGAGAATAAACATATACTATCTGTCTTTAATAAAAATGGTGTGAAAATGTGTGTTTACCTGTGTAATTTAACTACAAAAACACAACCCCTTTTGCAGTAAAATTTCACCTTTAACCTTATCTTTACACAGGTCATGAATTAAAGACTGCATCATGTTTGTTGACTTGCATTAAAAATTTAGTAAACTACTATTTCTTGAATTTGTGTCATTATGTATCAAATTGTACATTATAATTAAAAGTAAATAGTAAAAAAATGTTAAATTTGATTTTTGTGCATTATATGGTATGTTGAATGCAGCATTGGTTCAAATTAGAAGTATGTGATTGATGTCAAAATACAAAGTGTATAGTTTTGTACAAATTGGGAACTCAAATTATCACTACTGACAAGCTAGAATAGAAAATATGAACCTCCTATTTGTTCTGTTTGGTGAGATATCACTCACTCACTGAATCAAACACAGTGGCCCCACTCACCTCTTTCTATTTTTGGAAACAGTACCTTACACACATACTTCTGTATGTGACATGTTACCAATCCAAAACTCAAGATGTCCTGAGTTGTGTTCTCAGCCATTTTAAAGTGTTAGGATGCCATCTCATTGTTCAAAATAACATTCAAAAGGAAGTAGGTTGTTTTTAGTCTGCTTAAAATTTCATTTTTTTTAGATCAAAACACAGTCTAGTTATTAAGCTTGATAAATTGCAGTGGAATTCTGTGGTATCAATATAGTAATTTGTGATATATATATATATATTAAACCTTTAAAAAGAAATTTGTAACATATCCTCCACTTGTGGGATTTTAAAAGGTTTAGCAACCTACACAAAGCAGCAACTGAGTACAAAGTTTATTACTAGAAGAGATAATTGTTTGCTTTACTTCTTTATTTACTGTTCTTTGTTTTAAGAAAATCAACTTTAATAACTTGTTTATTAATAGTAATGATGTATATGCATGTGTAACGTATTATAACTGAAACATGATTGTATTTCACAAACTATAAAGCTACTAAGTAAAACATAACCAAGACAGGTCACTTTGTAAAGATCAGTTTTATATTCTTGGGTAGGTAAATTTGAGTGCACTCATTCATTGTGGTTTCTGTATTGTTAGCTAGACAGGGCTTGAAGATCATTATAATAAAGATAATAAATTTATGATATTTAAGCCATTTTGACTAAACATTTGTGTTTTCAGATTATAGTTTGTAATCATTCTAGAACAACAAAGAGCATAATTTCCTAATTTTTCAGGTAATTACAAGGTCAGTCAAGTTTACACACCCCATTCAATTAGAATAGAGAAAATAACATACAAAATAAGGTTTCAGTGATTACACAAATAATATTTGAGAATTTTGGGATGAAGAATATTTTTTTAACTCTTGACATGGGAGTCACTTTGCATTTGGACTAGAAAAAAAGTGACTTTATTTTCATAAACAAATCTTTCTTGTAAAAATACTTCATATAAAATTCTGTTTTTCTGCACAAAATACTTCCATTCTTTAATAAAAGTCTACCAACTTTTGTGAAGAGGTACATTGTGTATCTAAAATTATAGTGCAAATACTTAACTTGTATAAATGTGTTGACAAACTTGCATATTATACTGAGCCCATTGCAAAAGGGTTAATATGCATTAACTAAGAACACTTGCATACTTATTATGTTTACTTTTTTATTTTAAAATTGTTCTTTTGATGTTGTAATTTAAAACATATCTTTTAAAATCTTTCCAAAAAAGGACCCCATTTGTATTTTGAAATTTTACACGTATGAATTTGACAAGTGACAAACCACTAAAAAACTGATGACACTTCTTTTAGCATTGATTGAAATGCTTTCAAGTCATGATTTTATAAGTATTCATATTAGGACTCCCAAATTCCTTAAACCGTTTACCATTAAATGTGGTCGCTTACTTTAAGTTACACTAAGAAGTGAACAGTATGAACTTGTATTAAGGGTGAAATCCTAATTGTAAACTAAGTTCCCAAATCTTCTTAATAGTAAGTTCTATTAAACTAACTACCAGATTGTGTGGAACAAGTTTCATTATACTCTTATTATGAAGAGTGCCTGTAGTCTTGTATAGAATTTTCATTATTAAATGCTCACTATAGGAATATTTTTTAAGAAGACAAAACATATAAGACAGTATGTGCAAATTTATTTTTAACGTTCAGTTGAAAATGGTATTTGCTTTAAAATCTTTTTTTTTTCAATTTCTTTTGTATCATCACAAATGCAATGTTGCATGTTTTTTGTGGCTATGTTGTATGTAGTTTATTTTTATTCAGTTGAAAAGTATGTACAGCTGAATATTGTGCTGCAAAAACTCAACAGATCAGTTGTACAAATGAAAGATGGTTTGAAAATTACACAAAAATGTTTTTTTTTATTTGTCAGTTTCAATAAAGTGATGTATTAGGTTTTGACTGTCTGTATTTTGTGTAATTCGTATAATTCTGAGGCCCAGCACAGCCGGGTGGTTAAAGGTGCTTGATTCGTAATCTGAGGGTCATATATTTTAATCCCAGTTGCACCAAACATATTTGCCATTTTAGCTTTGGGGTCATTATAACGTGTTGGTCATTCCTTCTGTTCATTGGTAAAAGAATGGCTCAAGAGTTAACAGTGGGTGTGAAAACAAGCTGTCTTCCCTTGCTGAATAAGGGATGGTTAATGCAGATAGCCCTCATGTAACTTTGCATGACATTTAGAAGCAATCATCTAATTCTGAGTAGTTGATAGTATTTGTTTTTATTTTCCAAAACCTTGTTACTTTTTTTCAAGACTGTTGCACTTCATTAAAATAAAAACTATGTGAATGCTGTAGAAAGATTCTTTTGATATTTCTTATTCATAATTTATGTTTTACCAATTTAAGATAATTTTCTTTCTAGCATGATGAATGGGAAAGTAGACAGAGGCTACTAATGAAGTTTATACAAACTAAGACCAAACCACACATCATGTACCTGCCAGCCAAACCTTCACCTGAATCTGAGAAACGGCTTAAAGAAAGCCAGCAGAAGAGACAAGGTGAGTTTGACATAATGTTAAGTTCAAAGTAACATGCTCATTAATTTATATATATTTATATACTGAAAGATAAATGGTGGTTCTCTTAATGCATGGATCATTCCATTGATGATAAGGGGTTAACTCTTTCACTATAATGCAAGTTTTAGTGTACTCCTTCAAACTTTAAGTTTTAGGTAAGTATGAAGTAATGGAACATATGTCTTGTTTTGTGGCACTTACAGAGTTGTTTATCTAGAAATGTGGAAGTGGGAGTGTTGATGTTTTTTAATTAATGCCTAGCATGGCTTGGTGGTTAGGGCACGACTTTTAATCTGAGGGTCGTGGGTTCAAATTCCCGTCACTCCAAATATGTCCATTCTTTCAGCCCGTGGGAGTGTTATAATATTACAGTTGATTCCACTATTCATTGATAAAAGAGTAGCCCAAGAGTTGATAGTGGGTGATGATGACTAGCTGCCTTCCCTCTAGTTTCATACTGCTGAATCAGGGATGGCTAATGCAGATAGCCCTAGTGTTGCTGTGTGAAATTCAAAATAAAAAAAAAGATTTTTCATTTTGCATAAAGCTTTGAATGTGTGTATCTTATTTAACTGTAGACTGTATAAAATATTAAGAAATTTCTATTTGTTTTGCAAAATGTGATGTATTATTCTATTTAAAGTTTTTCAGAATGAGATGAGAATAAAAGATACAAGTCTCAAGGTTCAAAAACTTAAGCTGTAATTTAGAAATCACTTACAATTTGTCTTAATACTTTATAGGTTATAAAACTTCTTTGCTGGTTGAGCACTTGTCATGTAAAATAAACGTATATGTTTTCAAAGTATCACAGTTAATTAGCTGTTCTTATGCCCTTCTTCGAAAAATATTCTAATGTGCTGGTGTGGTGGTGATACTTCTGGGAAAGGTAGGGTTGAAGTAAGAGTTCAGCACTAATATTTTAGTGTGATAGTTAACACACTGAGAAATGTGTACACACTTGCCCATATTGTCCTGAATTAAAGAAAGGTATTTTTTTCTCATCTTGGTTGAATTTTAATGTGTACTTAATACTGTCAGTAAATCTTTAAGACAGTTACTGGTAAAGTTGTAAACTTTGTGTATCAATATCTACCTTAAAAAATTTGTTTACAATACAGTTACATGTTTAATATTATCATGAATATAGTCTTAACTTTAAATATCATTGATGACCTTCTATTAGTATAAACAGCAGATTTGTTTATTGTTGATAGATCTAATTTTTGCTCTGTTTTTAAAGTGGAAATTGAACAAGTAAATGTATCATAAAGTAAATTTAATAATAGAGCAAAACTTGTTGAAAAACCACTTGGAAATATGTAAATTGGGTTTTTTTCTCAGTCACTTTGTGAATTTTTGCAATCATGTTTTGGCAACATTTGGGTGCAAACTGAAGAACTAGGTAGTTGGAATAATTCAAAATGAGATTGTGAAATTAAGATCCCAGATTTTGATGATTATATTTTATGAGACAGAGAAGTGGGTTTCTGATCTGACATGCAAGTTTGTTTTTGTTTTGTTTTTTATTGTGGCCAAATATATATAAAACTTACTTTGTAAGTAACAGAACACATATAGGATTAGATTGTATTCATAATTGGGTAGTTTTATTTAATTACAATAATTTTCTTGTCTTGGAAGGCTAACCAAATCAGCTTAGCCTATGGTTAACATTCCCAGAATGTTTTCATTCACTGAGTAGTGAGTGTTATATCTCACCAGTACAAGTTTGTCTGAACAGTAGGCCTATTGTTTATGTAGTTTTTCATTAAATTGAGGATATTTTTAACAGGATTATTTAATTTCCATCAATGTTCATGAGAATCAACATTCAGGTAATATTGTTTATTGTAGCAGTAGTAACCATAAACAGTTGTCTAACTCGTTGTTGTGTAATACATGAATAGCAATAATTGTGGCTCAGTCAGCCAAGATCCGAGAGGAGTTGCAGGAGATAGACGAACTGTACCAAAGAGACGAAGAGCCTGAAGAGGAACCTGAACAGCCAGAGGCAGGCATAGACAAGGAGAATAAAGGGCCAGGAGGTGTTGAGGGTGAGATGGTGGAGGAACAAGTGGAGATGAAAGCTGATAAGTTGAATCACACAGAAGAGGAAACACCTCAGGTAACAGAAGGTAAGGAAGTAAGGGATGGAGATGTCAGTGTTGGTATTGCAGTACTAGAAAATGTTGTTGTCCCATCCGAATCCGAAGGTGAAAAGGAGCAAGAAATTAAAAATAGTCAACCAATAGAATCTTTAGGCGATCAAGAATTTGAACCAATCTATGATGATGATTGAAATTTCGATTATTTTTTTTTATTTGTAACAAAAAAAAGAGGAAAATTTTAAATTTTATTTGTGTATGTAAGGAATTGAAAAGACGCAATTGTTGTTTTGGGTAAAGATTGAGTTGTACAGAAACAAGTTAGACTGTTTCAAATGGTGTATTTTCATACATCATTTGAAACTTATTTCTGTATAAATATCCAACCGTTTGTCCAAACATTTTGTGTCATTCATTAGGAAGCCTTTCATGTACACTGTCAGGAAAGAGGGACAGGGGTCATTAAAGAACATTGGTTTTGAAGGGTTCTTGTTTCAAAAAACAGTGACACATAAGCAATAAAAGGATTCACTATTTTCAAACTTTTTAACAAGTTTATAGTCTGTTCTTCAAAATGTCTTCAGGTGAGTTATCCTGGACATATTTCATGAAGTGATTGAAAACTTGCTAATTAAGTTTGGAATGTAAAAAATCTATTTAATATGTATGGTATTATACTTGTACTTTAGGAATGATGGGAATTGAGCAGTATACTTGTATGTCAGGAATGATGGGAATTGAGCAGTATACTTGTATGTCAGGAATGATGGGAATTTGGTTGTATGCTTGTGTGTCTGGAATGATGGGAATTGGGTTGTATGCTTGTGTGTCTGGAATGATGGGAATTGGGTTGTATGCTTGTGTGTCTGGAATGATGGGAATTGGGTTGTATGCTTTTGTGTCTGGAATGATGAGAATTGGGTGGTATACTTGCATTTTAAAATTTTGAAAATCAATCTCATTGTCATGTTTGACATGTCAAACATACTATGACAAAGCACTCAAAATATCTGTTTACTACACTAGAGATGTCATTTAGGTTTCTTGCTTTCTGAAATCTTCAGCCTAATGAAATGACATTCAATGCTCTAAATTTGTGACATACCACTTTGATTTCCAATTTGACTTTTTTTGTTTTGACTTAGTGTGAACTTTCTGTGTGCGTGTGCATATCATCACATCAAAGTCATTCTAATTCCTGAAATCTGTAAATTTAAAGTATTCATAGAATAAAGAAAATGTAATTTTACTTGTTGAGTTATTAATAACTTCAGTTAAGCAACTAAATTTTATCAAAAATTATTTTTATTTTCTGAATATGACCTTTGTGACCAATGTTGTTTGATGCGTATAATATTTCATTTGAAATTGTTTTCCTCATTTTTGAAACAACAAAATATTTATGTAAATTCTCTTAGTTATTCCTGTTTATTCAGATTCTTGTTTCATGTGTTTGATTTTTAAAAAAGCATTAAAATATTCCTTATTTTTAAAATACTGTGTGTGTATCATATGTTGTTTTTTAATTATGTTTCTTTCAGTCAAGTTTCTATAAAATAATTTTTATCCACAGACATTGGGTTTAGAGATCAAGATGGTTTTCTATGTAGTTATTAAATTAATGTATTTCAGAATTACAAAGTTGAACAGCAGTGAGCATAAATATATTTTAAATATAGTAAATAGTGATTTATCCAGCACTGACTTAACACTGAAAGTGAAAATTTATAATACACCCTGAAAATGAAATTTGATACTTACTATGAAGTTAGTGTTATTTCAAACATCACCAGTTGTATATTCATACAGTCTGATAAAGGTTAATAATTATTATATTTGATTGTTCTTTTGCAAGAATGATATTGGCCCTGCTGACCCAGCTGTATTATTAACATTTCTTCTGTTAATTTACAGGCTCTTTCCAGTGTAAAATATCTGTAGTCCTTGTAATCCTTGTTTGTGTTGTTTTTTTTTCAATAAAGAAATTCCAATTTGTGAATGAATAATTGTTGAGCTGTTACATTCATTCTAGTGGTAAATGTCTAAATAAATGATGTGATGTTGACTTTTTGTATTTGAAATTAAACTTTAGAACTAAGTTAACTCGTATTCTTCTTTCTGTTTGATATCATTTTTTAACACCAAATTTCGAAGTTAACTAGCCTAATGTTTGTATTAACATGTGTGGTACTAAAGTTTTTTCAGTTAATTCTAAAATGTCCAAAACCAGCATAACAACTGGAACTGATTTTGTAACAAAATGCAAACTAGTTGTCAAAGCCGAACTATGTTGATGAATATTAGCACCATTTTTGGTGTAAATTTTACTAAAAACTTTAATATTTCTGTGTAACTACTATAATAAAATTAATAGAAAAAGTACATAAGATGACCTTCAAGAAATGTTTTAGCAAAAAAAAACATAGATGAGATTCAAATTCAATTTATAATTAAATCCAAGTTGGACATTGCTGGTAAAGTATCAGTTTTCTTGGTTATTTACACAGTAGCTGTTTTAATTTTCATTCATGAATCATTTGATTGATCATATCTACCAAGGTTATTTCATCACATGATGTTCCAACACAGTAATCTCCAAGGGCATTTCTTGTGAATGTTTTGCCTTGTACCCAAGCACCTTTATTACTTCATCACAATCATTTAGGATGTATTCTGTGAATAGATTATTTGAATTCCTAATAAGAAACTTCTTTGAGATTTACTTCTGGGAAACACTGTCAAGGCTATGTTCCATCTTCTGCCACTGTCCTTATTTTCAGCAACCAATTTCTTCATGTTTCTACCATGAGTCTTCCTGACGTTCCAGAATCACACAATTTGTTCTATGATTTACAGTGAGCAAATTTTGATGTACAAATAAGAGAAGCATTGAGGTTGAAATGCTGAGATATTGGACGAGAATTTTTCTAAACAATGAGTCATAATCTTGGATAAATAAACTTCTCATTTGGTGAACTTGTCCAACTCATTTACCTCTAGCAAAATAGTCTCGCACACATTTGATAGTCTGGATCAATTCATCTCTGCAAGATGTACAGCTGAATTCAGAAGTCTTCCACTTAATTATTGTGTATTAAAAGCTAAGATACCAGAGTTAGATTATTATCAACTTTATTCAAGTACAAATTCATTCATGTGTTCTTTCAAAATGATCATTCTATGAGGACCTTGCCGTATTAGGATTTAGTGTAGAAAAATAATTCTTATTGCAATTATATACAAGAAAAAGCAAGATCTCTTTGTTCATATAAAGTTTTGTTTTTTATAACACAAACCTTTTCATGTGAGTCAGTTGACATATGCATTACAATGTATTCCATTAGAGAGAGAAAAGTGCAGGCATCTTGTTTGTTACTTATTAAAACATTGTCAAAATTCATGTTTTATACTGATTACTCAGCTTTTTACAGTAGTTTATTATTACTCTATGACATCTTTTCTCCCCTCCCCCTGCATAAATTTATGTTATAATTTTTCTTAAATATGTATCTTAAAGTCACTTTCAAACATGGTAATAGAAGGGTACATTTAACTCTTCTTGGTTTATCTGATATCTCCCTTTATCAATTGACAGTCCATAATCTATGGTATCACAGTGGCATAACTGTACGTCTACAGATGTATAATGTTAAAAATCAGGTTTTAATACCCATAGTAAGCTCAAAACATATAACTTTACAAAAAAGAAATCTTAATTGGTGTCCCATGAAGACCTTTAGTTTTTCTCAGTATCTACAAGAACAGATGTGATTTATTCATCAGTGTCAGATATCTCAGTAACAATGAGATGGAATAAAAGACTTGCAATCATCTAGTTTATGTTTCTGTGACTGTATTAATTCTTGTTGAATTTACAAAGACCATCCTTAATGTTTCAAATAGTCATGGTTTTGCAGATTATCCCAATTTGCTCAGCTCTTTATTGGCCGTAGAATCGCTTTAAATTAGTTCTCATCAATATTCAAAACTGACTGGCCCATTTCTCTTTATCATCTACTTCTATTCATTTTATCTGGGCACCAGGCCACGTTGGTATTTGTGGGAATAACCTCACTGACATTGCAGCTATGTCTGTCTGCTCTGATGCTATCACTTCCATGCTTGTTCTATACATGAACTATGGTCCGAAATTCAAGATTTGGCTCTGCTACAGTTGGCTGTTGACTTGGAGTGAGCAATGTGATAACAGGCTCTTCCAGATCAAATTTTCTGTTTTTCTTTGGCTGTCTTGTTCCAGAAGGATTGGAAGGAGGAAATTGTTCATGCTAGGCTATGCATTGGTCACAGTTTTGTAACTCATCATTTTCTTTCATCTTGGACTGATGCACCAACTTGTGGTCTGTGTGACACTCAAATTACAGTAGCCCACATTTCACTGTCATGCCATTGATTCAACCATAAGTGGTGGCACCTTTTTAAATACGTTCTTTATACCATGGGTTCACCTGTGACATTGGGCAGTGTCATTAGTGATTGTGAAACTGTCCACCTCAGTTCTTTTTAAATTTTTAAGGTCTTTTTAATTCTATTTGAGTTTTAAATTTGAAAATTGGCCTTTGTTTTATTTAACATGATTCCTTTGTACATATTTTAATAATCCTACTTTTAATTGTTTATTGGTTGTTTGGTGTTGTTAACCAAGTTTCTTTGTGCCAATAAACACCAAACATCTTGGTCTTACAGCAGCTATATTTTAAATAACAGCCGACTCAGAACTGGCACGGACTAGGGAAATCCTATTGTCTAATTAAAATAAAGCATTGCGATGGCTGATGCAATATGATTTCTCCCTGGTACTCTGAATGTCAAAGTGAAGAAATTCAACTAAGTGCTGGTAAACTGCAGGAGTAGCTACGACTTTCTTAAGGTAGTTAAATGCCTTGTCATCTAATTAGTGACCTGCACGATTAGATTAACAAGATTCCCACTGTCCATAATAGCGATTGGTGTTAATTGATACATTGTCTTGGTATAGATAATCCAGAAACCATCACGGTACTTTGTAAATGTTTGTTACGGCATTTTGTTGCATTTGCAGGATAATTCAGCCTAGCTGGTGAAATAAGGAAGGCAGGAATGTCTTTAATAGTTTTTACATCATAGCGTTTTACCATTTCACATGCAAAGTAACTTTTGGAAACCTTTATGGGCAGTTTATGGCCTGTTTTGAATTGTGGGAAATCCACCAAAAAATCATCCATACTGGACTATACATTCCTTGGGACTCAGCACATGAAACAAAACAAAAACTCAACATACTAAGAAACCAGATAAACACAGCCATAAAACTATGCTCACCAGATAAAATTAATGATGAATTAGACAAAATAAAACAATACTTCATCAACATCAATAAGTTTCGTCCACAAACCGTAAAAAACATTATACGCAGACACCTAGACAGAAAGCTAAATCAACCAACAAAAGTAAATATATCTCAAGAATCAAAAAATCACGAAACCATATACTGTTGTATACCATATATTCCTGACATCAGCAAACAAATAACCAGCATTTGCAAAACCTAGTAACAAAATATAACATTCCAGTTAATACTAAATTTATTCAAAAACCAGGCACAAAACTAAGGTCTATACTATGTAAGAACTACACTGACAAACACCACACCAACATTATTTATAAAATACAATGTGATAACTGCCACGACTTCTATATTGGAGAAACAAGTAGAAAAATGGAAACCAGATTCAAAGAACATAAAAAGTCACCTTCATACGTTTTCGAACACTGCAAGTCAAATGAACACAACATAACCATAGAAAACACTAAAATACTAAATAAAGAAACAAACATAAACAAATGCAAAATTAAAGAAGCCTTACTTATACAACAACTTAAACCCTAATGAAACCAATATAAAGGAACGCCATCATACCTATATTAATATTATAGATAAAATTATATATTCAAACATCTACCCCCGCCCTCTACATTGCGAGACTCAGTTACACAACCCCTTCCAAACATGTGATCAGCTTCCGGTCAGTTACCTCTTTCTTTGTGAACCTGATGATGACCGAAGAAGGTCGAAACATTGTTCGCTCTTATATGTAAAATATTTTTTCAACCCAAATGAGCCATTTTTGCATATAAAAATCTTTTAAGAATAGTTTTGTGTATATCTTAACATAGCTTACAATAGTCACTTTTTAGTAAAGTTCTTCTCTGCAGCAACTTCACTTTAATTTATTTTTTTTGTCAAGCCTTCACTTCCTAGTGATTTTAGAGCATTAAATTAATATTCCTTTAAAACAAAACTCCAATTTAATTTCAATGGCTGGATGTACTATTTACAAAGATCTCAAATAGTTTCTCTTAAAGTGTTTACCATGTTTTTCTCTAATAATCTTTGGTATTTCATGTTTCTTTGAAGCATCTTCACATAGTTTTTCTTAGTATTTTCTTGAATACAGATCATGAGTATATTAAAAAACATGTTAATGTCAGGTTGCTTAGTATTCTTGTTGATGATTGAGGTAAAAGTCTAAAATATAACATTTATAAAAGGAGGACATGCAGAAAACAAATTTCTTTTCACTTCTAGCTTTCATTTGATTTGTTTTGAGGATGTGACTTTCTGACCTCTAATGTTGATAACCTTTAAGTGGAACGTAGTAGAAGGCATAAGATTGTCTTTTGGTGTTTCTACATTGCTTCTTTGCTTTAAAATAGGAAACTGTGCAGTGAAAACCACTTGGCCTTTGGCCAGAAAAATGGAAGTATTGATTAGAAGAAGAGCAAAGAATATTCGTAAACTCTTTAATGGAAAAAGATACCGACATTTAAATGGGAACTATTGGTTAGAGAGAAGACCAAAGAATGTTGATAAACTCTTTAATGGAAAAAAATACCAATATCTAATCTTCACAGAATAAAGTACTATTCTATGATTATCCTTCAAGCATATTTTAATATTTTTGAAGATGTTTCTGCGTGTTACATACTCGTTTATATTACCAGTTGCAGCCTGACTGCATCACAAATTTAGGGTTAAATAACATTTTATGAAACTGAAAAATGAACAGATTTTGCATAATTGGTTTAATTATTGTAATTATAAATTTTTAATGATGGTTTATTAATCACAAGAAAATCTTAGTGTATGCTGGTCAATTATTCTAGGAAAAATTATTGTTACTTTAGCAATAAAAGTTTGCCAGTCATCAATGTTTGAGGACTTGTCTTTGCTGACAACATTAGAGGATCCTGCACAGATAATCAGATTCATCCATCATGCAACTTTGTTTCATTCAGCTTTGCAACAAAATTTGTTTCTCTGTTCTTTATAAATAACAGGTGCTCTTGTACAAGAATATTTTCTTTTAGATTAACAGTTATTCAAGTATAGATTATGCAAAAGCCATCACGAAATTAATTTCACATGAACACAGTACTTAATACACTGAATTAATTTCTGATTGAACATTCTATGAAGTTATTTCCTTTATTTGTCCAATGAAAAAAAGTTGTTTTTATAACATGTAACCCTTTCATACTAATCATACATCTAAATGTGTTTATTATTATTATTTAGAAGAAGTGTTTGTTACTGCTATGGTAAATAGTTAGCAACAAACTAGTCTTAATTATAATATACATAATTTTGTTAGTAAAAAGTCTTGAATCAGACTCTGCTATGCTGTGGTGGACTGGACTTCAACACTGCCAGTTGTGCACTTGAAGATGCATTTTTCACAAATAACATAAAGTTACGGCTGTACTGTAATTGTAAGTGTTTATTAGAAATTTAGAGAAACACACTACATGACATTTTACACAAGAAATATGACCAGAAATGATTCATTTGTAGTGGGTTTAGTATACCTTGTGAACTAGTCAAGATCAATTTTAAGCAAACAATATCAGTCCAGGTTTCCCTTGCTAATCTTAGTGTTTATTTTTTGTTTGAGGTTAAGCACAAAGCTACACAATGGGCTGTATGTGCTTTGCCCACCACTGGTATTAAAAACTGGTTTCTAGCAGTGCAAGTCCACAGACATACCTTTGACCCATTGAGGTAAACAGCTGATCTTAGTGACCATAATGAGATGGAGACATGGAGCCACCTCTTTCAAATGTTAATTTGCAAACATAGGTTCAAATAATCCATGACAAAGAAATCAAATGTTTGGTTTACATGAACAAAAAATAAGCCATGGTTGACATTAGAACAGCAGTTTTGACATTTCATAGTTAATACATTATAAATTCTAATTACCTTTTAATTGTTTTATATTTATGTGTTATCACAATATGTGTTTGCATTTTGTTTTGTTTTTAATTTGTGGAATTAGTTTTCAGAACCAGAGGTAGACTTGTTTGTTTAATTGTTGTTGGCAGTCAAACTTTAACAGATAGTGTTGGAATTTTTGAAGATAGTGTGCAAGATTGAAGAATACCTGAGTGCTGGTTATCTGAAGAACTAGTTCAGTATCTGGCTATTTGTATAGCACTGTCTGTCACAGACTACCTTAGACGAGGGTTTTTCATTGAATTACTACTCCTACAGATGTGATACATCATATCAATAATAGCCAAAGTACTAACTGATAATTCGGTTCTTTCTAATCAGTACGAATTTTCTGGCAATGAACACATTCTTGTACAAACTTGGACAGTCAGTTATACAATAAGTGGTACGTAGGTGTCTTCTTTTTAATCAGAAGTTGTTTATTATTCACTTTACAATGTTTTTTGTTGTTTTTATCTTTCACACGAATTGGTAGTCCTTCGGTGGGACAGCAGTAAGTCTTCGGATTTACAGTGCTGAAATAAGGGGTTCAATTCCCCTTAACAGACACAACAAATAGCCAATGTAACTTTGCTATGAGAAAACACACACACACACTACTCAGCACAAATTAAATTATTATTTCTGAAATACTTACTTTTAGGTTGAGGGTTTTATTGTTTGGAATGGTACTTGTTAATATCAATGTCTTCCAATTAAGATTTTTCAGAATTTACCAAATGGAAGGAAAACAAATTCTAAATATGTTGTAAATCTCTGCCTTTTTGCCCTTAAAAGTTTTATCCTTTGCTTATATCTTATTTTGTAGGTTGATACAGTGAAACAAAAAAATTACTTGATGTCATAAACAAAGCATATTTTTTTTGTAATGTCTCTTCAAGTCGACCTAGCATGGCCAGGTGGTTAAGGCATTTGACTTGTAATTCGAGGGATGCAGGTTCAAATCCTTGTCACACCAAACATTCTCGCCCTTTCAGCCATGGGTGTGTTATACTGTTATAGTCAATCTCACTATTTGTTGGAAAAGAGTCACCCAAGAGTTGACAGTTGGTGATGATGACTAGTTAACTTCTTTCTAGTCTTAAACTGCCAAATTAGGGATGGCTAGTGCAGATAGCCCTCGTGTATTTGGGCAAAATTAAAAAAACAAACAAATAAACCTCTTCAAGTCAACAGTTACTGGATTTAACCACAAATACACACCCCATCACCATTATTTGGTGTATTAAAATTTGTAGTTTAGCAGATGTAAACGTTTGACTTCAGTTCTTTACCATTTTTCACTTTATTAATAATATCCTCTTTAAGTGTAGGTATTTATTTTAGTTACACGTTATTCTGAACACTGTCGAATAGTAACGAGAGAGACTTTGATATGACATAGTGGTTTACATTCAGGTTTTAACTTTTGCTTTACTGATCATAAGACTGTTTGACTATTAACCACACACTGAGTAAGTTGGGCAATACTTGTAACAGTGGAGCTGGCTATCTTTACCATGCGTGTTTTTGTTTGTGTTTTTAATTTCGCGCAAAGCTAAAATCTGTGTTGTGTTTTCCTTATAGCAAAGCCACATCGGGCTATCTGCTTAGCCCACCGAGGAGAATCGAACCCCTGATTTTAGTGTTGTAAATTTGTAGACTTACCGCTGTATCAGCGGGTTACTCTTTATTATTGCAGTAGTGGATAAAACTTCATATAGTAAATTAAAGAATATTTGTTACGAATGCAAAATTAGGGAAAGGTCTACAGGTGAGCACAAAAAATACGGTAACCAGTGCGTAGAAAAAAGAAAAGCAAAATTTGATTTCGTCTCTCAAAATTCTAGTTCTTAATTATCGTTATACACTAACGCTAAAATTACAGGAAATTAGATACGAATGCATTATAGCTGTTATTGAAGTATTGCTTTACTAGCTCGTGGTTTAAAGCGTTCTAACAGTGTTTCGTGCTTAGTTATAATAGTTTATGAATTGAAACAGTTTAACAACCTAATTGTGTCGTGTAATATTTCATAGAGTAAAACGCAGGCACTGTTTATAAGTATTTACTCTACTTAATACTATTTAGTTTTGTGTCTTTTCAGAATACTTTACTTGAATTTTGCTGGTTATTTCGATTAAGGAATTGCTAAGGCTTTTACTTCAACCAGCAATCATCATCGAACATGTTAATTTTAAAGCTGTGTTGGCGTTGTAATGTGATGTATCCCACTGTTCGTTGGTAAAGAATAGCTCAAGAATTGGCGGTGGGTGGTGTGGACTAGCTATCTTCCTTCTTAGCCTGTCGCTTCCATATTAGGGATGGTTAAAGCAGATAGCCCTTGAGTAGCTTTGCGCGAAATTCAACAAACGTTCACATGGCTCTGTTTCAGGAACATATAATTGTGTAACTACAATAATTTAAAAGGTTCAATTAAAGGAAACATTCAGTTCTAGTTCAGTCTCTTAGATTTGCACAAAATAAACGCAGCCTGAAACACGTTCAAATAAAATGCACCTAACCGGTGCTACGAATTATGAACGTCCATCGATTAGATTCGTCACCACATTCTGATGAGGCATGGCCAGGTGGTTAAAACCCTCGACTCGTGATTCGTGGGTCGCAGGTTCGAATCCCGTCACACTAAACATGCCCCTTTTAACCGTGGAGGCATTATAGTGTGACGGTTAATCCCATTATTCGTTGGTAAAAGAGTAACACAAGAGTTAGCGGTGGGTGACTAACTACCTTCCCTCTAGTCCTACACTACTAAATTATGG
Source organism: Carcinoscorpius rotundicauda (assembly GCA_011833715.1). Classification (NCBI taxonomy): domain Eukaryota; kingdom Metazoa; phylum Arthropoda; class Merostomata; order Xiphosura; family Limulidae; genus Carcinoscorpius; species Carcinoscorpius rotundicauda. Next base: position 75,099,069 of record CM022396.1, on the reverse strand, counting down.
ACAGGTTGCGCAGATAGCCCTTGTGTAGTTTTGCGCGGAATTCAAAATAAGCCAAACATTCATAGTAATGATATTTCCTAGAATTCCCTCTTTAATAGGTATGTTAGGTAATAACTCAGTTTTGTACCTGGTCTAGTGGTGATCGTGCTAACCTGTGAATTCAAGGGCCAAAGCTCGAATCATCAATGAGCTGCTGAACACGCACTGTCTTTCGAGCGTGGGCGTTATAAAAATTAAATCCTCCATTTTGTTTTAGAGTAACTGTGTGGGCAGATTTTCTACTACTGTCTGGTTTCCTTCCTTCTGGTCAAAAGTTCTAAATGGAAGAACAGCTACCTCTGAATGTAATAGTGGCTATCTTATGATTATGAGAAGCGTTACTAAAAGCTTTGTTTTAGGGTTAGCTTGATGTTTATTTATGGATTTGATCGATACTGCCTCTCATTGTCTCATGTACTTATAGCAGTAGTCGTATCTCTTCTTCAACATTGCCGTTACCTGACAAATAAAATTAATTTCACGAAGTTCTTATTGTTCAGTTAACAAAATGAGTAACTTAGTCATATAGTAGATGAAGTAAGAAGGTCGCAAAAAATTCGTTGTTCTGCTGTTTTAAAGGTTGTGTTATTGAAGTAATAAGAGAAGAAAGAAAAATATTAGTACTTCAACTTGTCACTAGATGACGCGCATTCGGAAGAGTCAACAAATATGACAGGATCGTTGATGATTTTGTCATAGATTTTAGTAAAAGATAGAGCGTTTAATTTAAGAGATTCTCACTAATCATTTCCACTGGCGTATTGCTTGTAAAATATAAAAGAAAGAATAAGATGTACCTGTGTCACGCATACACACGTGGTGTTTACAAGTTTCTGTAAAACTAGATCACGGGTTTGATGAACTTCCTGCCCAGTTTTACAACTCAAGATGGAATATAATGTCAAACCTAACAGTTTTTAACTTGAGTTTTAATGACCGTTATGAAAATATGCTCCATTTTGTGTGTGTGTGTTATTGATTTAGCTAGTGGAGCTCAGGTAGTCGTGAAATTAACCTTGGAATCATACCAGTACACACACATCTTGCGTCATTGCAACACAACAGAAGGTTATAGGTCTTTCCACAGACAGTTTATCACTTTTTTGTTAGGTAATTACTTGAAACCGCAAATTTCTGGGATACGTTTCGCTTCATAACAAGGATTCGGAGGAAAATGCATTACAAAGGTTGTCATTACTAAGAAGTAAAGAATGTGGATTTGAATAAAAGTATGTCGTCGAGAAAGAAATACAGTAACCCAAATGATTAGAGATTTTCGATTGGAGACTTTTCAAGCTTCAGTTGTAATATAACCTGCAAAAAACAACAAGCCCTGTGTTTAGCAATTTGCACAATACCAAACAGATAATACTCACGTTACTCTTTTACAGCATGTCAACAAGATTTTTTTTTAAGTAGGATTAAAATCTCTGACATGCCGATTCATTGGTGTTTTGAATTTCGCGCAAAGCTACTCGTGGACTATCTGCACTATCCGTCCCTAATTTAGCATTTAAAACTAGCGGAAAGGCATCCAGTTATCACCACCCACCGCCAACTCTTGGGCTACTCTTTTACCCACGAATAGTGGGATTGACTTTCACATTATAACGACCACACATCTGAAAGGGCGAGCATGTTTGGTGCGATGGGAATTCGAACCCGCGACGAGTCGAATGCCTTAACCCACCTGGCCATGCCGGGACGTCATACTGATTCGAGTACACTACAATATGTTTATTGTTTTTATAAGTTACAACTTGACTGATAACACTACAAACCAAGAGATTCGATTATTTTTGAGGGGCTGAATTTTCTATCAAAGGTCACTTATTTCTCGACAAACAAAAACGAACGCTATAAGCATTTTCAGTGTTGTAATATGTACAGTTGATTAGACATGATGTGAAAGTATTATAATTGGATAGTTTTTTGCATATTTAATCTACTTTCCAAGTGATTTGAAAAGCCTTCTGTCTGTTTTCATATTTTTTTCTTTCTACAAATACGTTTGCTAGCCGTCCGATGGAGAAGGTGGTGTGGGAACTGATATGGCCAGGTTGTTGCTCAAACTCTCAGCCGTGGGGGTGTTATAATGTCCTGTTAATCCCTCTGTTCGTAAAATGGTACACTAAGAGCTGGTTATGGGTGATGACGATACCTCTCATGTAGCTTTGCGCAAAAATTTTCACAAATCAAATGTGCGCTTCGTTTAAATTTATATGCTTAAAATGAAACAAACAAAATGGATGTACCATTCATATAACGTTAAGCTGTATAGTGATGGTTTTTAAGAACTTTTTTCCAGTTTTGAGTTACATCTGGGTTTATTATAAACGTTTCGTTTTCCTGTATTGGTAGTCTAAAGTTTCCTAAATAAGTCAAACTGTAATTGCCGTAGGACGTTTAGAAGGTTGTTATTGTTTGTTATTAAGCACAGATTTGAACAAATGGCTATCTGTGCTCTGTCTACCAGGGGTATCGAAACCTGATTTCTAGCAGTGTAAGACATAATTATACCACTGGGATGCCTTTTAGGATGAGAGAACAACTTAAGTTTCGTAAATATAAAAATATATTTGATTTTGAAGTTTTTGAAATAATAAATTATTTAAGAATTATCTCACCTTTCTTGAATTTAAGCCTAAAATAACTGAGTTTTAGACGTTTGATTCGCAATTTACTACTTGTGGGATCAAAACCTCTCACTGAACATGCTTACTCTTTCAGTCACGAGGACTTTAGAATATGATGATCAAGCCCACGATTCGTTGGTAAAAAGTAACTCAAATGTTGTTGATATTGACTAGCTGTGTTCATTCTAGTATTTTCAAAATTAGGAACGACTTAACCTTCGAGTAGTTTTGTGCGAAATTCAACAAAATGAACTTGGATTTCAGAACGGGACATGGTCTAATTATCAGCCTGCCAGATTATAAGTTGGGTGTTCTGTGGTTCGCGTCCCTTGTGCAAATATTACGCTATAATTTGGAGGTATGAGAGTGCTAGTTAAATCCCACTGTCAAATTATAGCATTATTTGGAACTCAAGAGCATACTAGTTACCTATCCTCTGTCTAAGGTATATCATGAAGTCAGCCTAATATAAATGTATGACAGACCGAAAAAATCCCTCGATCATAGTATCGTTGTGTGATAAGTGTCTTTTAGAGAAGAAATCCATAAAACTTAATGAATGTTATTATACTTTTATCTACAACATCATCTAATCTGGAAGGCTGTAAACCAAGTGGTTTTACAGTTGATTACACCCATAAAACATCTAATAATAGCGATATCAACACTATGACCACATTCTCTGTATGCTAAGAAGCTAGTGAGCAAGAGTAAATCTATAACCGTATCTTAAAACCGGTTTTTTTTTTAAGAGAAGAGGTTTATTTCACTCAATTCTCTAAAGGAAACGTTTGTTTTTTGTCTTACTAGTTCGCGTGTACTTGCTACGCAGTAGGACAATTATTTTTGTACTGGTCTATAAGAGATTACATCTCTTATAAGACATCTGAATCCTTCTATTATTGTTCAAAATATGTTAAGTACGTAATGTCATAAAAAACGATTTTTTTTTTTCTGGAACTGGAAAACAGAGGCAGGATTACTTCCGCTATTACTCAAAGTATATTAACTGCGCAATGCTGTTATAACAACGTCTGTACAGAGCTCGAGAAACTGACGATGGACAGCAGGAATTACTTCTGTCATTACTCGAAATGTATTAACTGCGTGATGCTGTCCTAATAACAGACTACAATTGTATATAGTGCGAGAATCTGACGATGGACAGCAGAGAAAAGCTTCATCATTGCACAAAAGTGTTAATTATGTAATGATATAACAAAAACATGTTTATCGAAGTAAGATTGGCAGTAGTTAAGAAATTCGTGAAAGGTTTGTATGTGCGTCTGGAACTGTAATTTTTTTTGTGTTGATGTGTTTAGCTTACGTGGTCCGTGAGGTTTTGCTTTGTTGATCGTTTTCTATGGTTGAGGTTGACATGAGTACCGTATTTTCCGCCTAATAAGCCGAATTTCTGGACCTGATTTTTGGGGGTCGGCTTATTGACCGATCACCAGCTTTGGACCAAAAAATACCGAAGACCAAAATAGGCCCCAAAATCATACCTTTGATCTCACAGTTACGGCAGAGTTATTTCAGTTTATTAAACTTTATTTATTAATAGAAAAAGGTCTACACATTACGAATGACATGTATTCATAGAAATAACAAAATTCATAAAAAAATACACTTTAATCTCAGAAATTTATTAAAATCCATCAAATTCATCATCTTCATCGTCAGAAGCACCAAATAATAGATTCCAATCCTCGGCAGAGACCTGGTCGTCGTACGGGTCATTCTCTGGTGTTATTAGCTGAGTGAGTGGAATATTGGCTTCCTCGTCGTCGTCCAACCACAACATATTATCTTCCGTTCCATCCGTTACATTTACTTGTTTTCGACATTTCTTTCAGCACACATTCTGCTTTCTTCCATTCACGGACCTGTTTTTCATTCACACAGTAATGCCGAGCGGCATTCGAGGTTTTTAAGGCTAGCTCTACTACTTTCAGTTTAAAAGCAGCAGCATAACGCATTCTTTTTTTGCAGGTGTAGACATCTTTGACTTTTGACGGTACAATGATAAACTCCCACTACATACCCCTGGTATTTATACCCTGGGTTAGTGAGTTTAATTACGGAGTAAAAATTCTGGAATTTCATTGGTTACCTAATTACAGTGAGTGGAGCCAATAACGAATGACATGTTGATTCATATACATCTCAATACGACACGTTCTGCTTTACTACAGAACGCCAATGATCGCACACAACATGCATGCTGACGCTGAAACGAGTCTAAGAAATCATTTTGAAGAAACTTGTCACTTCTTAAAAATGGCCTCGGCTTATTAACCGGAAAATACGGTAATTTATTCTTTGTAAAAGACGTACATTACCACAGTTTTCTTACATTTCACACTTATCGGCTCGACATGGCCAGGTGGTTATGGCACTCGACTCGTAATCCGAGGGTCGCGGGCTCAAATCCCCATCGCATTAAACATAGTCGTCCTTTCAGTCGTGGATGCGTTATAATGTGACGTTCAATCCTATTATTCGTTGGTAAAAGAGGAACCAAAGAGATGGCAGTGGATGGTGATGACTAGCTGCCTTTCCTCTAGTCTTACACTGCTAAATTAGGAACGGCTGGCGCAGATAGCCCTCGTGTATCTTTGCGCGAAATTAAAAAGAAACATAAAACAAATCCATATTTATCCGTGGTGGGCAGAGCACAGGTAGCCCATTGCGTAGCTTTGTGCTTAATTCAAAACAACCAAACTTTCGACCAGGAGGCGCTACAAACATCCTCATACAACTAAATTAATGAACATTTTTTTGTTTTACTTATGAGAAAGCTGTTTTAAAGTAGAGTGAAATTATTTGCCATGGTTGTGTGATGCAGTCTGCTGAGCGTTATACTGAAGTAATCAATTTATTTAATAATTAGAAAATTATAAACTTGTGTTAAATTTGCTCTAACGAAAACACATCGATTGGTTATAATATAAACTTTGGATTAAAATCACTGTTCTGCGTTTTGACTAATTTATACATTAATTTACCTTTGTTTTTGTTTAACTTTTTCGTCAATATTTTAACCTTTTCTGAAAGGATACGCCACGTAAAAATTACTCGCAAATCAGTTTACTATTCTGACAATAAGCGGCGCTACAATCATACTTTGCTTTAAAAGAATTCGAGAGTCATCGGTGTTCGTCAAAGTCCTTTAAATTTCCACAAAATTGGTGAACAGTCAATATTAATTACAGATGTAAATTGAACCCGCCGCTAATATAATAAAATGAAAGTTATTATATTAGTGTTATACATATCTTTATTTAAAAATATTTGAAAATACTCTTGTGTTTTATAAACAGATGAAAGAAAACAATGAACTAAAGATGTATTTCAGGACTGAGGACTGTTAGTGTGGGTATTAACACATTTACTGATAGAGCAGAGAACAACGTTTTGATCTTGGGCCACTTTCAGGTTCACACAATGATAGTTTGCCACTTACCGTTGTCGGGCACGTCTTAGGGACGAGTGTAAAAACGGGTATAGATTGTTAGGGGGCGTTGCACTTAGATATTAAATTATTAATTAGTATAGGTATAATCGGTTTAATTTTGGGATATAATGAAGTATTATTTGACAAATTGTTCAGGCATATTATTCAAGATAAAACTTAATTGAATGTACAACAACTGAATGTTGCAAAAACCCAAATATAGAGGAAAATGTTTTGGTCTGAAGGCCGACGATTTTTGAAACGTCGTCCAATGTGTTTGCATTTATACAACATCCAATTGTTTTTCATTAAACTAAATTTCATCAATAATAAAGTAGTGTTTTGTTATTTTTGTAAAAAAAAAAAAGGTTTAAATATTGACCAACGCGGTTTTACTCTATATGTGATGTAACTTTGATCGAAAATTTTGTTCATTATTTTGAATTTCGCGCAAAGCTACGCTAGGGCTATATGCGATAACCATAGCTGATTTAGCAGTGTAAGACTAGAGGGAAGGCAACTAGTCATCACCACCAACCGCCAACTCTTGGAATACTCTTTTACTAACGAAAGTGGGATTGAGCATCACATTATAACTTCTCCACGGCTGAAAGGGCGAGTATGTTTGGTTTTACGGGGATTCGAACCCGCGACCCTCAGATTACGAGTTGAACGCCTTAACTCACCTGGCCATACCGTTGGATGTTGTAACCTTCATTTTCTACATTTTGCACATACAAATACTTCAACTCTGCAGTTGAATACTCTTTTTTTTCTTTCAAAGAACAGTTTAAACCAAAGAATTGTGTTTATTGGTTCCTCAGTTAAACTATATTAATTCTCGGTAATGTACCAATTTATAACTTACCGACATATTTTTCACAAAAACATTTTTTCCCACCTATATTCACGATAAATATGTTATTACAATGGACTCGACCAATTTGCTCCGTTACAACCATAAAGTTGAAAAAAAAACTCGTGGAATGAAGAATCTATTCTCTTGACCTTGATCTTGAAGGTCAAGTTCGTGTGCTAAATAGATACTTCATTTTCTATCCACCCTTTTCCACGTGACTTTGTATTTCGGAGGTCTAATTAGACATCCTTACTATGGTCTGGATTTTGATTTGACAAACACAAAATACATTTATTAATTAAAAGGTAAACATTGTAACATCTAGATTATTTGAGAACTTTGATGGACTGTAAAAAAATCAGACGACGTGATAGTTTCTAGACTGAGGCTTTCCTTAGGTCTTGGGTAAATTCTTATTACAGAAGCCGAAACGTTGTCTGCTTTTCAGCCCCAAAGGTAGTTACTTTCCTTTAAAGTTTTCGGACCAACGATATTTACTTAGCTTAAAGTAAATCGAGAAACATCTCGTGGCTTGTTATCTGAATGATTCACCGGAAGAAAGTTTTGTTCTTGCCCTTGAAATATGTATTAAATGTCACACATAACAATTGTCTCCTTTGAGTTTTGCGTTATTATCTAGGCCTAAATGCACCAATTTTGATTGCAAATTAGCATATCGATAGGTTAAATGAAGCGTGTTAACCGAACAAACTAGTGAACTCGGTGCTAGCTTTGACGTATAAGAACAGCTGGAGAAACTTCTAGTTATAGAACACGAGGAAGCACCTGCACAGCACTATCGATCTCAGAGTTTGGAACTTTTTGTACGAACCCATTTTTTATGCACAGACGATACAATTAATGGTGATTTCCCTACTCAGCAAATTCAAAACTATTAGGACTAAAGTGCTAATTAAAATTAACTTGTAAAACGATGAAAGCTATGAAGATGGTTTTACTTTGGTTTGTATTTTGACTTCCTATTTGTTAAATGATAAAAAGAAATGTTTAAAACAGTGGTGCACAAACTTTTTGAGTCAGGGGACACAAACAGACTTCTCGTCACCGTTGGGAGCCACAAAAAAGTGAAGATTAAAATCGTCTCACAGCTGTTTACTCAAGATGTGCATCACATTTAAGAACACACAAATAGCGATTACATCAAAGAGTTTGCACATTATTCTAAAAAATGTTATGATACGTCAATTGTCACAAAGTTAGTGCGATGGATAGTGCTGCATGTCATCTACGAGCTTAAAAATGTCCGGCTTGATGATTGACGTTGGAGGACGCAAGACTGCTTCCAAATGATCATCAGTCAGGTGATTGCGAGTGTTGTTTTTGTTCAGTTTCATATGCGAGAAAGCCTGTTCACAGCAATATGTTTGGCTGGTGTGTACAAGTTTTTTCTCTTTCAGATTAGCAAATGTATCAGACAACGTTTTGTAAAAGTCAAACAAACTGTTTTATCGGTAAATAGCACGCAGTTCATCAGATGCATGGAGATCAGTAAGTTCGAGCTGATATTCTGGTGACAAGTCATCCACTGGCACACTGAATGGATCAGCAAAAAACTTCATCAACAATCTGCATTGGTCCAAGTCATAAAATCGTGAGTTGAAGGATTGAATTAAGGTATCTAGATTCCCAACATAAACTTGTGTGTCAATGTCCTGATGCTTCCGTAGATGTGACTGAAAAGTGGGCACGAAGTGGCCTGATGCTGCTTGCTGCCGGAAAAACTGCAACTTTGTCCTGAAAGTTTAGACGTGATTTGCAAGCTGACAGACAAGCTGATTTTTGCCTTTCCACTTCAAATTCAGATCATTCAAGTGTTGTGTCATGTCGACCAGAAAGATCAAATCAGAATGCTACGCTGGATAAGTCATGGAAATCACTTCTGTGTCTTTGTTCTTGCTTCTGAAGAATTCTATCACCTCATTAATCAACTCCCAGAATCTTCTGAAAATCTTCCCTCGACTCAGCCAATTTCTTTAAGCAGACTTCGAAACTGATGGTGATTGAGCCCTCGTGATAAGATGAAATTAATGGTTTTCGTCACTAATGCCGTCAGTGCCTGAAAATCAAGTTATTTACTGCACAGGTTTAGTTGGTGTATAATACAGTGCAACTTCACCAACTGTCTGTTTTGGTTTTCTCGATGCTTCATGAACAGTACTACCAGCCCGCTACTTTCTCCGGTTATGGCCGGTGCTCCATCAATTGTCACACCCAGTTGTCCGACCCTTCATGGAACCCATGCCGATTAGTTCCTCTGTGATATTAAACGATTATGACACACCATGAAAAAAACTGGTAGCTCTGCTATTGAACTGATGTCAGTCGACTCGTCTGCTGCCAAAGAGAAGTAGACAAAGTTGGCTGCATTATTTGTAAGCTGCCTTGTCACGTCTGCTGAGAGCTGTGAAATTCTTCGTTAAACTGTCATACGATTCAAAGCCACCGTCTGTAGCTTGCGAACTGCTTCCGGACACAACTTTTCCGATGCAGTAATTATACATTGCTTGACAAAATCACCATTAGTGAACGGTTGGCCAGATTTCGCTGTCATCAACGAAATATCGTAACTGACCTCACATGCTGCACCTAAATCTGCTGACTGCTTTGAGAAAACGTTCTGCTGGTGATTCAGCGACCGCAGCAGAGATTCAGTTCGAGCTATTCGTTCATCACCGACAACGTTGTGGAAATCTTTATGCTTCGACTCATAATGACGCTTTATATTGGATACCTTCGTCACTGCTACTGTTGAATGACACAGCAGACAAATCACGTTCTTCTGTTGTTGAACAAAACAGTATTTCGCAGTCCAATCATCATGAAACTGTCGGTTTTCGTCGTCATATTTTCTTTTACGATTAGTTGCCATTTCTCTTACGAAATAATAACAAAATAGGGCTCGTAAGTAAATTTCGAAGAACAATTGGAACGCGTGATATTTCGTAATTACGGAAATATTGCGTCTCTGCACCAATGATTAAATGCCTATATATTAACGAGAATTGCTCATTAAATTTTATTTATTGATCGACACAAATATGGAACCATCCAGTATCTAATGTAATGCACATTCTTCAATAGTGCTTAATCTTCGCGCAGGCGCGAACTCTGTGTTTGACTTTCCCGTTGGACATCGCAGGCCACTCGGCGACTTGTCGCAGACCAGATTTGGCCCGCAGGCTTGACTTTGTGCACCACTGGTTTAAAATATTCAAATGCGATACGCCTCAACATCAACATTTCTTTTACAGCTTGAGAGTAAGAAAGCATAGTTTACCCTTAAAATACTGGTTCCGGCCCTGCATGGCCAGGTGGTTAAGGCACTCGACTCCTAATCCGAGGGTCACGAGTTCAAATCCCCGTCACAAGAAACATGTATGCCATTTCAGCCATGAGGGCATTATAATGTTATGGTAAATCCCACTATTCGTTGGTAAAAGAGTAGCCCAAGAGTTGGCGGTGGGTGGTGATGACTAGCTGCCTTCCCTCTAGCCTTACAATGCTAAACTAAGGACGGCTAGCACAGATAGCCCTAGTGGAGCTTTGAGCGAAAATTCAAAAGAAACTAACAGTCGTGTCTATCAATGTCTACATGTGTAAAAACTTGACCATTGCCTAATTATGACAAACAACACAATAAATGTAATGAACATTCACAAAGTACTGATAATCAGTCACGCGCACCAAGCAACGATGTTAGAAAAATATAAGTTTCGGGCAAAAACTTCGTAACTTAAAGCTGGTGACAACAGAAAGGTTAACCAGATAGCAACATTGGTTCATGAATGAGGTTCCTCTCAAGTTATAACGCTTTAACGGCTGAAAGCACGGATCGTGTTCGATGGCAAAGCGCAACACGAACCTTGTAAGCGTAGTTTTCGATAAGTAACCCAGCACGCTATCCATTAGGCAAGTGCTTCTAAGGTGAGTGAATTGTTTACTGAGATTAGAATTAGGGCGAATTCGAATGATGGCATGAAGAAATGTTATCAATTACACAACATTTTGGGTTTTTTTTTATTTGGTGCAAAGCTACTCGAGGACTATCTGCGCTAGCCGTCCCTAAGTTAGTAGTGCAAGACTAGAAGGAAGGCAACTAGTCCTCACCACCCACCGCCGACTCTTGGGCTACTCTTTCACCAACCACTAGTGGGATTGACTGTCACTTTATAACGCCCCTACGGCTGAAAGGGCAAGCGTGTTTGGTGCGACAGGGATTCGAACCCGCGACCCTCGAATTACGAGTCGAACGCCTTAACACACTAGGCCATGCCGGACCCTATTATAAAGCTCATTCCAGAGCTAAAAAAACCATTAGCTATTGTTATTTATAGAATTAGGGATGTTATCACAGATAACCGTCGTGCCGCGTTAACGAAATCTAAGCCAATCTAAATTGGAAAGAGTTAGCGCAAACAGCTTGTTTGTTTGAAGCTACAGCGAAGGGCTATCTGTTCTCTGCCCATCACTGGTATCGAAACTCTGTTTCTAGCATTGTAAGTTTACAGACATACTGCACCACTGGAAGGAACTATAACATATTTTACTATTTTCTTGTAAGTCTATATAGTTTGTTACAAATCGGAAAAGTTAAATTTTACAATAAACATATCTATCAGTTTAGCAAAATGCATGTTGTTTTTCTTAAGTGTTTTGTGATTTAAATTAATTCGTGACAGGTATAAAAGTGAAGTCTAATTTTATGTTGACGACAATTTAATGGAACACTGCTGGTACTACAATTTAAAACATAAAGAGTTTAGGAAAGATAGGCCGAGTATCTTTTCAGAACATGCAAGTTAAATGATGCAACGTTTATATCTAAGTTATCAGAGTTCTAACGTAGAAATATAGCATTACAGACATTTAGAACAGACATCCCACACTAATAATTATCTTTGTCATCACTCAATGGTGCATAACCACACTGACTAGTACACTCACCGACATTCACTAGAACACATTTCTACACTGACTAGCGTTTCTAATATCATCCTCTGTGACACATTTAAAAATACACATCCACACTGGCCAGTGTCTTCACCGTCGTTCATTAAACACACACTGACCAGTGTTTTCAATATCATCCTCTATAACACGTCTACACTGACTGGGGTCTTTAATGCCATCCTCGGGATTATGGAATTTAATAGATTTAACAACGTGAAGATAAACATTATTTTAATTGTTATCATATTTGTACTTTGAATAATCTTTAGAGTTTTGGAAATAAACTAATGAAACACACCAGAATTACAGTTCTGTGCACAAGTGTTAGGACAAAGTTATAAAATAAAATTCAGGTTACTTTCAAAGAACAATGGAAGGTAAATCATGAGTGAAACATCAAAATTGTATTAATATTCATAGTTAGTACAACAGAAACATAGTAGAAGTGCTCGAGTTCAACAGACAATTAATATTGTGTTTCTCCCTCTTGTTTAAATAACCGCATACAGTTTCTCACGTATTGTTATAACATATATAATCAAAGTGTCTTTTGGGATTTTACTCTAAATGTGTTTAATACACTCCCACAAAGTTTCTTTGGAAGTAACTTATAATTTGTTAAGTTTTTGATTTGTCAACTTCCAGATATGTTTAATTGGGTTGAGACCAGGACTCTGTGGGTCTCAGCAGCTTCTTTCTTAGCTAAGTAACATCTACATATGTTGGATGAGTTTTTGAGGTCATTATTCTTGTGAGTAGAATCCTTTACCAACAGTATGTAAACTATTGGGTATACCATGATGTATTAATGGTAATTGCCCTGGTTCATTATTCAATACATTAATGAAACATCTCCTGTCCAGTTATTAGAAAAAAAATAACGCCTCTCCACACGAGCCCGGCATGGCCAAGTGTGTTAAGGCGTTCGACTCCTAATCCGAGGGTTACGGGTTCGAATCCCAGTCGCACCAAACATGCTCGCCCTTTCAGCCGTGAGAGCTTTATAACGTTAAGGTCACTCCCACTATTCGTCGGTAATAGAGTAACCCATGAGTTGGCGGTGGGTGATGATGACTAGTTGCGTTCCCTCTAGTCTTACACTGCTAAATTAGGGACGGCTAGCGCAGATATCCCTCGAATAGCTTTGCTACTCCTCTCCAACAAACCTTCCTACACCATCTTACCGCATCCTCCATGCTATATGGCAGGTGCTACGCATTGAGATAAGCATCTTTCACTTTTCTCACATCAGTCGAACAAACGATGCTTCGAACCAAATATTTCAAATTTGAACTCACCTGTCCATAAATCCTTTTCCATTCATCAACAGTCTAGTTTTTCTGCCTTTTAGTAAATTTCAGTTTTTTTACAATATTTGGAGATCAAAGTATTGTTTTTTTTTAACTGCTAAATGACCAAATATTTCATTCTCATTGAGCCTTCTCAATGAAGATCTGGACATTTCTCTCTCATTTGGTACATGGCTGTTCATCTCATGTTTGAGATCAGTAGCAGTTTTCCCACTGTCCTGTAGGCTGCATAAACAAAGATACTTAACATTAGTATCACTGAATTTAGGTGTTCTATCTCTTTCTTTTCTATTTTTAAGTATACGTGTCTCAATCTCACGATTTAGGATATACGAGACAGTGTTTAGTGAGTATTTCGAGTCTGTAGTAATTGGATGGAGGTCCAACCAGTATCATGCCCGGCATGGCAAAGCGTGTTAAGGCGTGCGATTCGTAATCTGAGGGTCGCGAGTTCGCATCCCCATCGCTCCAAACATCCTTACTCTTTCAGCCGTGGGGGCGTTATAATGTGACGGTCAATCCCACTATTCGTTGGTAAAAGAGTAGCCCAAGAGTTGGCGGTGGGTGGTGATGACTAGCTGCCTTCCCTCTAGTCTTACACTGCTAAATTAGGAACGGCTATCACAGATAGTCCTCGAGTAGCTTTGTGCGAAATTCAAAACAAACAAACTAACCTACCAGCATCATGTAAAGCTTTTACGATAATTCTCTACACTTCTTTTGGGCCGTTGCTTGACAACACTTTATATGCAGTGTTGTACACTGCTTTTATCGAGGCTTAGTTGTGGAATGTTAAAATTAATATCTTCTAGGTTATATCGATGGTACCACATGGAAGCATCTTTCTGTACAATCGGTACCATTACAACAAAGATCAATGAAACATTATCATAGTGCTGAATTTTACATTATGTAATGACATTGAATAATTAGCCCTAAAAATAAAAAGAATGGCAAAGTATTCTCTTGTCCTGACACTTTTGCATGCTACTCTATGTTTAACTTGGCACAGCTACGTAACGATATTAGCTGATCGATTTATATTTGCATCGTAAAAGTGATACATGCGGATAGAACAACTATTGGAACATTCTAAAACAAGAATTACAAATTATTATCTGTTTATTTCAGTTAAATAATTTGATATAATCTTTAAGAACTCGGTTTTATATAACTTATAAACTGTCAAGTGTTAACACAACTGCGTTTTGATGATTAGTTCTTACTTTGACACTTTTGGAAATATAGTAAACTTTGTGCGCATCGCATAAAAAATAAATGCTTTATGTCATTAGTGATATTAGTCGAGCAGACAGATCCGACTAGTTATGGGTTCTCCCTGATTGAATGTATACGTAAATCCTATGGCAGTGATTATTTGTCTGTTGTACACAGTGTTCCATAGGCTACCTTCAAATGACGCGTAAAAAACTGCATAGTTAACAGAAAGGAAGAGGTCCCATTGTGGTCCACTGAGATAAACCCGGTTCAATTGTTTTTAGAAAGCAACTTAAAACTACTGTGTATGTTGTTGTGAGTATTTTATAAAGGCTAAGAAAAAAAATTCTGAACCTTTAAAACGTTACTGAATAGAGAATAATGGTTTTATGAGTGTCCGATTCATCTTAGCCCACCCACTTGTGACCAAATCTTCTGTGGATAACGTGTTGGAACAAAAGAAGACTGCTGAATGTAATAGTGTGGAATATCGGCCCAATGTGATAAAGAGAATCGTGCATCTGACATTAAATCTTTCATCCAGACCTTTGATGAGGCTTTGGAACTGCAGGCCAGCTAAGTTCCTGGATATAACAGAGTTGATGGCGCTGCTTGTATTGCTTCTTATTGGCCCACACTGGCAGAGTGGAATGTCTCAGGACTCACTCCGCTAGAAACCGGGTTTTGAAACCCGTAGTGGGGAAAGTACAGTTAACCCATCTTATAGCTTTGTGCTTAATGTCCAAAACAAACAAATACTTGTGGTTGCAAAATTTCTCTAAGTGTTTGACCGTTAAAAAAGAAGGAATAACAAAACTAGCAGTATATCAACAATGCTGAAGAGTAACAACATGAGTGATTTGACGCCCGTGGTTTAAATTGGAATTCCAGCAGCAAAGCAGGACACCTTTTCTCTACAGATCTGTCAAATCTTTGATAATACAATACTATGTTTATATAAGTCACCATACTCCACGAATCATCATCTCAGACAAAACACGTCGAAAGTGGAGTTTGCTGATATTCGTTACTGTTTCTAGTGGATGCAGGAATAGTGACCCTAACCGAGGTGTCAGTAGGACTTTATCGTCTTTCCCACTTTTTTGCAAGGATATTTACTCTCCAGTGCCTTTCACAAGTTGATTATTTGCTGTTTTATTTCCGCGTGTTTATTTATTTTCAATTTATTTGAAACTCAAAACTAATTGCTCAAAGTGGCAAACCTGTTCTCTTACTCGATTTTAACGTATAGCATTTTAATTCAATCAACTAGCACCAATACTATCATCTCTTTCAAACTCACAGAACAGGGGTACTGACAGCAACCAGAAAGAAACAAATGTTTATATCGGGTTTATAGATATGGATCAGCGAAATGTACAGAAAAATAGGATCACTGGCTTTATATAGGTTGCGTTCTGTACCGTGTATAGTCAGTAACTTAATGTATAATACCAGATACTGATAAACATCTTTTAGAAGAAAAACAGTTTTCATCAAATTCACAAGATGTCGTCTTTCTTTTTCTGGTTCAAGATATTAAACAATATTTTCTCATAGCTTCAAAAAATGACACGTCATTAAATGCTTAAGATACGTCGTGAATTACAGATGGCAGTGCGTACTAACTGACGCTAACTCGAAAAAAAGCTGTATCATTGTTACGCAAAACAAACTAGAAACGTACAACAACACCATAAGTCGCACAGTCGGAAAAACAACCATCAACAGTACCGGCAACAAATCATCATTTTCTTTGGTCATGACGGACTCTAGATGTTCTGAAGTATGAACACGAATGTGTAATATAACATTAACTTTTATGTTTCTAGTTGATAGATTTATGTTGACAAGACCGCTTATGATAAATATATAGATTTGGTCTGTTGAAATGCGTTGCTGAAATGAAATAAATATATACATTTTTATCACTGTCGAGTTCAACTAAACGGTACTATTTTTGGTGCTTTCAAATATCAGGCAGTTTGCATAACCTTGTTCTTTGAAACAAAACACCTCATTACAAGTCAGTGTATTATAACAGACTTTTACGCGTTGTGTAGTTGCTACATCAACATGTAGGCTAAGCTGGATACGGTTCATGTACCAACAGAATATCAAGACACTGTATTTGTGTAGAGTTTAAATGTCGTAAAACTTTGTTCACAAGTGTATGAAGTGCTTAAAGTTTTTGCTGTATTGTATTTGTATCAATAAAACTGCCTATTTTATTCAACCTATGTATGGCAAGGTTTTACTTCCTTAATTTGGGTTGAAATAATTACCACTAGGCTTTGTGTGGCTCTAGTGTACAGAAATAGATTTTTAAAAAATGATACTGAAATGATAAAATAAAACAACCGTAAAATATGAGCATTGAAATCTTTTGGAGTCCCTTTTGACTAGTAACTATGGTGCAATACATTATTTGCACCCCTTAACAATAACGTCGATACTGAAAACAATTTGCATAGAATCAAACCTGAGTACGCATTGTTCAGACACCACCCCTTAACTACATAGTTGACCACAAATACATTATTAACTCTTTAAGTGTATCAAAAACACAGTAAATTCTATAGTCTTCCAGCCATTAATCATAGGATTAATAGTTTTACAGAATTAAACAGCGTTTTATAAATTTTCATTTTAAAAACAGATTAAGGCACCAATGGATCTCTATAGTACGGTGACGACAATTATTTTTTAACTATCGTTAATTTAAGCTCTTACTATATATATGTATATAGTTAATATAAGTTGCATGATAGTTCCTTATATAACGTAAGTTAATACTTAACTCGTATTAGTTTATGGTGATAGCTTTAATTGTGTTATTTCCCATTGTAATTACTTCTGTTCGTAAGGCGGGCTATCTTTGTGAGATTTCGCGAATCATATTGGGAATACACTTTTTGCTGCTCGATCCGTGTACGTTCTAAACTACTGATAGAGCTTAGTAAGGGTCACAATAATTATGCTGTACACACCTCGTTGTATGTTTATTGTATTCTATTTCTTTTGGTTACATTCAAAATAGTCACTACTTCATTAGAGTGTCAGTATTCTCACTGTTCATTGTACGGTTCTTTATTTAACTTATTTATTCTTTTCTACTTCTATAAACACTACTTTTTACTTTTTTTACTTTTTACCGTCCTGATACATGGTGCTAAGAATAAGTAGTAACATTAGTTTCTGATGCACTACGTGTACCGTCCTGTTACATGGTGCTAAGAATAAGTAGTAACATTAGTTTCTGATGCACTACGTGTACCGTCCTGTTACATGGTGCTAAGAATAAGTAGTAACATTAGTTTCTGATGCACTACGTGTACCGTCCTGTCACATGGTGCTAAGAATAAGTAGTAACGTTAGTTTCTGATGCACTACATGTACCGTCCTGTTACGAGACTAAAGATAAATAGTAACTTGTGACGTAGCACTATATCTCAAATATCAAGCTACTTTATATGCACTGTCGGGGCCATATAACAGGTAATCACAGGTCAATGAATAAAATGTTGTTGTGACACTGTCGAAGCCATGTAACGAGCTTTCATTGGTCAGAAGACATTGCTTGGAAAGATATGTATGTAAAAACGACTCCCTACATCCCGAAACTCAGTTACACAACCCCTTTCAAATATGTGGTCAGCTTTCGGTCAGTTACCTCTTTCTTTCTTTGTGAATCTGACGGTGACCGAAGAAGGTCGAAATGTTGTTCGCTCCTTCACGTAAAATATTTTCTCAGCCCAAACGAGCCTTTTCTACATATATATATTTTTCTCTACAAGTGGATTTTCTTGACATCACTGATTGTTTGGAAAGACTGTGTGTTCACTGACGTCGTGTTCTTTGAGTAACCTCTGACCTACTACAGTGTTTCAAGCAAACCTCAGTGTTTATATTACATAAATGTAATTATATTTTTTCTTCCTTTATTGTTACCTTCATTAATGATACTGATTAGAATGTTTAATGCATTTGACTTTATTATTTGAAATTTATGTTGTGGTATTGTATTATAAAGTTTATTTTATCGATGTTAGCTTAGTATTTGGATTTAGGAAAAAACTAGATATCTGATTCTGACCAAATCTCGTGATATATCATTGGAATTGCGGCAGAAAATATCGCCAACAGCGAGGGTTCCCAAGAAACAAGTCATTCTAGTACGCAAAAATAAATACGAGCCTCAGTCTATCATTCTTATTATCCCACTTTTCACCAAGTTGATCCGATGTCAGAGAATTAATTACCTTCGACAATTTGTTCTAATATTTGTAAGTAAGAACTAAGACCGCAATATTTCATTAGACACACTCACCTTTGCTATGCTAATTTTCAGTTCTGATTTTTGTAGATTGCTTGTTTTAACCAGAAGATAAAAGGGCTCTACAAGAACAACATACAACACTAGATACCCTGCTAGAACAACACACAACCCTAACTGTACTACTAGAACAATACACAACACAAGGTACCCTGCTAGAACAACACACAACAGTAACTGTACTACTAGAACGATACACAACACAAGGTACCCGACTAAAACAGCATACAACACTAACTGTACTATTAGAACAATATACAACACGAGATACCCTACTAGAACAACATACAACACTAGGTACCCTACTAAAACATCATACAACACTAAGTGTATCTAAACGTATCTAAACAATTTGATAGTCTTCTCTGTAATTTATTATCTATATTACCAACGCTGTTTTATTTGAGTACTTTACACCTTACAATAGTTTTACAAATTCTCAAGTTTGATCAGCTAAATGTCAGCCGACAAGAGAAGTAAAATAAAAAGTTAGTATCTGTCTATGTATTTTGTTACTGTTAATTTGTTATGTTACTTTGCCTGTAATACTTTTCATAAAAGAAATGAAGACAACGTGTATTAATTGATACACATTATTGAATCATTAATTTTTAGCAAAATTACTTTATTAGAAATTCTGATTCTTATGTAGAAAACACTTATAATGTTTACTGAAAATTTGCTAAATTTCGTGAAGACATAAATTGTATCGTACCGAATAACGTATCGACACAATTGTATCACGGCTTCGTATCACATCGCTGTATCGCCTTTTTTGAGAAGTGCTAATGTACAGTGATATATGAAGTGCTTAAGTTTCAGAAGACAAATTCTACGCAAGTATGAGGCCTAAGTTAGGTAAGTTGCACATGCTCACAACATAGGATTGTATGCCTATCCACTCGAGCAAATGCGTTTGGAATGAAACAAAGGATTTGATTTTAATGTACGTGAACTATCGTAATGAGAATCAGGGTACATTTAATCATACGTTTGATCACCACACGAAATCCATGAAAAATTGTAGGCTTAGTTAAGCGTAGAAAGACAATAAAAAACATTCAAAATAATAGCATGTTTCCTGAGAAAATTTGGAAAAATAAACCTTGCAAAAGGCCTAACATTTGTGATAAAAATCACGTTAACTGCAAGGGTTTAATATTTTATGTTCATCTTAATTTCACCATTTCGTGTTCAGAACTAAACATACATATAAACATCAGTAGAATCCTATATTTTGTCTCTCATAAGTCACTACCTAAGAGACTTTTCGTTCGTTGGTCTTGACTGTGAGAGAAAACAGATTCTCTGAAACACTATTCATGTTTCAAGTATAACAAGTAACATCATGCAGATAAATTTATTATTTTTGGGTGGAGTTTCAGTCAGAAAACAATGTACTTTTGTTAACAGTGGTAGGTTAAAAATAATAATTATATATCAGGTCATCCCATAAGTAATGTCCGAAAATGTTATATAGAAATTGCATCATCATTTCTATTTTAATGACGAAAGTATGTAGTAGAACGTATATAAAAATATTCAGACAAATAAAAGAAACAAACCCAACTCAACTTTTTCAATCATTAATCAAATAAACCGTTATGAAGACGAATGTGTCTGAGGAACACATTAGTCATATAATGCTTTATGAGTTTAAAAAAGGGAACAGTGGAGCAGAAACTACACAAAACATTCAAGGTGTTTGTGGCACGGAGTCTCTCAATGAAAGAAAATGACGAAGGTGATTTTAAAAGTTCAGATGAGGTGATTACAGCTTAAGTGATGAATCACGTTCAGGTTGTCCTGTTGAGTGTAATGATGAATTTCTGCTAGCTGCACTTGATGAAGATTGTGCTGTAACAGTTGAAGAACTAGCACAGAAGCTTAATTCAGCAGTTCATCGTCATCTGCAACAGCGTTGAAAGGTGTCAAAATTTGGAAAATTGCTCCCCCATAATTTGACAGACCCCAACTTTAAATCAAGAGTAAACATTTTCTCTTACCTGAACTCTCATGAAAGTAACTTACCAGTTTTGGACAAGTTAGTGACTGGAGATGAACAATGAATGTATTATAAAAATGTTAAACGCTGCAGACAAACTGACTGAAGCTCAAAATGGACCTCCACCCTAGGAAAGTCTTAAGCATTTGGCGGGATGCTGTTGGTGTGATCCACTTTGAGTTGCTGCCACTCAATGTAACGATTACATGATATTTCAGGATTAAAGGTTTCACTAATTTCCACTGAGATTGACACTGTTTATTACAGGCAATGGAAGGAATGGACTTAAAAGATCATAATTAAATACTGCAGTACTTAATAGTAAAAGTCGTAAAGAAACAGAATGGTGGCCATAAAGATCACTTATTTAGAACCACCTTAAAATGTCTGAATATTAATAATGACTACTTCACAGTATTGGCTGGAAAAAGCAAAGCTTATAGTAGTTATAATGCTGTTTAACTCGAGAAATGCGTGGATATATTCGTGTTTATGGAGTGAATCAAATTTTCACTATTTCAACATTTTCATCTAAGTGATTTTATCCATACAAGCGTAGATAAAAATGATGAACGTTATCGCTCTAAGGTTTTCATAGAACTCTTCCGTTTTGGGTTCTAATTATTTCTTTCTTGTACTGAAAATAATTCTAGCATATGTGTATGTTTAAAACAGACAATACGCTATTTTTGGCATTAATTAGTATTGAGTGTAGGTTTGTAGAGATACTGATGAATTATTCATTCGAATCGGTAATACGCGCGCCCCATTCTTGGTGTTCCTGGCGGACAAAAAATAAGTAATAAAAAGGAAAAAAACAAATATAATAACAAAAAAAAAATTTATAACAACAAGCAGAGATTAATATATACGCAACCCAACTAGCTCTAATAATTAAAAATATTTTAATGCTACAGGAAGTTTGAACAAGAAAAGTAAAACTAGAAAAATATGTTACTTAAAGAATAAAAACATACTCCTACTTTGGCTCAGACCAAAATACTTTCAAGTATTTTCCAAAGTAGGAATAATTAAAAAAAATTAAGTATCGAAGTTTTTGTAGTTTTGACTCTTTTGTACCATTAAAACTTTTTATATCACCATATTTAGCTAGGTTATGTATACATCGATCCATACCTGTATTTCTAAAATTAATTATTTTTTATATTTGTATTAATAATAGTAAAAATAATTTAATTTATTCATGCTTGTCAATACATCATAATGACGTAAACTGATTGTCTGGTCAACATTTATCTTGTAAGTTACCTCGCTCTTCATAAGTGATAATTAATATTTTTTTAAGTGAAACTGAGACAGTCAAACGATTTAAAGCTACTTCTTTACTATAAAGTAAAAGAAGGTTATATAATAGTGTTATCTTAGTGCAGGACTTGTACAATCAACTGTCACGTAAAACAAAACCGATTTGTTTGTGTTAAAGCAAGGTCACACTAAGCTATCTGCTCTGTCCACTGCGGCGAATCAAACACCAAATTTTATGGTTGTAAGTCCATAAGTTTACCGTTATCACACAGGTGTACAAAATAAACAAACAACAAATAGATAAAACCCTGGTGCTTTCAAATTTTCAAAGTATTTAATGTATATCATTTCACATCAGCTAACCGAGGCCAGTGGGGCATCAGAGGGTTACGCCCTTTCTTTGGCCAGAAGATGAATGATGTGTAGCGTGAAGGAAACGAGTAATGGATAAGAAGTGCAAACAAAAATGATGTTCTTATAAAGGATATTAAAAGAGTAGAAAGGTGGGTTTGAGATAAAAAAAAAAAAAGTGGAAGCCAGAGAAACGTATTTCGTGAATGAGTAACGGAAGTAGTCAGAAAAAGAAATTGGCATTCAAACACTACGTAAAGTATCATGGATAGAAGTGAAGTGGAAGACTAGAGCTTTCTAGTTACGACGATCTGGTGACAACGACATGATGTAACGTTCAGGAGGTGATCATTCAGAGAGACGAGTTTTCGAGGGATATTCACAGAATGGGAGAGTATCCCATCGAAGACAGGGTTCTAGTAGTTAAAGCAGCGTTAAACAAATTGAACATTAGGAGTCATAAATGCAGTACAATTCACGTGTAAGACTAAAAATATGCAGGTAAAAAGCCAAAGGTAGAAAATGAAATTCCAAAATTTCCAAGCAACTGTAAAAAAATAAGATATTGCAGAAATCCAGATGACATAACTATAAGTGAATCACTGACTGAGAGACTTTTGAGGAATATAGAAAGAGCTAAAAATTCAAGTCTCAGGATGAACCTTTGAGGCACCACAGTAAATTGGGGACAGGAAGTAACTTTTCTATAGGATGTCCAAGTGGGTTCTCCAGCTCAGATGACAATTAAATATAACACCAAGATATTTGATGGTACTGGAAAGGGCAATAGAAATACTGCCACTATAAAGATAAAAGTTATGGCATTGGCGAATTTGCGTTGAGTTAAGCCAGAAAGACCAGTTTGCTATTTTCAGTTTCAGTTGTAAGTCTCTAGTGACGAAAGAAAAGAAGTAATAACTTTTTGAAGAACTTTGTTCAGCTTTTCATCATAATGGAATAAAGAACGAGAAGAGGTATGTCACTGAAATGTTATAAGAGATAAGCTGAAGGCTGATGAGCAATGAACAAGCTGTACAGAGAAGGAAAAGTTTGGATCCTTGTGGAGCACCAGTACTGATGGAGAATGAACGAGAAGGGTGCCTTCAATGGAAACAGCAGCTTGGGGATCTCGAAAAAGGTAAAAATTAAGAAAGCATAGAAAGGAAAAAAAGATAGATGTTAAAGTGAATCAGATCACTGTGGCAAACAGAATCAAAGATTAGGTTTAAAAGTATTAAAATTATTTGTAATTAAATTGAAGAGCTTGAAGAACTTATGAGCCCTAGAAGGATGATGGCAAAAATCTGTTTGTGTAAACATTAACCACTCGTTTGGCACAGTAGAAGCGTATAGTCATTGGACTAGAATCATTTCAAAGGTCTGGCTAAGTACGCTGTTATACTGATGGATCACAGGATGAACAGGTGACTTCAGTAGAAAAGACGAATAGTAGAGCATTTCTAAACTGTAGTGTAAAATTACGTGAAGAAGAATTGTGTATAATAGTGCCAAGAGAAAAAGACACAGAGGTGAGAATAGGTGAGATCATTCAGTCCAAGATCCGAGTTGTGACGATGACATAGAGCAAGGTAGACACCAGAAACTATAACTAAAATTCTCAAGAACGTTTGTGGGGGAACGGTTGAGACTGGCACAGAGAGTTTTGACATAAGAAGTGTAGGCCCGACATGACCAAGCGTGTTAAGGCGTGCGAGTCGTAATCTGAGGGTCGCGGGTCTCAAATTCCAGTCTAGGGTGTGAATTTGGTCCCACGAAGAAATTCCGAAGTTTAAATGAAGAAGTTCAGAAACAGTTCACAGTTCAGTAAATTCGACAAAGTTCTTTTCACGATGCCTCCGATGAACGTCACAAAATTGTCGACTCTCAGCACAAGCAGTAATTCAGATGAATCGTAGAGATTGACGAAATAAAATCACAGCTTCCGTAGATCTAACTTCAGTCACAAATCCAAGCTGAATAATCACAGCAAACACTTAATCTTTCTCAAACGAATGACTCTTTTCTTTTGAAATAAAACTAATGTCTGACTCTCTTCTCTTCCTCGCATCTTCGTCTGTTTATATATTGTAGGCCTAGACTCCTCGAACCAGCGCGAAATTTCTACAGAACTCCAGAGCAATCCGCGCATGCCCGTTCTTGCTCGCCCTTTCAGCCGTGGGGGCGTTATAATGTGACAGTGAATCCCACTAATCGTTGGAAAAAGAGTAGCCCAAGAGTTGGCGGTGGGTGGTGATGATTAGCTGCCTTCCCTCTAACCTTACACTGCTAAATTAGGGATGGCTAGCACAGATAGCCCTCGAGTAACTTTGTGCGAAATTCAAAAACAAACAAAACATAAGGAGTGTTTCTGCTGGAGTATCACAGGGGCAGAGGAGAACGAAAATTCTATTAAAAAACAAAGCAAAAGCGTTTACCTTCTGAAGTGTGGTAGTTGGAACCATACCTTTAATCGGAAAGGGATATGATGCGAACTGATACTGACCAATTAATAAGCGAAACTTTAAAAAAAAACTGAGAGGAGAAGGGAGACATGCTAAGTCTATTACACGGGTAATGGTAATGATGACGTTTAGTAGACAAATAAAATTACTAGCATTGCATTGAAGACCATGAAGTTGGCATCAATCTGGATGAGGAGGAGTGAAGAATAAGATGGAAAATATAGTGAGGCGGGGATGGATGATGAGCTTGTGTAAGATGAGATAAAGTGAGCACCTGCAGAAAAAAAAAGTCAGATAACACGGTGTGGTCAAAAGTATCAACATTTGTAATAGCAGAAGGGCGGAAATACAAAATAAAAAAATGGAGACAAATTTAGTAATCATTAGAGCTTGTTCGATGGAAATGTTAGCAAAGTCTTCTGAAGGGTGTCGACACTGGAGAACATGGATCAGAAGATGGTCACTCCCAACAGGATAAAGTACATGAAAAGTAAGGAGAGACGAAACATTAGCAGGAACTATAAACGACCACAGATAAGGTACTGCAAAACGAACCGGCTTGGAGAGAAAAAGGAAGCAATTTTTCAGAAGTACTGTTTAACGACTACAGAAGTAATGCAGAACGAACCTACTTGGAGAGAAAAAAAAATAGGCAATTTTTCAAAAGTACTGTTTACCGACTACAGAACGAGCTTCTACACATTGCTGCATACATTAATACCCTTCAACAAGCTGTCTCACATGTGTGCCATTACCATAGTAACATACTCTGTATTGGTTGTTCCGATTTGGTGAAGTGGTGAAACTCACAGGCATCACCAAATAAATAAAAACTTGCAGAATTTGACTGAGATAGACTATTCAGCCCAAATTATTGTCACCAGAATGAACATTTGGTCTGTAAGTACCATGTACATCAATACATACTATAACCAGTTTCGAATGAATACAGTTATCCGCAGCGAATGAGCTTTCACTGATCTAAATGATCTCCATTGTATTTTCTTGAATGAGTGTATCAATACACTTAGAATTAGGTCCGACTTAGCCAGATGGCTAAGGCGTTTGACTAGCAATGTCAGGGTCGCGAGTTCGAATTTTCATGACACCAAACCTGCTCGCCGTTTCAGCCGTAGAGGCGTTATAATGTTCGACCAATCCCACTATTCGTTGGTAAAAGAGTAGTCCAAGAGTTGGCGGTGGGTAGTGATGACAAGTATATCAGTGTACAGTTATTCTTTGGTCTATTATTTATTTCCTAACGAACCTAGGCTCTATTTTTGATGATAGCTGTGAACCATCATAACAGCAGTGAAAATCTCAAGCATGTATCCAGGTGAAGCTTGAGACCAAGGGTGCCAACACTGTCTGAGCTGATCATGTTCTACAGCATGAGTACATTGAAACCAGTGCACGTGGATCCTAATCACCAGGTTTGTTTGTGTTTAATTCTCAAAGTCTGCTCTTTAAGGTAATGTTAGGCTAGATGGCTGCTGTAGCCAAGGCTGTTACAGCCATAATTTAAGTTATTGCCTGGCGTTTTCCTACCCATCAGAGTTTGTTTGTTAGAAATGTTTCTGTTCTGAAGTTTGCGGCTTAAGGCCAAGGTTTTAGCCCTCCTTGCGAAGTTGCTTTGGACTAGACAGTTGTTATTTAATTTAATAATGTTGCAAATCACATTTCAGACCTGCAATAAGCTAAGGGAAGTGAAAGTTGACTCAAGTTTTGTCTTCTCTTATCTGGACACCTCATGTACCACGGAAAGTGTCTTAAATTAGTGTTAGAAGGGTGGCTACAGTGTCAACAATATCAGATTAGGACCGTGGCAAACAAAGGAAAGTGTTTTTCACTGAAATCCTATGGCATTATTTGCTAGAATATGATGGAACAATAACAATATAATTAGAATGAAGCACTTATTCTAGTTGGGTAGTTAAGAGAAATATAACATGCCTCAATTTTGTGTAAGAATTTATTCTTAAAATGGTGAAATGTAACAAGACACAATGATAAATTTCCACAAAGTATACAAATGTCACGTTTCCAGTGATACATTCGTCAACGGTTCTATGGTTTGGCCACAGAATTTACTGCATGATCCAGAGATAAGAATTCTCTAAATACTGTGAGCATTCTAAGATTATTTGTTTTGAGGTTACCAGCTGAATGGATAAAAATATTTGTATTTATTTATTTATTTGATTTCATAAAGTGTAGTGTATATGTTTTTTTTATGTTTATGTCACTGTTGTATTTGCACAGTAAGTGAGCATCTAATTAATTAATTTCTAGAATTATATTTTACTTTGCTTATATAACGCTTTACTTTAAAGGGTCCCTGTACATATATATATGTCAGTTTTATATCTACAGGCTTTGTGGACAGATAATATATTTGAGGTATCTTATTTTAGCATGTGGTTTTCAAGGATAAAGTACATCTTGTTTTGTTTAAATTAAAGAGTCAATTTTCCGTTATCTTTAATATATACCTATGATACACGAAGGGCATTTTAAATGATGTTTCCTTTTTAAAGAAGGGTTTTTTTATTTGTGACATTTGCAATGGTTTTGAAGGATCAGTTTATTATATATATTTTTTATAATAAAAGAGCATTTTAATTTAGCAACAAGCGGTTTTCTTATGGTTGAGGAGTGATGTGTGTAATTTAAGTTTGATGTTGTTTTATCGGTAGTTATTGGATTAGAGATGATCAAAAAGTAATAAAAGGAGAATAATGTGATATAGAATGATACCGCATGTTACTACATAAATTTTTCAAAGTTTCAGTTTAATTTGGATACAGAACAAAGCTGAAATAAATACATCTAATGTTTTTTTGATTCTAGATTTTTTAGGCCCTGAATTCAGTAAGTGACAATGTAAAGGATTTACTATTTTACATTTATTTCAATGCCTAGGTTTATTTCAATTTAATGCATGTCACGTATATTGTCAGATGTGTACTGCGCATGTCCCGTCTGTTCTCTAAATTTGTATAACATTTTTGAGAGTAAGAATCAACAATACATATTTTGCGAAAACACTAGCGTATCTTTTAATATCATTGAACGTTCAAGAATCTCACCTAATTGGTATGAAAGCTAGCCGACAAATATTAATAGAATATTGTTTAGTCGCTACATATTACTTTAAGAATTATGGTTAATGCTTATTAATCAGAAAACTACAGATCATGATGACCACAAATATTTATATATTTCGAACATTATAACTCCTTCAGCTTTAGAGAATTAACTTCGGAGATTGGTATATTTACGAGAACGTTTTGTTTTCGAATTTCGCACAAAGCTACTCGAGGGCTATCTGTGCTAGCCGTCCCTAATTTTGCAGTGTAAGACTAGAGGGAAGGCAACTAGTCATCAACACCCACCGCCAACTCTTGGGCTACTCTTTTACCAACGAATAGTGGGATTGACCGTCACATTATACGCCCCCACGGCTGGGAGGGCGAGCATGTTTTGCGCGACGCGGGCGCGAACCCGCGACCCTCGGATTACGAGTCGCACGCCTTACGCGCTTGGCCATGCCAGGCCTACGAGAACGTTAAATATCTCTGTCCGTATAAATTTAGCTCATAAGCAGCGTGAGAACGGTCGAGGTAGCTAGCTTAAACAAGGTCTAACAATATCAACAAAAAGTTAATTTGTTCATCGTATGTTCGGACCGTCAATAAAATATTCAATTTTAGACCAGAAAGAAGCCTCATTATAGTTTGTAAGTTTGTAAAACTCTTGTATCTAAATCATTATTTGCAGTAACTATTTGTAATAACCGTTATTATAAATTGTATTGTTGTTTGTATGCTTAAAAAAATTTGTATTAAGAAAGAAAATCGTGTGTGTCAGTCTTGTAGGTAAATATCATAAATTTGATACACATGACATCTAATTAATTTCTAAATTTGAATTAAAATTTCTGGATATTTGAAATCGTAATAAGTAACGTACGTAAAATAATTAATTGAAAACTCTTGCGAGATAAATTATAATGCGTAAGAGTTAATCATATCTTCTTGCAGATAAAATAGCTTCTGATGTTCCAAAATAGAAGGCTGCCCCCGTGGTTCGTTCCCCCAGGTTCCTGTAACTGAATGTAGTGGACGAAGGCTATTCAATTGATGAATGACGTGTGAAATGTAGCTTTGTGTGACGTCACACTATTTTTAGTATCACAAGCCAGATTTTTCTATAACTTAAATTTTAACTAAAATTCAGATTATTTTGCTAAGACTTAGATTTTACTTTGGTTTAACTTTTAGTAGCTGCATTTTTACCCCTTTGTCTAATTTTACTTTTACTTATATTGTTTATTCTAACTTTGGGATTACTCTTATATATATTTCAAATTGGCTTTAGTTTTAATTACAAGAATCTGTTTGTTTGTTTAGAATTAAGCACAAAGCTACTCAATGGGCTATCTGTGCTCTGCCCACCACGGGTATCGAAACCCGGTTTTTAGTGTGTAAGTCCGCAGACATACCACTGTTTCACTGGGGGGCTACTTACAAGAAGAAGGAACACATTATGAATTGTCTCAGAAAGATTTTGTTTCCTTTGTTTCTCTTGCGCCTGTCCAATATACTTACTATGGATACATTTGCCCTTATTTGGTGTTGTGTTTATTTGTTAATGAAGAAGGTTGCCGTACACGTTTTGCATTTCTACTTTGTTTTTTAACTACGAATTAGAGTTCAGGAAAATATACAGACGTGCTCTCCTACTATTTTTTGCACCTCTAATTAAAGTAACAGTCCCACTCACTAACTGCTCTGCGAGAGTCCAATGAATAAAATTCTGAAAACAATAAATAACACAACGTACACTTATTAGTCAAGCTGTCCCAGTACAATGTGGACAAGTAGATTATACGTCTTACGATATACCTTGCGCATTGTTAGTGTGATAAGATACAGTAGGTGCATTTCACATAAGGACCTAGAAATACGCATCCGGAAAAAAATTGTCATTTAACTGGAACCGTGATGTTTTATTTCAATGACAGATTAGTGTCTCATGAACTTGACAAACTCCTGTTAAAAAGTAACGTTTCTCCTGGCAACTCTTTCTGACGCGTAGAACCAATTTACACATTAGTTTACTGAACAAAATAAAAACACTTTAACAAAAACTGGAGAATTATATGACATGCTTAAAAGTGTTTTTTTACTTAACACAGTTTTTGTTGTTTGTTTGTTGTTTTTTTGCCAGTCATTGTTTTGCTAATTTCCGTAGATAATGTCAAAAGAGAGTATATTTGGAACGTTTCGCTTAGCCAGACTTTGCCAAAGAAAAAATACGATAGTATTTCACTACGGTCCCTAATAATTCTAAAATAATGCCCGGATGGATTTTCTTAATTGAATAAAATATTTAAAGTAAGAACACTAGTATGAGATGAATTGATAAATATATGAAAACTCAGTACAGGGAAGCAAATATGTAAAAGACAAAACTCCGTACACAACGTGCTAGGAAATATAAAAAGAAATCAGTTCGATGGTATGGGACACAAAATTGGATGAAATTTGAAAATTAGCAGCGTGTTTTTAATGTTTACATGTTTTTAGCAACTGTAATAAAATATTCGTATTCTCATTGTTGAGGTCAATCCTGTCAATTGCTTCAAACACAACAATTTTGTTTTAGGAGTAACATTTTCCTGTTCTGTAACATAATTAACAAAATTTAGCGGTTTTGAGATTCTGAACTCAGGAGGAGCGAAACAGGGGGCCACCGACCAGCTCAATCGAGGTGAAGGCCCGGCCCAACTAAAGTGTGTTGACCTCTCTGCACGTGTACGTTCACGCCACCAGGAATCCATTGTCACGGTTGTC
Organism: Carcinoscorpius rotundicauda; assembly: GCA_011833715.1. Classification (NCBI taxonomy): domain Eukaryota; kingdom Metazoa; phylum Arthropoda; class Merostomata; order Xiphosura; family Limulidae; genus Carcinoscorpius; species Carcinoscorpius rotundicauda. The sequence continues at coordinate 75,068,301 of CM022396.1, read as the reverse complement.
TACACATAAAGTACAACACAATAAAAATATTTAAGCATTTCGCTACACTGATCGTCTGTCGCTTGTGCCTTCATTTGGTGAAATATTTTTAATAACGTATTTCTAGTTACGACTACCAAGAGGACAAGCAAGAGATTTCATACAACGAATACAAAAATACTGTTGCAAATTTGTTTAAGTTTCCTCCCAACATGACGATTTCCACAGAAAAAGAGATATCAGAACTTCCATCACCATTTATTTCAGTTGTTAAGCAGCAAAGCGAGTTAGAGGTGTGTTAGAAACGCCGTAATGCCTTCTTGGTGTCAATATTTCTCACACAAAAAATTATTTACATACTAAAATATTATTTATGACGATTCTTTATTAACTTTGAAAAGAATGAAATGAAATCAAAGTCCATGAGTACCTTTTTTATTTTAACAATATTAAATTCACATTTGAAGTTAGTGTGCAATTTCAAAAAAGAGAATTTCTAATTCAAAACGGTTCTCAAATTCAAGTTTGTTTGTTTGTAGCTAAGCACAAAACTATACAGAGATCTGTCTGTACTCTGCCCACAACGGATATCAAAACCCTTTTTCTAGCCTTGTAAGTCCGCAGACATGCAGTTGTGCCTCGGAAGGGGGTTGATAAATTGAATAGGATTGTCCTACTGATATAGATCCCACTGGTTCAGAGGGAAATGTAAGTCTGAGAACGTTAAGAGTTTGGTTTGTTATGTTTATTTTGAATTTCGCACAAAGCTACATAAGGGCTATCTGCACTAGCCACCCCTAATTTAGCAGTGTAAGACTAGAGGGAAGTTATATACATAAAATCACAGACACCAAAATATGTATTTATAAGTTATAGTATTTTTCTTTAGAAAATTCTTTCTTCCAACTAGTCGTAACTCGTTTAAAAGAGATTAATTCAGGCCTTGAAGATTATGAAATCACTCAGACGCACCTAAATACCTAGTAAATAACTTTACGTGATTTTAGTGAAGTTGCGATTTCTTTATTACCAAGTCTCTTCAGGTTATTTTGTACAGACATGAAAAAAGGTTTGTTTGTTTAAAATTAAGCACAAAACTGCACTGTGGGCTATCTGTGCTCTTCCCACCTCGGGTATCGAAACCCGGTTTCTCGTCGTATGAATCTGCAGAATTATATTTATTTTTATATTTTTTAACTTGAAAAATATTGAGTGTGTGTGTGTGTGAGAGAGAGAGAGAATTTTTATCCTCATATATCTAATTTTGCAGATGAGTTGTTAGCTTCGCAGGAGTTAAAGTGATAAATCAATAGATATACTGTGAACGAAAAAAGTATTACCACAACATTGGTACTGATATTGTTTGTTTAGTATAAAGACACCACCTTGGAACAGATATCGTTATGTTCAGTATAAAAACACTATTATGGTACAGATATCGTTATGTTAAGTATAAAGACACTATTATGGCCCGGCATGGCCAAGCGTGTTAAGGCGTGCAACTCGTAATCTGAGGGTTGCGAGTTCGCATCCCCATCGCGCCAAACATGCTCGCCCTTTCAGCCGTGGAGGCGTTATAATGTACGGTCAATCCCATTATTTGTTGGTAAAAGAGTAGCCCAAGAGTTGGCGGTGGGCGGTGATGACTAGCTGCCTTCCCTCTAATCCTACATTGCTAAATTAGGGACGGCTAGCACAAATAGCCCTCGAGTAGCTTTGTGCGAATTTCAAAAAAACGAACAAACAAACACACTACTTTAATATATATATATTGTTATGTTTAGTATTAAATTGACATACTGTGAATGTAAAAACTATTTTACCAATTAATTACTCACCAAAACATGGCAGACTGGGTCAAATACTAATTTATCTGAACTTAACCTGAAACACGAACCTTTTCTAATATATTCACGAACTGTCGGGTTTTTTTGTAGCATAATTGCATTTTAACAGTGATTAATTCTGGTTAAAAACTCTACAAACATTTTATTTATGTTGCAACAGAAATAATTGGAACGTGGTGAGTTTTATTCTAGAAGAGCCTCTCTCTTATTTCTTCTCAGAATCTCAAAATGAAGCATTCGTTGATATTTAAATAGTTACTTAAAAGATACAGTTTACAAATATAGTTTCATAAAGCTGTTCCTAAAATAAGTAGATGTCGTAGGGAGTAAATTTCAAGCCGAAACAGTGCCATGTTGTTTGTTTGTTTTTGAATTTCGCGCAAAGCCACACAAAAACCATCTGCGCTAGCCATCCCTAATTTAGCAGTGTAAGACTAAAAGTAAGGCAGCTAGTCATCATCACCTACCGCCAACTCTTAGACTATTTTTTTACCAACGAATAGCTGGATTGACTGTCACATTATAACACCCTCACAGCTGAAAGGGCGAGCATGTTTGGTGTGAAAGGGTTTCGAATCGGTGACCTTCAGATTACGAGTCAACGCCTTAACCGCCTGGCCATGCCGGGCCCCAAGAGCAGTGCCAGACCTTCATGACGTTAGAGCCGGAAAAAGAATCAGTTATTACAAAAAAAAAATGAAATCATGCGAGCCCTAAACTGGTAAGGATCAACTTTAAATGGACGGTTTTAAAATAGAACTAATTCTTTTTTATACCGCTATGCACTGAATTTCTGACTTCAATATCTACACATTATTCATAATACGAAGGAAATAGGTTATTATACAGGGTGTTCGGAAAGTCACTGTGCAGTTTTGAAAGCAGCGATAATAGCATTTATTCAGTCTATTGCAAGCCAGCAATTGATAGCGGTGTTTAGAAACAAAATAAGAAAGATCCAGGCATGTACTGAAGCCAACAGGGTCGTTTTTAACACTGTGTATAATTGTCATTCATATTTACCTCCTGTATTGTATATTGAAACATGTATGTTAATAAATATATAAGTGCACAGTGACTTTCCCAAGAAATAGGCTATTATATTATTCCAAAATTCTCCCTAGCTCATAGTATGTAAGGTATGAGATAGGTATAAAGACCAAGTATTATGAGATTGGTCTTCATTTATTTTATGAAAACAAACTGCATCAATATACTGTAACATGCTGATAGTTTACCCAGTAACTGGCTGTCAAACAATGATCTGTCGGTAACCATAGTGGTGTGTGCACCTTCATGAATACAATACACTTTACTGTGGTTAAAAAGGCTTAATAAAGTACAGTTAATTTTCTACTGAAACTCCGAAGGGTTTATATGTTGTGGATAAAACAAGAGAGAGTGTTGTGAACTGACCACAAGTGTCATTATGCGAATGTAGAAATGCTCAGTACCAATGGCAAAATTATTATTAAGTATTAAATCAGGGTGCCCTGCTGTTTATGACAACAAGAATTCATATTCGGGAGAAAACTCATGAACTGTGAGGATGTAAAGTCATCTCTTTCAAGTGTTCATATGAACAGAAGCGGTAATAATGGTCGGTCAGTTACAACTCAAAGTTCTCGAGTCTCGCGAGATTCTTTATTTGCATAAACATTAAGCAAGAGATAATTGGAAAATGATTGATATTTTTAGTAACACCTGTTTTATTTTCTGTTTATACAGTTGAGATAGCATATTAATTCAAATTATCTTTTAATTGTTTTGTACAATGCATATACAAAACTTAACATCAAATTTAAAAGATCAACATTAATCGATACAAATATAAGAGAAGCGCATTAAATTAATTCAGAATGCTTCACTGACTAATTTACATTTGACGTGGAAGATTTTTATTTCTTGTCTTTTCAAAATATATTTTTATACAAGTATTTTTTGTTGTTGTTGGAGCAGGTAGAACATAGACAGTACAAACGTATTAACCGTATTTTTTATGATATTTCTTTTCTCTAGTGTTCACTGTATGATGCATTTTGATCTTAGGCGCAAGAGAAAGAGAAAAAAGAAAACGAACGGCTATAGTCTGAAACAACTATTCCTATCGGAAAACGTTGTTATGGTAACCTCAAATATTGACAACATCAGCGACGACAGTACAGATAAACATTGTATATTAGTATATAGTGTCTGGCGATGGTGGTGTACTGCTGTTCGCACACGAGATATTGGAATGTGTAGTGTCAAAGGAAATGCAGAACACTCCAGCCTTTTCCTTCCGAGAACTTGATAATTTCACATGAATAATATAATGTGCAAAATATCAGAGCGACACTTTAACTGTACAATGATTAAAGCTAGTATTTTTTATCATTAAAATACGCTGAATAAATCAGCAACGAATCATGGCTATTGAGGCAGGTAATAGAATATCATGGTGTTCAGGACATTGAAATTAAATTGAAGTAACATCTGAGACAAGTTTTTTACTGCGAGTCTAACATCCAACACTAACATGAGGAGATGAAAACAAAATCTATGCAGATGGCGCTGACTGAAGCTAAGCTAATACACTAATTTAAACACTCGTAATAAAAAATATATCCAATGGTTAAGACAGCTTACCAAAACAATTCATGTCACATTATTTTCTATGTTTTATTTTAGTCTGATTGTTTTATTTCCAATTTGAAGGACAAGATGAATTCAAAAAGGCAAAAATCAACAAAAACAAACACACGAACATGAATATCCCAAATTTTCAATAAAATAAGTTTTTATAAAGTAATTTTCCTTTCTTTAGGTTCATCTATATCAGAATTCACACTGGCGGCCAAAATCTTAAGGCTAATAAACAAAAAGAAAAAATATGCATTTTGCGTTGTTAGACTCAATAAAGATAAAAAACGTTTTTAGCATTTAATATGGAAAATGTGAACACTATGAAATTAGCCTAAATACTAGCTGGTCAAAGGCTTAAGACCATACTGAAACGAAGCGTCAATAGGTAAACAAGTAACGAAATTTAGTCATTTGTGTTCAAGCATTAGCGTTGTCAACATCTTCCACTGACAACTCCTATGTTACATTGGGTAAAAACATGGAAAACGCTAAAAAGTTGAACAGAGTTTGAACGTGGCAGAATTGTCGAGCTGCAAAAGCAAGGTCTCTCTCAACGTGCCATCGCTGGTGAGATTGGGTGTAGTAAAACTGTTGTTGAAAATTTCTTAAAAGACCCTGAGGGATACGAAACGAGAATTTCAGGTGGTCGGCCCAAGAAATTTTCGCCGACGTTGAGCAGGAGGATTCGGTGGATTGTCCGGCAAGACACCAGCCGATCGTCGAACCAGATTAAGGCCCTTACGGACGCAGAATGTAGCTCAAGTCCAATAAGACGGCATCTACGAGAGAAAGGCTTTAAAAACCGTAAACGTCTTCAAAGGCCACGCCTCCTCCCACACCACGAAACAGCTCGGTTAAACTTTGCTCAGTTGCACCAAACATGGGACGTAGAAAAGTGGAAGAAGGTTTTGTTCTCTGATAATAAAAAAATAATCTGGATGGTTCAGATGGCTTTTAACGTTACTGGTACGATAAGGATATCTCACAGGAGATATTGTCTATACGACACAGTGGAGGAGGATCCATCATGATCTGGAGTGCTTTCTTCTTCCACGGAACAATGGAGCTTGTAGTTATACAGGTGCGTCAAACAGCAGCTGGCTACATTAACTTGTTAGAGAGAGCATCCTTATTGATTGAAGGCCCTCGCTTGTGTGGAAATGACTGGATCTATCCGCAGGACAACGCTGCAATCCACAATGCCCGCAGGACAAAGGACTTTTTCATGGCGAATAACGTGATTCTTTTGGACCATCCTGCGTGTTCGCCCGAATTGAACCCCATTGAAAATGTTTGAAGGTGGATGGCAAGAAAAGTCTATAGAAATGGACGTCAATTCCCAACAATGCATGATCTTCGTGAAGCCATCTTCACCACTCCGAATAACATTCCAGCCAGCCTTCTGCAAACGCTTATATCGATCATGCCAAAGCAAATGTTTGTAGTTATTCACAATGACGGCCGTGCAACTAAATACTGAGACCTCTTGTTGAGCATTTTCTACCCTGTTTAGGACTTCTTTTTGGTATGGTCTTAAGCTTTTGACTAGCTAGTATTTAGGCTAATTTCATAGTGTTCACATTTTTCCTATTAAATGCTAAAAAAGTTTATTTTTATTTTCCCTTTTCTTATTTTCATCTTTCAAAGCTCTACTCAAATAAGTGGTTGAGTCTAACAACGCAAAATGCATATTTTTTATGTTCATTGTCCTAAAGATTTTGACCAGTAGTGTAGTGTATATCTTAGTAGTTTATTTCGTATCATACTGATTGATGTGAGTATAAGGAAAACAACACTATTTCATGTTCGTCAAGACAAATATATTTAAGGCCAAGTGGTTTTTGTTTTAGCATCATTTCGACAAATATATTAAGATATTCAAGAAAACAGTCACGACGACTAAACACTCAACAAACTTTAAGTTTTGTACTTTGCAGCGCAGATAGTCTGTTGTGTGAGCTTGCGCAACAAACAAATATATAAAATTTATGTATTTTAGCTGTAGAGTTTTAGGTCTCTTCTACTTAACCATCTATAGTAACTTGAGTTAATTTAGGTTACTATATAGTGAAATAAAATAAAACGAACCCAAATTCCCATAGATATTGTACACACTTCACCATTATAAGAAGCCTAATGGTGTTTTTGGTGTTTGCTAACCCAAGCTGATGAGCCTTAAATAAGAAAAACTGTAGTCTACACCAAGGGCACGGCCAATCAAATAATGCATTAGGCCTCTACGTCACAGATTTTATTTTCAGTTTCACCTCTAGTGAAAAGGGAAAAAAAAAAGTATTTTTTAACAAGTATATGCACATTTTTGTTTCAGTGGGTTGTACATTTGAGGTCCTGGAAAAGACTTCGTTATAGAAGCCGAAACGTTGTCTCTACATACAGCTAGCTACAGTCGACGTTTTTCAACCTCGGTAGTGTGAAAACAAACTTCAAAAATCTCAGTTTTCGTTTCTTATAAAAATTAAACAAGTTAAGGCATTATAAACGTATATGTAAAATATTGATATTTAAGTAAGTATTAAGTAAGTTAGTAAGTTAAGTACAATAATCAAAATTAAAATAATCAAAAGTAAAATAGTCAAAAGTAAGGACTGCGTTAAAAACAGCAAATATAAACCTCTGACTAATGTTAGTTTGTTATAACCAAAAAAAGCGAAAAATAAAAAATAAAAATAAAGACGCCACACCAATTGAAATGATACCAGAGAATAGGCTGTAATGTGGGATATAGAATGTACCCTAGGCTTTGGAGGTGACTGAGGATGTAGAGCGATGGGAATACACTGTCTGTCACTCTTAATCTCTTTATGTTTGTTATAAAGTTAAAATAAACTCTGCGAGTTTTGTTGCTATCACAACGCCATCATTAGCATTTTATTTATTTTCTTATGGAATAATATTAGATTTAGTGAATTCCAATGTTGCACTAACTTTTATCATTTAAAGATGTAGCTCTAAAATTCTTCTTCTGCATATGAGTATCATTCAAGTGAATTATTGTCTTGAATCGTTTGTTTCTATTTCTGCGATCCTTCTTCGAACAAAAGATGTTCTGGGTTATAACTTGTGAGAAACAAACGAAAAATCTGTTTCATATTTTCGTAATTTCAAATCTGTATTACTTGAATTTAAAAAATATCCGAGGTAAAAATATCTTTAGTATAAAGTGCTTTTAAACACAAATATTAGTCCTGTGTCGTATAATGCTTCTAGCTTCAAGGCTCAAATCTGTCAGTTTGTTTAATAATCACATTATAACTTGAGATTGATAAATTTAGTTACAATTTTATTTTCAGAAATTCATGGTTTAGCAATTTCAGTAATTTTAGTCATGATTAACTTTTTTCATATTTTCCCACATAGTAATAATTTTTTGACAAAAGTGACACAGAAAGACATCTTTAGGTTAATGATGTATGAAAAACAGCTTTATAGTAGGACTGAAAAATTAATTCAGTAATTTTTCTTTTAATTTTGCACAAAGCTACTCGAGGGCTATATGTGCTAGCCGTCTAGTTATCTGTGCTAGCCGAAAAGTATTTTTGAATACACACAATAAAAATGTGATCCTACGTATCAGAACCGCTATTTGGCATTCATATACGTTTGTTCGGTGTTAAGCGCATAATTACACAATGCGTTATCTGTACTTTGCCCTCCGCAAGTATCGGAACCCGAATTTTAGCGTTGCAAGTCCTCAGACTAATAGTTACGTCACTGAAAGGGTGGTAAGCATAACTTGTTTTATCGCAAAGCTACACATGGGCTAACTGGGTCTCGTGGACCAAGGAGAATCAAGCCTTGGATTTTAACGTGGTCATTCTCTCAAGTGGTGAGCTGAACTTTAGAGGATGGTTTGTCGGCATTGTATTTTGTATTTGTTGTTTTAATGTCGTTCTGATTCGTGTTCACTTATATAGTACGAGCCGTCGAATAACTGCAAAGGAAAGTTATTGAGGATGTTTTCAGGTTTTCTACGTACTGAACTTTTGCAAACCAACCAAAATAATGTATTTTAGAACGGACCAGATAGTGAGATTAACGGCTATGTCTCGCAAATGCTTTTGTTGCTGATTGGATTCTTTTGGTGGATACAACACAAATAACTCATTACTTAGCTTTGCACTAATAAACAAACAAACACATTTCAACAATTTCATATTTCATTAAATATTACTGTAAACATGTTTATCTTTCAGCTACTAACAACCAACAGTTACAAAAAATTTACGTGGAGAACTTACAACCAACAGCCACAAGTGTACGTGGTAATCGTAGAGTTGATAACAACCAACAGCTACAACAAGTTTACCTGGAAAATTGTACAGCTACTAACAACCAACAGCCACAATGTGAAAAATCGTTGGTTCATGTTTTTATGCAATCATTAAGAGGGTAGATTTTTATATATGAAATGTAATTAACAATATCTTTACATTATACTACCAAAAGTACAATAACAGCACGTGCCAATTGGTAACAGGTTCATCATCCAATTATAATTTTATTTTGTATTTACAGCAAACCTATTAAGGTTTTTCACTCTTCGTTTTGACGACAATCCTTAGAAAAATTTTAGTTATGGCACGACTGTGAAGAATATTTTAGGTTATATCACGACAAGGGTCTATTTCAACGACGGGTGTTGTTTGCTGGTTATATCGTGACGAGTAACGATTTCAACATGCGTGGACTTTGTTCTACTAATGATATCTTGAGATGGGACTGTTTCAATTGGTGTGGAGTGTTTCTACTCGTCAATATCATGATACGATACTGTTTCAATGGGTGTTATCTACTGGTAATATCATGTCCTGGAACTGTCTCAAAAATAACGTGAATTTTGTCTGCTGATAATATCATGACATGGGACTATTTCAATGGCTGTGGGTTTTTTTCTATGGATAACTACCTGAAATTAAAATGTTTCGACGTGTTTAAATTTTGTCTACTAATAGTATCATGATAGCGTTCTGATTTTATCTTAGTCACATTTGTAAGAGAGCCATTAAAGTTGTGTTGTATTGTTAAAATTCTAAACAATATTTCACTATTTGCACTGAAAAGCTATGGAGAAACTCCCATAGCTCCTAAAAAACGAGAGCTTTATCACTGCACGATGTGCCTAGCAATAGTTTGAGATAAATGATATCTGTGACCTCTCTTGGTCAGCTCAGGTCTTGAGTGAGTTCTAAGTAGCTGTTGTATGACAAATCGAAACATCGCCTGTCCGACAGACTCCCATATTTCATAACATGGAAGCGGCAATATATATATCAACTTCCACAAGTTGGCAAAATCAACCTATACGAAAGGAAGGTTTAATCATGAACGGAATGGAGTTATAATAGAGTGATATTACGAACGCGAACATACGGATAGTTGCAGATGAACAGTAGATAACAAATATCTCAATCAAAGAATTATTCATTCACGTATCTTAAAAGTTTCAAGTCTGAGTGTTTTAAGGTACTTGATTGCTCTTCGTATTTTCACAGAACCAAAAATAATATAACACACAGATGATTTTACCACATAACACTTTGAAGATTGTTTCTTTGTTTAATTTTTATTTCGCGCAAAACTATACGAGGGCTATCTGCGCTAGCCGTCCCTAATTTAGCAGCGTATAACTAGAGGGACGGCAGCTTGTCATCACCACCCATCGCCAACTCTTGGGCTACTCTTTTACCAACGAATAGTGGAATTGACGGTCACATAATAACTCCCTCCACGGCTGAAAGCCGTGTAATGGAAGATTCGAATTCGTGACCCTCAGATTACGAGTCGAGCGTCCTAACCACCTGGCCATGCCGGACCTACTTTGTAGAAATCACACAAATCATAAAATATATTCTTGTTACAAACCACTCTAATCTATGAATAAGAAATTAACGGAATATTGAATAAATAATTTTGTTAACCAAAATTTTTCATATCTTTAATAATATATCACATTTTATAATGTGTAATTTTATTAAAAAAAATAAAGTTCATCTTCAATGTTAGTACAAGGCTCGGCATGGTCCGGTGGTTAAGGCACTCGACTCGTAATCCGAAGGTCACGGGTTCGAATCCCCGTCGCACCAAACATGCTCGTCCTTTCAGCCGTGGATAACGGTTAATCCAACTATTTGTTGGTAAAAGAGTAGCCCAAGAGTTGGTGGTGGATGGTGATGACTAGTTGCCATCCCTCCTGCTAAATTAGGGGCAGCTAGGACAGATATCTCTTACATAGCTTTGCGCGAGTTTAGAAAACAAACAAACGTTGTTCCTGCACAAAGAATAACTTAAATAGATTATCATCTTACTGTCTTGGAATCTCAGAAATTCGTATACAGAAATCTCAGACTTTTAGCTTGAATTCTACATTATTGTCTAGTCCTAGACTGTCTCATGGCGTGACTCATGCTCGTAAGACTCCATCCGAGATATGACCATAGGAAGGACTGTTTATCAACAGCACTGATCACCTAGTTGGCCATGATTAACCGAACAGCATCGTTAACAGTTACCGTTATCATATCGTAACTCAAACATTGAACCTCCTGATTTATAAGATATCACGCTAACCACTTAGTTGTCCAGCATACAACTAGTTTGTGTCGTTTTTTAGTCAAACATTATCAATGTAACAGCAAAAGGCTTCGCTCGACCAATCAACCCTAGGGGTTTTGTTTCGTAATAAATAGATTTATTATAAAATTGTTATTTAAAACGCTGACGTTTGACCTTTCCCATGGATACGAACTCACTCTTTCACTCAGTTAATGCATCTGTTCGTTTGTTTTTCCCTTTTTTATTTTTTTGCGTCTGTTACTTTTCATTGCTTAGCGCAGCTAACTGTTGCAGTTTTCTTGGAACAGAGACCGCGAACCCACCGAAACTGTCAGTCCTATGCTCCAACTACCACGAGTATTGAAACTCCGTTTCTAGCGTTATAAGTCTGCAGACATGTTATTGTGCCACTGAGAAGGTGCTAGCTAGGACTAGTAAGTATTCACGATATTCTGTCCCTTTGTCTTTGCCAAACATGTTTAGAAGTTCTTCTTTCAGACATCCCAAATGCTCATTTTTCTCGTTATTATTAGGATTGAACATGAAGTAATTATTTCATCTAAGTAATTTATTACTTTGTTTTATTTAAAATGTGTTGTTTTTCAAGATTCAGTTTCCAGTTACCAGAAATTTTTAATTTTTCAGAATACGTTTTTCATCTTAAAATGTTATATGTGAACAGAATGAGTTTGAAAAATCTTATATGGATCCTTTTACGCATCTTATAATCGGCTTCATGCGCCCAAACAATCATGGCGTGTTTGTTTGTTTTCAAGGCTATACAATGGTTGTTGTTCTTTTGAATTAAGCCCAAAGCTACATAATGGGCTATTTGTGGTCTGCCCACCACGGGTATCGAAACCCGGTTTTTAGCGTTGTAAGTCCGCAGACATACCGTTGAGTCACTGGGGGACGCTATACAATGGGGTATCTGCGATGTGCCAACGAAATATATTAAAAAACAGTTTGTAGCATTGTAAAATTGTGATTTATTTTGTCCAGTAATACAGAAATAATCATTAATCAAAATAGACGAAGCAGCCAAAATTTAAAGATTTAGGATAAAGGATATTATTAAATTATATAACATAAAAAAGTTATTTTTGGATTACTATATTCTCCGTTGATAAATAAATAGATATATACATATTTATAAAAGGTACACAAATGAGTGAAACTATTGTTGCCAGTAATACAGAAGTTAAATTGTGAATAATTCAGAAAGGTGTTTGTAATGGTTGAGTAAATAATCCAATTCAAAAGGAGTACGAACACATTTGTTAGGCAGTTTATATTTACCCTTCATCGCAATCCCATAGCAACATTCGCGAAAAAACATTAATTTTTGTTATTAGGCTATTCCATACTATTCAACAACACAGAACGTATTCTTGAATTGTAGGTTATAAATCCCTCCTCAGGAAGCTTTAAAGTGAAATATATTGAGCATTAAAGGATACATTCTAGATATGACGGTCGTTATTTTATTTATGTTAATAGTAGAGAATTTACAGAAAACTATTATAGTCACATTGCGTGTTTTACGGCATTATTATTTTCCCGCTCACACAAAAAGGACTCTGTAGTTTTGGGTTTCCTGATTGCAAGATAGCACGAGACAAAGCAATTTGTAATTAGAAACATTTCAGTGTTAATGTTTTTCGAGATTTGATTATCTTTATGAGCAAGAGACCTCATTCCTCGAGCTCGAAGAATAACTCGTAAACAAAGAATTTTAAAATACGCATTTTGTATATTGGAATACATTCTGAAGTCATTCTGAGGTCTTCTCAGCATCACTTTATACGAAAGTAATGCAGCAACCTAAGCCTATATTCTCGGACATTCGAACAGTGAATCTACAGAGTGGGCCATTTATATCAGAAACATTGTTATTTGATAGTTCTAAGTATAACTATAAATGTAAATAACTTTGTTGGTTTGTTACAAGTGAGCTCTTGAACATTTCTATATTGAATCGTTATGATGTACCAACACGGACTGAGATTGTGGAACTCTACTTTAAATATGACACAAGTGTTACAACTCATAGGGCTTTAAGAACAGAATTTTGAAGTAGAGATGCTACGTCTCGTAAAACAATTCTCTCTTTTGTTAAAAAACAAGTTCTTGAAAAACAAAGTGTTTGCCCATCCATGCACGTGAAACATCCAACAGTGAGAACAGAAGAAAACGTAGCTGCGGCGAGTTGGCGATGTCCTGAGAAGCCGACCCATCGCTTTTCAGCAGAAAGTGGTGTTTAGAGAACCAGCATCAGACACATAGTTCACACTTGGCCGTACTAATAACAGATTATTCAGACACTTGAAGATGAAGATTTTGAAAATGTACAACTCTTTCCAGTTAGTTTATCAATAAAAATGAAGAAGACGAGAAGTTCATTAATTATTTGTTAATGAATTTGTGGACAACAGTTAATGAATTTTTTGAAACCAAGCCAATGTATGAAGTTCACTATAATATGATAAAAACACTTTTTTTTTGGTTCATGTTCGTTGTGTTACGAAAAGAAATATAAATGGTTCACCCAGTATAAACATCGATTTTTTCGTAACATACCGAATAATTTCATGGTCTATTATAAATGTTTTACCGCAGCATCTAGTCTTCACCCGCCAAACAGTTTAGTTAAGTACAGTTAAATAAGCAAGTTTTTTGTCTGTATTTATTTAACACTTAGGCACTAAATGAGAAAATAATTTGACGTAATGTCACCATCCAGCAGATATTAACTTTAAAACATGGTTAGTCAATGTTACAGAATAAAGATATTACGGTTCTTTGATATCTGAACGTATAAAAACACAAAAATGTTTAAATAACTTGAAATGGAAAACACTACATGAAATCTGAAGCTTAAATATATAAAAGAAATATTTCAGGTATAACTTTGGAGCAGTAACACTGCTCTGGGCCCGGCATGGCCAAGCGTGTTAAGGCGTTCGACTCGTAATCCGCGGGTAGCGGGTTCAAATCCCGGTCGCACCAAACATGCTCGCCCTCCCAACCGTGGGGGAGTTATGATGTTACGATCAATCCCAGTATTTGTTGGTAAAAGAGTAGCCCAAGAGTTGGCGATGGGTGGTGATGACTAGCTGCATTCCCTCTAGTCTTACATTGCTAAATTAGCGACGGTTAGAGCATATAGCCCTCGTGTACCTTTGCGCGAAATTCAAAAACAAAAAACAACAACAAAGCTTTCAGTTCAAAAATAATATTTCAAACTTATGTTAGTAATATTTTCAACTTCTATTGCCTCATTGCAATTTCATTACCCTAATTTTATGATATTTGCGGAACACAAGATATTCAGTAATTTAATGGTAAAAATAAATTCTTTTTAATTTAATACGAAATTGTTAACTCAATGAATAACCAAAATAACTTCGAAAATTAAAAGTCGTCACAAATTATAAACTAAAGTTTAGGTCAAACACCAAAACAAACTCTGCAATATTTTGAACAGCTGTTGCAATTAATATATTAATTTATTGGCTAATAACAAACTAAACATGCGAAAACTTTGAAAATGAAAGAAAACAGGAAAATTCTGAACACGAAGTAAACGAGTTTCCCTCCCCAGTTGCTCAATGACAAAACAGTGGGCTTGTGACGCTAACAATCGGGTTTCGGTACCTGCTAGAAGAGTGCAGACAAACCATGATGCTACTTTGTGCTTCACATTAAACAGACTTCAAGGGAATTTTTTTGTATAGATTGTAGAAACAATCTTATTTTTTAATAATTTTATTTCTCGAAATTTAAAACTAAATGGTGTGTGTGTTTTTTTCTTTTTTATAGCATTGGACTATCTTGTTTGTATGTTTTTAAATTTTCCGCAAAGCTACTTGATGGCTATTTGCGCTAGCCATCCCTAATTTAGCAATGTAAAACTAGAGGAAAGGCAGCTAGTCACCCCCTGCCAACTCTTAGGATACTCTTTAACCAACGAATAGTGGGATTGACCGTCGCATTTTAACGCCCCCACGGTTGAAAGGGCGAGCATGTTTGGTGCGACGGGTATTCGAGCCCGCGACCCTCAGATTACGAGGCGAATGCCTTAACCCACCTGACCATGCCGGGCCTTTAGGCTATCTGTTTAGCTCACAGAGGGAAATCGAAACTTTTTTTTTTGCTTTATAAATCCGTAAACTTCCGCTGTAACTGCGGGGAAGAAAACTAAATAGAAACTGAAATAGTTTTCTTATGTATCAGTAACTTGTTTCAAATGTAACTATAGTTACATTTATTCAATACAGTCTGCGAAATTATTCACATATTGAACAGTCAAGCTTTGAAAAACATAGAAATGCTATTGTAATTCAATTAATCTATATTATTATAAAACGAACATTATTAATGTATGTTTTATTACTATGCCTACACTCACGATTAGCATAGTTATTTTGTGCAACCTTATGTTTAAATACCCTCAACCACGGCTACTTTGTAAATTTAACGAAAATGTATAGGTCGTTTAATAAAGCATAGAAATATTAAAATAATTCATTTTGAATATCCAATAATTTATTTTTTAGCATGTAAAGAACAAATGAACAGTATACAAGGGAGCACTGTGTAGTTTTGCAGAAAAGACTTAAAATGGCTACCTTCATGTTGCAAACTTTTACTTGGAGACGAAAAATAGAAAACGCAAATAACATCAAAGTGCAAATATAAATTATTCTGTAAACAACATAAATGACATCCTGCTGGTCTGTTGCAAAGATATTGGTCGTTCACATGATCAGAGAAGGATGTGATGTCCTCACATTTTACCGTTATTAATGTTGAACATTAGATGATTAGGTCCAGACGTAGTTGACCATCTGACATTTATGGCCATCTTGACATAGGTCTGTATACAATTATATGTTTTTAATTATGTCTTAGATGTTACGTAGCTATGGTCCCGTATTCTTGTCCATTACAAGTTTCTTAAAAAACACACACAAATTGTCGTATAATATTAACAGTAAATAATTTTGCTACTGCTTAAGTGTAAAAGTGGGGTCACACTAAACACTGTTCCAATGAGCATCAGTATTTCTAGACTTGTTGGTACATCTCAAATTACGATAAACGATGATATTTTGTACAGTTTTAGGTGAGCAACAGCACCGATTTGAGACATTATATTTGGAAAATGAACGAATTTAATTAAGATTCCAGCACATGTAACATAAGTTTCATGGGGGTTTTCTGTAAGTTTCGTCTTCCCTACAATGCCTTCTTCAGGCATTGAACCAATTAAAGAAACAATTGAGTTATGCAAATGAGACAAGACAAGAAGATACAATGCTTGCTATATCAAATGGTTGAGACTTTTGCGAAGGCGTTGATACAGACTGTACCCATTGTGTTTAAGACAAATCAATAATTAAAATACTTACTAGTCCACTAGAAGATGAATGTCACACATCAACTTTGGTTTTCTGTAAGACACCACTGTTGTAACCTGATTCTATAGTATTTATTAAGATATCTAAGTGTAGTGATATGCGTAAGTTTGTGCCACATTGAAATACGTTTAAAAACGTAAAGTTTAGTGTTCGATATAATCTCAAAAGAAGGGGTGTTGTTGAAAGGAATAGATTGTTCCAAGTAGTCCCACACAAGGGATACTTTGAACTTGTATTACCTAAAAAGTAAAAAAATACATAAATGCATCAGAACCATCAGAATGACCTCCACATCAAGATGCTTCAGTAAAGGTTGTACGCCTAAAAAAAACAACTCAGGATTATATGTCGATGAAAAAAAAAAATACAAAGAAGACATGGCTGCTGGTACAAGTCATTTATTTTTCCATATATATATGTATGTTTGGTTTGTTTCTGCATTTCGCGCAAAGCTACTCGAGAATTATTTGTGCTAGCTGTCCCTAATTTACCAATGTAAGACTCACCGGCAACTCTTTGACAACTCTTTCACCAACGAACAGTGAGATGGACCGTAACATTATATCACCCCCACAGCTGAAAGGACAAGCATGTTTGATGTCATGGGGATTGGAATCCGCGATCCTAAGATTACGAGTCGAGCACCTTAAACACCTGGCCATGCGAGACCATATGTATATGTGTGCAAGTGTCATAATTTCACATAAGTTGCAATTTTAAAGCGATGAATGGACCTTATAAAGAAAAAATGAAATATTCTACCACAAATTTTTGACTTTGTACTTATCCACAAACTGTGTCATAATGACGTGAAAGGTGTATCAGTACAATAACTAGCTTAAATTATGATAATAACACCACCAGTTATTGCCCAATATTTCGAATGGATGATATTCCAAAAACTTAACGTAAAAGCAACAGCTCATCTAGACCTTATGTTCACTCAGGTAGTTATATGAATCCAGAGTGCCTGGCTACCTGATGGTTGGATAGAGGCTGCACCTTATCTTCGTGATAAATCTCCCACCTTTGTGTACGTCCTAGGCCACACTGGTGTCAAATACAATGAGAAGGCTGACCAACTTGCAGCAGCAACACAATCAATAGACCACATGTCACTCTTTTCTCAAGATATAACACTCTTGTGCCAACAGTCAGCACGCCAGAGCATCAGAGAGTCTCTCATGCACTCAGAAGAAGGAGATAAAATTCCCATCCTCAGGACCTCTTTTGGCGCCTTTCGTAACAGCCGCAACAAATGCCCGGACAGATGTTGATGTCACAGGAATCAGCTAAACACCAACAACATTAGCAGAAGTGCACTCGACCTCTTGTTGACCGGAAAGGTCAAGGCGGAGAGAATTTGTGACCCGCTGGGCACACCCTCCGGGAAGCCCACAGACCAATCCAAGTAACCCAAGTTAGTTATATTTCACGAACAGAAGTATGTCCATAGTGTTATATTAGGGGCATAACCCGATAACATTTTGAAGTATATTTGTAATAACTCCAGAGACCTGTACTATTGTTAAGCGTATTAGAAGCTTTGTAATTTATTTGAAAAATCTACCCGTGGTGGGCAGAGTACAGATAGCCCATTGTGTAGCTTTGTGCTTAATACAAAACAACAACAAACAACAACATTTGAAAAATCATATCAAAATTTTCTTCATAATAATAATATTACTATTAATTTTAGTAACAGGATAAAAAGTTGAATAAAATAATATTATTGTAATAATTACTATTATTAACGAAACAGGATGAAACATTTAAATAACAAAAAATAATAAACAAAACACAATACTAGTGGAAGAATATTTTAGGAATATCGGTCTTTTCCCATAATATCATTTACGTTGTGCTACAAAAATTAGAAACCGAAGTGATGAACAAAGACAGCCATAAAAAAAACGAGAATATAAAGCTATTAGTTTGACAAATTCACAATGTACAAATGTTACTTTGTATTTTTGTAATATTTTTTCGTATAAATGTCAACCAATGTCCATTTTTAAGCTTACCTAATATTTACTCTCTCTTTTTTTTCTTGTTTACAAAGTAAATGTTCAACTGGTTTGTAAATCCAAGTTGTTTTAGAAGAAATAAAAATCTTCAGTGAAATTTGTTTTAACATTTACGCTAGACTTACAAGGCTTATTCTCTTACTAATATTCCTAAACTAGTCAAACTAACAATAAAATTAAAAACATGTTCTTGTAGAAAAAATGAACACGCCTTAATGACCTAGATAACTTCAAGAAAGCAGTAGTGCGCCATGGCGATCAAGTCTTCTATGCGCAGGAACTTGTAGGAACTTGGCGTGATACCAGTACTTGTTGCCATAGTGACGGGAATACTATTTGCGCATTGCAGCCAACCAGTGTATGCGTAATAACGTTAAACCTGTTGTAATGATTACGCGCGTCACGGAATCCGAGCGGCCTGTTGGATTTGAAATGTTTGCTCATAATAATATCGGAAGCTTTTTTTTTTTCTCACCAACACACAAACATTTTCTAACAACTTCTAAAAGTTCTTTATGCCATGTTAGAAAAGAAATATTAAAATCATTTCACACTTTCAAACTTAGATGATTTGACAAGCCTAACTTTGTCTTCAATTGAAACCTTTCATGGAAACTCAAGGAAAACGTGATGTGTGCGTATTTTCTTAAGGAAAGTCACAACAGGTCATCTACTGTGTCCATCGAGGGGAATAGGACCCCTGATTTTATCGTTGTTCAGCGGAGACAGCTTGTGATGTAATTACACGCTATACTGTACCTCATTATCAGAATGGTTTCAGTTGTAGTAGTCTTTCACTCAGTTTTTCTAAGTTCAATTACTAATATTATTTTGCTCTCGACCGTAAACAGTGGAATTTTTAGTTACCGCATGTTATGAAATTGTTTAATTATTTGGCAGATACATTGTTGAAAAAGCGTTCTGCTTGTCAGGTGTATGTACCATAAACTATAATGAATATGTTTGCTTTTAAATTTCACGCAAAGCTACTCGAGGGCTACCTGCGTTAGCCGTCTCTAATTTTCGAGTTATATGCTAAAGGGAAGGCAGCTAGTTAATATTACCCACCATGAAATCTTAGGCTACTCTTTACCAACGAAAAACAGTGAGATTTGACCAACACATTATAACACACGTGTGCTGAAAGGGCGAGTGTGTTCGGTGATGAGATCCGTACCCACGACCCTCAGATTGTGAGTCAAGTGACCTAACAACCAGATCATGCCAGACCAGAAAATAAGCAATCAATCATTAATCACGTTAATTAAATATAGGACATAAAGGAGGAAGTTTTGATAATGAGGACGCGATCAAACAGGAGAAATGAAATACAAAATCATTAAACAGATGAGCTTGATTAAGCAAATAACGGTGGATATTAAACTTTATTTTACCATCGTATCACAAATATACTTGTTTCTGCACTTCACTATCTGTATTTTGATCCTTAATACTGAACCACAAAAAAATAAGCATCATCATGCCGTTCACCATTCACGTTAAGGGATTGACTGTCACTCTCATAACGCACCAATCATTTGAATTTAGATTATTTTTGTAATGTTTTGTGGTATCGCACGAAATCGAACTCAAATAGCAAGCTTTTTTTAAATATATTCATTCAAGATAAGAGCTAAGCCAAACACATTAATATATGTGTCAAACTCACGAACAATCAACTTTACATATTACAGCCTCCCAGTGGCTTAGTGGTATATCTGCGGACTTACAACGCTAAAATCCGGGTTTCGATACTCGTGATGAGCATAGCACAAATAGCCCTTTGTGCTTAATTCAAAAACAACAAGTTACATATTTCAAAAACATCACAGTACAATATATTAATTTCTAATATTGATTTAAGGTAATTTAGCGTGTCGCCAACCTCAACTTACAACTGAATAAACGTCTGAATTTGGTCTTACACTTAAATTTCAAAGAACCAAATTTAGTTTATTCTTACGTTTAACTCTATAACAGGCAAGAATGTTAGGTTTAGCTTCACCATTTTTAATTAATTTTCGGAATGTGAACAACACACGAAACCTTGAGGTCCAGCCTGCCCTCTTTACTATCAATTTTACATCTCTCCGTTCAACGTGACAGTTATCGTAATGTGAAGTTGTAATAATAGTCAAAATTTCTGTTGAAATTTATATCATAGAATATTTCACTTGTATTATCTGACGTAGTCCGAAGAGAAAAATTGCTCTTCCTTTGTACATTTTAGATGAAATGCTCGTCTTGGTTTGTTTTGAATTTCGCGCTAAGCTACACGAGGACTATCTATGCTAGCCATCCCTAATTTAGCAGTGTAAGACTAGAGGGAAGATAGCTAGTCATCACCACCCACCGCCAACTCTTGGGCTACTCTTTTACCAACGAATAGTGGTATTGACCAAGGCTGGAAGGGCGAGCGCGTTTGATGTGATGGGGATTTGAACTCGGCACCTTTGGATTACGAGTCGAGTTACTTAACCACCTGGCCATGCCGAGGGAAAATGCTCGTCTGTTACCCTCAAATAGCAATATAATGTTTGAATAAAAACACTAAATTAATGCCATAATTATTTCGTATGTTTAAAAATGTTATAAAAAAAGGCATATGTGATGAAAAATAAAATCTATGACTGCACAGTATTTTCTAAAATAAATACGAAATCGCGCACTTACTCATGCGCGTGGACTTAGAGAAGATTCAATTCAACCCCTTACTTTTGTGTTATATAAGTAATGCTTATGTATCAGGTCATCCCTTAAGTGATGTCCGGTTTTAGGTACAGAAAAATAGAAAGGATTTCAAACGCTTTTAATGTTATTTGATCAATAATGTTTATTCCATTATTATTAATTACTTCCTGCCAATGATTCACAAGCTTCTGAATGCCATTTCTATAAAATTTGAAATAGTCACATACAATGACTTTTGTTGACACTTTGTAACTGGAATACTGAAACCGTATTGCTTCTGTCAGGTTTTTATACCGGCTTCTTTTAGTAAATTGTTTTGGGGGGCATGGCCTCAGAACTCCGGAACGGGCCTAGGAATGAGTCTACGTTTCTCTTTTTCTTGGGTTCGAAAATAAGTATCAGATTAGTAAATATTAAATTTTACTGTGATTTTATATGTTTTATATGGAATATAACTTAATCGAAATAACAGACAAAGCAGAAGTCTCTAAACGCTAAAGTTTGTTTGTTTTTTGGAATTTCGCACAAAGCTACTCGAGGGCTATCTGTGCTAGCCGTCCCTAATTTAGCAGTGTAAGACTAGAGGGAAGACAGCTAGTCATCACCACCCACCGCCAACTCTTGAGCTACTCTTTTACCAACGAATAGTGGGATTGACCGTCACATTATACACCCCCACGGCTGGGAGGGCGAGCATGTTTAGCGCGACGCGGACGCAAACCCGCGACCCTCGGATTACGAGTGCACGCCTTAACGCGCTCGGCCATGCCAGGCCAAACGCTAAAGTAAATGTTTGTTTATTTTGGATTTCGCGCAAAGCTGTGTGAGGGTTATTTTCGCTAGCTGTCCCTCATGTAGCAGAAAAATTAAAGGAATGTCTGTAGTAATCACCAGCCTCCTTCATCTCTTGGGCTACTCTTTTCACAACGAAC
This sequence comes from Carcinoscorpius rotundicauda, assembly GCA_011833715.1. Classification (NCBI taxonomy): domain Eukaryota; kingdom Metazoa; phylum Arthropoda; class Merostomata; order Xiphosura; family Limulidae; genus Carcinoscorpius; species Carcinoscorpius rotundicauda. Next base: position 75,046,204 of record CM022396.1, on the reverse strand, counting down.
AGTGGGATTGACGGTAGCTTATAACGCCCCCACTGTTGTAATGGCGGACATGATTCACACCCGCAACCTTCATATTGCTCTTCGAGCGCCTTAATCACTATGGCAAACAGAAGTAGTACACCGATGTAATTCCGTAAATTTGAAACCATACTTCAAGTAACACTCTCATCTGAACAATGAATGTTAGGGGTACGAAAGGGAAACCCTTGTTTCAAAAAACCATTGCAGTGAAGCTGAAATTACATACTGTTACTGTAAAGAAGAATTTCAAGTTGGACGAATGTCCAACTTTCAGCTATGTTTCAAACTCAATGATTGTTTCTATTAAGAAAGAGGAGTGTTGAATCTAGAATTTAAATATTTCCATTTGACGACATATCTGTAAAATCTCCTGATGCAACTCCAATGGGATTCTTTGCCCTTGTTTTGAGTGAATGTGGTCATGGAAACAATAATTATGTGGAGGTTCTATGGAAAGCTTGTTAAGTTTGGTTTGGTTTGTTCTGAATTTCACGCAAAGTTACATGAGTTCTATCTGCGGTAGCCTTCCTTAATTTAGCAGTGATAACCAGAGAGAAGGTAGTTAGTCATCACCACCCACCGCCAACGCTTGGGCGATTCTTTTACCAACGAATAGTAAGATTGCCCGTCACATCATAACCCTACTTCGGCTGAAAGGAGAAGCATGTTTGGTGAAGCGAAGAAATCGAACCCAAAACAATGAGACTGCGAATCAAGCGCCACCTACCCACTTGGCCATGTTGGGTTGGGTGTGTTTAGAAGCGCAAGATTATTATAGACATCTCTTAAATAAGTGCGCTTTGATATAAATCAAAGTAGGCAACAGCACTTAATTAACTGAGCATAATTCTATGTCAGTACAATACTTAGAGTACCGATTCTTAAAAAGAATCAAATAACTTTTCTTGTTCTCTTGTGCATTTGGCCGTGCAGTACAGTCACGAAGACAGTTCATTAATACGAACTGTTTGTTGTCCAGAAAGCCAGCAGTTGGCTCATCTATATGAGTGGGAATACATCAGCAATGTTCTGCAATTACGGACAATGGCTGAAGTGGTCAGTAGAATGGTAAATGAAGCAGAGATAACTGAGGCTACCAGTAATATTAGGGTCACATCTATTGCGCCGGATCCATAAGTATTTGGCTGCCAATGTGTTCTGAGTTCTTGAGATTATTAGTTAAGAAATAAATAAGCAATCTGGACTCAAGTCAGTAAGCGGCGAGTTGTTTAAATATACCAACGTATTTGTGAGACTAGATGACCGATTAGGTTGGGCAGAAATCATTTGCAACAACAAAATTATCGGAAATTCCTGTTTGATTTAAACAGTTGTCATGGTAGTTTACCTGAAGCCCTAGTGGTATTGTGAATATTGACATACAGCAGATGGAATCGTAAAGCCATTAGATAGTGTGTATTTACCTTCATCTGTGTTTGTTAGGAAAGACAACATGTACACGTTATACAGTGATTTATGATAGATGAGTGGCCTGATACGTGTTTGTTTGTTTTGAATTTCGCGCAAAGCTACTCGAGGGCTATTTGCGCTAGCCGTCCTTAATTTAGCAGTGTAAAACTAGAGGGAAGGCTGCTAATCATCACCACCCACCGCCAACTCTTTGGCTACTCTTTTACCAATGAATAGTGGGATTGACTTTAACCTTATAACGCCCCCACGGCTGAAAGGGCGAGCATGTTTGGTGCGACCCTCGGATTGCAAGTCGAACGCCTTAACACACTTGGCCATGCCGGGCCTATGATACGTGTTACTGTGAAAAGAATAATCATTGGACGTGTTGGAAGGTGCCCAATTAGTAAAAATCTGGGGTCTGGTCTCCAGTTACTGAAAGATCGAGCTGAATGATGACAGTAGACTATAAAATGAAAAATTTATTTTATTTTTTGGACTAATTTGAACAAGAATAGCTGAGCAGCTACACCACGTGCTCAACACGTTTTATGGGAATATGTAAGTAAAATCATGAAAAGATCAGATATTTATGAAAGCCAATGTTAAAATAAGGATTTTAGATCGAGTCGAGTGCGTTATAAAACTAATTGTTTTGCACATTTTTTTGTTATCTAATAAACGATATAATAAATTAACAATATTTTCAGAGGAGGTACTTATTTTTGTTCATCCCAGATATGCTGTGAAAATATATGTACAGTACTGTGCGAAAGCATTAGGACAAAGTCAAAACTTAGACTTCAGGCTATTTTCAAAAAAACAATGGAAGGGGAAACACCAAAACTTTATTAATCTACACAGTAAGTACAACAGAAACAGCTGAAGTGCTCGAGCTCAAGAAACAGTTAATATATTATGTTTTCCCCTTTTGCTTTAGTAACTGCAAACACTTGTAGGCATTGATGCAACAAATTTAATCAAAGAGTTCTCCAAATGAATCTGATACACTCTAGATTTCTTCGGAAGTCACTTCTGATTTGTTAAATTTTTGATTTATCAAATTTGAGATTTGGTTGTTTGTTGTTGTTTTTTAATTTTGCACAAAGCTACACAGCTATCTGCGCTAGCCGTCCTTAATTTAGCAGTGTAAGACTAGAGGGAAGGCAGCTAGTCATCACCATCCATCGCCAACTCTTGGGCTACTCTTTTACCAACGAATAGTGAGATTGGCCATAACATTGTAACGCCCCCACGGCTGAAAGGGCGAGCATGTTTAGCGCGATGGGGATGCAAACTTGCGACCCTCAGATTACCAATCGCAAGCCTTAACACGCTTGGCCATGCCGGGCCGTTCCAGATTTGGTTAATTGGATTAAGATCGGGGCGGATCAGTACCTGACAGTACTTGCCCTGGGCTATTATTCCATCTATTTTGTAAACATCTCCTGCCCCCTCAGCAAAAACAACAACAACACCCTCAAACCAATTCATTTCTTCCCCCATGTTCCAAGGTAGATGATATGCCTTAAGGTGAGTATCTTTCATCCTTTTTCCGTTGTACGTAAACCTACGGTTTGAACCAAATATTTCATACTTGGACTTATCCATCTATAACACTCGTTTTTAGTCATCAATAGGCCACTTTTTGTGCTGTTTAGCAAATTTCTGTCTCTTGATAATACTTAGAGTAAAGTAAATGTTTTAAGCGTTACACGACCAAATATTCCATTCTCATTGGGTTTTCTTGATACTGTAGTTCTGGACACTTTTCTGTAATTTGGTATATGGTTGTTTATCTCATGCTTAAGATCAACAACAAACTTCCTTAACATCAATATTATTTAGTTTAGATGTTCTGCCTCTTTCTTTCCCATTTTCAAATTTAAGTATCTCAGTCTCATGATCTAAGAAATACTTGACAGTATTTGGGTAGAATTTCAAGTCTGCAGAAATTTTGTCAGAGTTTCTAACTAGTTTTCTTTCTTCTAACAGTTCTCTATGTTTTTGAGCCGAACACGATTAATTAAGTATTTTGTATTAAACCCTGTTTTTATCAAGATTTATTTGGGGAGTGCTATTGAATTGATTTCTTCTGGCATCTGCCGGTGCCATATAATAGCTCGTTCCTATTATATTTCTGTATAAGACATTGCGTAGCGTACAATGACATTTGTTTCAGACCCAATATTTAATCAATATATTCATTCAAACAGAATCCTCATGACGTACCCAAGGTACAAGTATATGGGAATTCTAAAGAATGATGAGCATTATTACCTTGTCTTATTCATTTATTAACAGGGATCAGTGAAGCATTACCATAGTGTTAAAACTTATTATAGATATATTTTATAAAGGCATGGGAGAATTAGACCCGTAAAATGGAAGAAAAATACAAAATATTTTCTTGTTCTTATATCTTTGTACAGTACTGTACATGACACTGTATGTATACTGATGAGTATATATTCATCGGATTGTACATGTGTGTGGAATATTACAAAGAACCGCTCTCTAATATTATACAGCACAACCAATCAGTTACTTAGAACTGACAAGGGCCTGGCAAGGCCATGTGGGTTAAGGAGTTCGACTCGTAATCTGAGAGTCATGAGTTTGAATCCCCGTCGCACCAAACATGCTCCCCCTTTCAGCCTTGGGGCGTTATTATATTACGCTCGTGGGGACGTTATAGTGTGACGGTTAATCACACTATCTTTGGTAAAAGATTAGCCCAAGAGTTGGCGGTGGGTGGTGATGACTAGCTGCCTTCCGTCTAGTCTCACACTGCTAACTTAGGGACGGCTATCGCAGATAACTTTCGTGTAGCTTTGCGCGAAATTTAAAATAATATAATAGAACTGACAAGAAATACGTGAATGACAAAAAGATTAAATCTGGATGTTATAATCTCGTAATTTGAAGTTAACTATGATTATTGGTCTGTGATGTGATGTGTGATGATGCAATGAGCTGCTATTTTCATTGATGTGGAAGAAAGAATATTTTAGTTTCGACGGTAAAACGTCTGACACGAAGGGCATTTTCATACAAAAATTAGATTCACGCCACATTAACTAAACGAAGTGTTTGTCCTATTGTTTCACTTGTTGTAGCTAAGAACTTTTCAATTTGATCAAACTGAATTGTTTATAAGGTGTTCAAATTATCTTGAGTTAAGTGAAATTCACAAACAATAGTAGGCATCGTGAAAAAGGTAAGCTTGGTACACCCAATGTTTTATTTGACTTTGAATTAATTATTTTTAATCACACTTCATCAAAATTTATCGTATAATGCAGGCAACAAAGTGTAAGAGTAAGTTAATAAGATAAATCTCATATGAGTTCAGATTATAGTTATAATATAAAGAAGGGTTAGATAAATGTACCAAATGGTAATTATAAAATGAACAAAATAACCTACCACTTGATGGTCTGTTTTTGCATTTATTAATACGTTTGGAACCAGGAGTGGACTAGTAATTAGCCTGTGGACTGTGAATCCAAGAAAACAGGGCTAACGTCTAGTTGCCACAAAATAAACAACATTTGGAAACTCACGGGGTTATGAGTGTGTTACTAGAAATATTGTAAAATCCGAATATTTAAATAGAGTAGCTCGAAACCTTGGTAATTGGTTCTATCGATTAGTTTAGCTGCCTTTTCTCTACTGAAAATTAGAGATAGATAAAACAGATATCCCTTTTGATCCTTTGTGTGAACACCTGAAATAAAACAAAACAAACCAGAAATAAATAAGATGCTAGGAGCAGCATTGGAAGCCTTGCCTTTTAATAGAACTGAACTATCAAATATATAACTCAGTGTTTTGAGCAGGATGACATTGGCTTTAAACACTGAAATATTGTTCTGGAATTAAACTTAAGTAAAAATAGCATCAATGCACTTATTGTCCAATATCAAATGATATTACGCACAATAGAATGAGCTACATGTGTAAGGCTTGGTTTGTTTTGAATTTCGCGCAAAGCTACTCGAGGACTATCTGCCTAACATGCTGTTACACAATTTTCAACTCTGATTCGATGGAAACTATTTGTAGACTGTTGTTGTAGTTAGTTAAAGGTTAGGGGTTTATACCCTGACATCCTCCAACATTATCTGAAAGAAAAGTAAAGCTTCTAGAATAAATATACAAAAATTGCATAGCTTAAAGGAAAGTACATTTTTTGGAGACCACCTGTACATGCGCCCGCAGTGGGGAAAATGCTCAAAGAATTTTTGGATGTACTTTTAGAATTTTGGTTTGGTTTGAATTTCTATAGGGAAGGGAGCTAGTCATCATGTACTCTTTTGCCTACAAATGGTAGGATCGACTGTCACATTATACCTCCCTCACGGCTGAAAGGACGAGCATGTTTGGTGTGATGGGGATTCGAACCCGTGACCCTTACATTACGAGTCGAATACCTTAGCCGCCTGGCCATCCTGGGTCGTATTGGACTGTACCTAAGCATGTCGTAATAGTAATGTTTTAGTTTTGTTTTCCACTAATGTTTTCCCTTTTAGTTAACCCCTCATAAGAATTTTACCTATAAGTGTAGAACATGAATTTGCAGATAAAGAGTATAAGTTAAATTTTGGAGTACTTCTATGGTTAAAATTTTTCGTTTTTTTCAGATGGCCTGAAGAGTTCATATGTCTGACTTTGAGAAAAAATTTATCGATAACAAGAAATCTGGAAATCTTCTTATACCATGTCTTTAAATCGTCTAATCGTATTTTGGATCATAATGAACTGAAAAAGTTAAATAGCAAGCCGATTTTTTGTTGACAAACTTTTCTCTGAAGGTATCTGATTGATTGCTTCCTCAGTGACATACTTCCAAAGACATTCACAGAATGTTATATTTAGCTTAGACTATCCGTCCTTTTAGATGTGGCCCATTTTATTAATTGCTTATCCTTTGAGTTGATTATTTATTTCGGTAGGAAGTGTATAACCCTATCATGATACTTCAGTAGAATCTAGTTCCGTGAGCATTAAAATCATTAACAACTTTTTTATTACTAGATGATCTTAGTCTTCCCCTGTTAAAGTCATATAACACAATATATCCTCAGTATCAACGAGAGCTCTTCTAACTAATCAGTCCCTCAGCCTATGTTGGAGTGCTCGGTCCTATAATACTCCTGTCAATATATGTATATTTATTGATAGTAACTCCTCGTGTGTTTCCTTTTTAGTGTTTCAATGACCAACTTCCATGCTGTCTCTGGAGGTGTGTAATCATTGTTATCAAGTATATTTGGATTTCTTGGAATCATATTTTGTGGAATCATTTAACCTTAGCTTGCTCTCACATCCATGTCTTCGCAAGTTTTCAATATGCACTTTTTTTCGGTGCGAATTACCCATGCATCACAATGGTGTACAAAGGTCGACACCTTTGGTTAGACGTTTAGAATATTTGGTTAGACGTTTTGATTTCCATTGACGTGTTCTTCCACTGATCTGGTTGGGCTCTGTGAGATATTTACTGCTGGCCAAAACTTAAGGCCAATGAATATAAAGAAAAAATGTGCATTTTGCGTTGTGAGACTCAACCACTTATTTGAGTAGAGCTTCGAAAGATGAAAATAAGAAAATGGAAAATAAAACTAAAAACTTTTTAGCATTTAATAGGGAAAATGTGAACAGTATGAAATTAGCCTAAATGCTAGCTGGTCAAAAGTTTAAGACCATACTGAAACAAAGCGTTAATCGGTAAACAAGTAACAAAATTTAGTCATTTGTGTTCAAACATTAGCGTTGTCAACATCTTCCACTGACATCTCCTGTGTTACATTTGATAAAAGAGTGTGCTTTGGTATAGTTTTTTTTTTCTCAAAACAAATCAACAGTTTATCCACACAGTTTATCTGTACTTACTGTGCAGTCGTGTTTTTTCACGTGCTAGAAGTTATAAGACATCACACTGTTCGACTCCCCAGAAATAGTATGAAGCAAACAGTTACTACCAGAACAGTAGATGTACTGCATCCAGAATCCTCAAATGTCATCAGAATACAAGAAACATTGTTCCAGGAAGTTATACTTGTAGACGCCAAAAATGGTCGTGTTTTTATTAAGTTAACACATCAAGGTCAACAAAGTTTTGACAGGAAAAGCACGAACACATTGATTCCAGAGTATTTAGAAGAATAGTGAACAGGAGACTGACCAAACAAGATTATTTTGTGAGGAAGACCATCTCAAACTAATAATAACCAGAATTCACTGCCATCCCTGTGTTTTTTTGGAAAAGACAGCATGCCAACGTACAGTTATGAAACTAGTAACTTGTTATTTTCTTCAGGGGAATCATGTTTCAGTCTCGTTAAGGCTAATAGTAAAGACTGTCTTTTCCACAGGGAACACACAGAAAGTGGTATAGTATATGTTTGGGTTGCTGTTCATAATGGTAAAAAAACTGATCTTTTTATCCTCCAGGGAAACGTCAATGGCGCCTCCTACAGGCATCACATTGAGACGATATTTCTATCATATGTTAAAGCAAGGTTTGGCAACAATTTTGAGTTCCAGAATGACAAGACTACAGTGTGCATATTGTATATAATTATCTTGACTGGATTGTAAGTCCATTGAGAACTATTGAACACAACTGAGATAAAAAATAATTGCTTAACACGATGCTAAACCAACTACGCTGAGTTGCATCGCTTTTTAGAGCAAAATGGTATGAAATCATGATGTATTACATCAACAACCTCATCGAGTCGAGTGCCTTAACCACCTGGCCATGCCGAAGTATAAAAGGGAAATAACGGAATAATATACAAAGAAAAAAGTATTGTCAGTTACACATTTTCACTGGAGTCACATCAAACAGTTACACATTTACACTGGAGTCACATCAAATAGTTACACATTTACACTGGAGTCACATCAAACAGTTGCACATTTACACTGGAGTTTTCTGGGCTGTTTGGGATCGACTTACTTTTATAAATATCATATTTTCTTATGTGAAAACGTTCCGAACTGAAACAGTCGTGTCTAGCACTGTGTACTGTTGCCGTTTTCATCGTTAAGTCTGGGTTTGACCTTGGCTGGTAACTGCTTGTGTTAACACGTCAACCTGTTTGATTTTGAACCAGTTTTATTGTCGCCTCCCATACACCACGCAGAACATAGTTTCCAAATTACTTTAAACTTACCTCGACTTTGAGTAACAATAAACCTTTCCAGACGTCTAAGTGAAGTCTTCAGAACAATTATCCGTTAAACTTTGCTTCGAACTGAACAATGAACTCTAAGAAATAGAAAGAATTTCCACACAAAAAAATAACTGAACAAACTGGTAAGAATGTAGACAGACCGACCGAATTAAGCATTAAAGATTTTAAAGACCGAAACTGTTCTCAATATTACTTTCTTATGATTAAAAATCGACAACTTACAACAACAGACTCGGCACAGCTGCCTACATTATGTAAACGAACCTAATTTCATCTATATAGGACTTACTTGTTTTAAAAAAACAAAGGTGTTTGTATAAGCATTGAATGTCAAAGACAGAAATACATTGCTTAAGTTTATTATAGAGATACGAAGTCATCTGTCATTGTCCCTGCATGTGAACTGGTGACCAGACGAAATTCAGCCGGCCAACAAGACTATATCACACACAGTCGACGTTAAGGAACTGTTTGTTTGTTTTTGTTCTTATTTAATATAGCGCATATGTGACTGAAAGTGAAGAAAATATTTCGTAGTGCTGTACAAATTCCAACCCAGTTTCGAAATCTGGATCTCTACCATTGGGCCAATCCAAGCACTATCTCACAGAACCATTATAAAGCTATCATGAATGAAAATAAAATGACTGTAACAGAGTTCAAGTCCAACTTCACACCATTCTGAAGATGTTGCCATCTGGAAAAAAAATGTGATATATTTATTGCCTCATTATCATTTAAATTGCAGTTTTAAATGTGTGTATTAAATAACACGGAAAAAGATAAGTACCTTTGCTTCAACATACGCTTAAAGCAGTATATTGGCATATTCTCCAGTTAGCCATAACAGCCACATCTTTTAGAATGTGATAAGTAAATACAAATTATTTTAGTATAAATAAATTGCGGAGTACACAATACGTGATATACATGTTTAGCCCTCCAGTGGCAAAGCGGGTATAGTTACGGATTCACATCGCTAGAAATTGGGTTTTGACACCCGTGGCAGGCAGAGCATAAATAGCCAGCCCATTATGTAGCTTTGTGCTTAATTACAAATGAACAAATACATGTAAGGTATTTCTCGGTTCAAACTTGATTCTGGCTACAAATTCCACAGCGGGGAATGCTAACCGCTGAGCCACGCTCAGTCCTCAGCGTATACTAGCTCAGAATACCACATTCTGTCATGCAAACCACTTAACCATACTTGAATTTTAACTTATACAAGCTGCAAATGCCACAGCTGAGTATCCTAACCACTGAACTATTATTGACCGTTAATCTACACTCATTTCAAATACTTTCTTATACGTTTATTATTTATCTTCTTATGTACGATGTCATGTACCGATGTTTGTGAAATATTCCAATATAACTTCTGAACAAGAACTTTTCGAGACTTTTTGATTTATTTGTTTTTTATTGTAATTTATGTAAGTATGAGAACTTATAACACTTAAAACCAGGCTTTGATACCTGTAGCAAGCACAGACAGCCTATTTTGTAGCTTTGCGCTTAACAATAATTGTTTGTTTGTTTTAAGTTAACCCAAAGCTACACAATGGGCTGTTGAAACTTGAAGAAACAGATGATTCATAGTGCTAGTATGCTCTAAAAACCTTATGTGAGCTAGTCTTAAATTTTATTTAGTTTCAACTTAAACCTAGATTTTCTTGAACCTTTACACTTACTGAGAAACCATTCAAGTTTTCACATGCAGTAGTTTCTTATGGTTTGTTTGATCTATCAGTAAACATAGAAATCTCACAAAGTATGTAAAAACATGTAGAATTTTTGTTTAAAAAATTATGACATTACTGATGGAGCAGTTGTAGGTTTACAGACGTACCATGCTAAAATTCAAGATTCGATCCCCGATGTGGACGCAGTAGGTAGCCCAACCTGATTTTGCTTTAAAGCAAGCAAACAAACAAAGCTAAGTGGTTTACAACTTTTCCTCTATTTCACACATCCGTCTGTTTATGGTGTTGTGTTACAGAGACGATTGATTCTAACACAAGGCTGCTACACAAGTTATTCACACGTCATCCAGAGAATGAGCAAAACACGAAGACCATTGACAATAACACTAATATATTTCGCAGTTTTTTCAGGAAATAGGAACATCGTCTTCAAAGTTGTTTCAAATTACAAGACAGCACGTGAAATTCATTCTGTAAAATTCGCTGAAATCTCTGTGGTTCCAGACTTTTTTAAATATAAGCAGTACAGACACATCTCGATCCACAAATAACAACAAGGAGCATAGAAATGAAGAGTCCTTCCTTGCTGTACATTTCTAATCTTGCAAAGGCTTATGTACAAGGAAGGCCACGTGTTAGACGCATATTTTCTGGTTTCCTTTTCTTTTTTCAGTCACTTGTTAACACGTTTACCATGAGTATGAAAGCTTAAAAATGTTTTCTTGGATCTACGTGAATGTCAATAATCTGAAACTTGGTTCACTCGATTATTAAATACCAATGAATTCAAGCTACCAGTCTCTGTAATCAGTCCATCAATTTTATATCTTTATTTGAAGAATTTTGCGCAAAGCTACTCGAGGGCTATTTGCGCTAGCCTGTCCCTAATTTTGAATTAACATAATTTTATCTGATGGAATGTTAGGATTTCACCGTTTTTCCTTAAACCCAAATACTACTCTAAAATGTGAAGTGCACTTTACAACAGGAAGCGAACCACGAACTTCAGAATCGCAATATGGGATACTAGCCCCTGGTCCACATCCGACTGACTAGACTAAGCACCTTGAAACTTATATATGATCTGATAACGTCATTCTGAAGTATATCTAGTGTCTGATAACGTCATTCTGAAGTATATCTAGTGTCTGATAATGTCATTCTGAAGTATATCTAGTGTCTGATAATGTCATTTTAAATATGTTTATGAACTGATATTGTCACTTAATATTTTATACTTGACACGCAATGTAATTAGAGTCATCTATGAAAACAGTTAACTGTCATTGGTCAAATGAAATCAATAATACTTGTCTGAAAGCTGTAAAAACAAACAAGTTTATAACAATCTTTCTTTGGAGGGGGTCTTTCTGACATTATCTATATTTATTGTAATTAGTTAAATTTTGCGTAAAACTCTATCAGGACTATCTGCGCTAGCCGTTCTTAATGTAAAAGTGATAAACTAAGAGGGAAGCTAATTTCAAGAAATACGTTAAATATTTTTAAACTACACCTTTATAATACACTTTAAGTATTCTTACATCAACATGTAGACTTACAAAGACGTGCGAGTGAAAATGTATTGAATAAATAGTTCAAGAACGTTTCTTAAGGAGATTCAGTGTGAATGTTTATATGTTTATAAACATATCTCTCAAAGTAACCATTTGTGTATTTGTGTATTTTATGCTTGCTTTATCCGATACGCAACAGCTTCGGAAATTACAGCGATTCGTAAAGTGTACCAATAAAATATCGATTCTTTAAAATTATCAATTCTTTTTTATTTTGTTATTTAGCACAAAGCTATATAATGGTTAATTTGTGTTCTGGCAACGGTAGGTATCCAAACCTAATCATTAGTGTTATACGCTCTTAGACTTACCGCTGAGCGTCTGGACCCTTTTATTACTAAAGTAAAAGTATTAAAGTTACCAAATGAACTCTTCTGTTAATTCTTTAACAGTAGAAATAGTAAGCTTCTAACTATGACTCTTAAATAACATACACTCCCTAATCATGTCACGTAGCATAAGAGCTGCTAAAGAGGGGCATAACAAGCACGTGGAGGATAAAGGAAACCAATAAAGGAAACCCTTCACGTGTATCTATTTTTAATGTTTATCATTTGTCCTGCTTGAAAAAAAACGACAAAAACAAACAGAGATTACAAAAACAATTGGTGTGAAAACCACTCCAAACTATTTCATAACTTATTATTTCAATTTACGGATATCCTACGGAACAGGAAATAAAGTCAAGTTCACGTTAACCTCAGTGAGAATTTAAATTTGTCAGAGTAGAATACTTTGTCGCGTGCCAAACGACAATATTCTACAAAGAAACAGATACTTCAGTTCCATTTTGATTATTCGGTTAATGAAATAAATGGACTATTGCCTCTTTTTTCAGCTAAATTCACTTGTGCAAAATAATGAAATAATAAACAATTGATTAAAAAAATATGTTAACCAAAATAGATATATGTGTAAGCGTGTGCGTTTTTCGTCTTTGTTTGTTTTGAATTTCGCGCAAAGCTACTCGAGACCTATCTGTGCTAGCCGTCCCTAATTTAGAGTGTCAGACTACAGAGAAGGCGGCTAGTCATCACCACTCACCGCCAACTCTTGGGTTACTCTTTTAGCAACGAATAGTTGAATTGACCGTTACATCATAGCGTCTTCATGGCGAGCAAGTTTGATGCGACGGGGATGCGAACCTGCGACCCTCAGATTACGAGTCGAATGCCTTAACCACCTGGCCATGCCAAGCCACGCGTTTTTATTATAGTAAAGCCACATCAGGCTATTTGCTGTGTCCAATGAGGGAAATCAAACACCTGGTTTTAGCATTTAAATCTGAAGACTTACCACAATCCCAGCAGGGGCATTTCTATAAGCATTACTATTTACAATTTTTGTGTAATGCTACACAAAGAGTATTTAGTCGTTCAAAATTTTTAACCAGGAGAATAGAGTGAAGACAGATAACCAACTTAAACTCTTGAGTTACTCTTGGTTAATGGAGAATAGTAGGATTCGACCATTTTTTTGTAGCACATTCATGGGCTCAAAGTGTCTGCACGTTTTTATGCCAATGGGCTGCAAACCATAAATCCCCAGTACACAGTCTGAGAATCCTAAGCACAGATCATGCCCAGATAAAGATAAACTTTCTTCAAGAACATTTTATATCCCTCAGATTCTACACGTTTGTAACTGTTACTAATCACGTGTGAAAGATTGTATCAATAATACACGTATTTGTTGGAAATGTTCACGTTCTGTTTCATATTTTGATTAATCCGTAATCTTCTATTACTCAACTGTTACAGTTTAAAACGTAGTTATTATAGTAATTATCTGACATATTCTAAAAACTACAAATGTTGGACATGAAATGCAGATTATTTTTATCTAAAAATGGTCGTCTTTTTAAAATCACTTTTTAAATGTGTGTGTGAGACAGTTGACATCGTGGTAGTTTCGGGTGCGCTAATATTCCATAGAATAATTCGACGAGTCCCAATAGAAAATTATATTGTGGAACAAAAATCTGAATTCTGTGATATACTCCGAGTTCTAAGAAATAGAAGAGAAAGGACACAAGATGAAGAATCATTATGTCAAACAAAGATGAAGGAAGGTTTTAAAATAAAGTATTTTTACCGGAGGGCTCTTTAAAAGGAGTACATTGAGTAAAAAAAAAAAAACAAAAACAACCAAACTACCATCATCAATCTAACTAAATTATTTTCCGGACTGGGGAAATATATCATTACAAACGTAAAGTAAAAATGCAGTTTTCTTTTTTTTTCTCACTCTCCAAATCACAGGAACTACCCGTTGATCATTCTCACTTCAAAATATTCGTACAGAGTTAATTGTTTTGCAAATCTACGTAATAAGCCGCCTTCTCTATTCTTCCCTCAAAGATAAAATATTTAATTTTAGGATTTAAATCCTTAAAATTGTTTTTTTTTTGTATTTTGCGTTAAGCTACACGAGGGCTATCTGCGCTAGTTGTCCCTAATTTAGCAAGGTAAGACCAGAGGGAAGGCAGTTAGTCATCAACATCCACCGCCAACTCTTGAGTTATTCTTTTACTAACGAATAGTAGGATTAACCGTAACATTATAAAACTCCCACGACTGAAAGATTGAGCTTGTTTAGTATGATAGGGATTCAAACCTGTGACCCTCAAATTACGAGTTGAGTGCCTTAACCATCTTGCCATGCCAGGCCGTTCCCTTAAGCTTATCACGAAGAAAAAAGTTCATCTGTAAAGGGCTGGATTGATAAAATGCTCATTTTCTAAACCTTATGTATTGTTCTTTTTATAAACTCACTGTTGGTTTATTTCGATGTCAGAGAACACTTATAAACCACACATACACTTCTTGAAAGGAATTTGAATACATGACCTTTGTGGACAAATCTTGATCTATATTTATTTTGTATATTAATTTTCAGGGACCTTAATAATTAATTTTAAAGTTAGATTTGTTATTAAACGCATAACTACAAAATGGACAGCCTGCCTACCACGGATATTTAGATCAGTTTTAAGTGTTATAAAGCTTCATATTTATCACTAAGCCACATGGAGGCCAGTTAGATGCCTACATCTTTTGAGGTTTTGTAGAAAAGACGAACACAATGGTTATCACTAAAGTTTAGCTTGTGCTGTATTTAATTACAAGATACTGTGTTCATCTCCTACTTAGAAACGCCATAAAAGTTCTTAGTCGAATATATAATATTTACATCTGATTACATTATGCTGACACAACAGTTCCTGCATCTTCTAACGATAAAAAATGATTCAGCTCGTGGCACTCTCGAACATCTCGTGTTATTTAAACTTTTTTTTATTATTCTAGTTTAATCAATGCCTTTGTTGTTGATGCGCCATTCCATCAACCAACGACACTAAGTCAATAAACTATTCCTATAAATTTCCCAGTCCTATTACTTTAAACAAATAAATCGTTTTCTGAAAACCAGATGGCTTTGTTCTATACAAATTGTAACTTAAAGTGTTGTTTTGTTTTATTCATATGTTTTATTATTCTTTCGTTTGTATTTTTAATTTTGAAAATAAAACCATGATTTTATTGTCTTGAGCTTCTATAAAAGTATCTAACACAAAAATAGTATAATTTCCAAATTGAATATAATTATTAAAGTCCAATAGCATTTCAGTGTTTTCCTTATAGCCACATCGAGCTATAAACTGAACACACCGAGAGGAATCGAACTCATGTTTTTAGCCTTGTAACTCAGTAGACTTACCGCTGTACTAGCAGAGACGAAGTTAAGTACACAAAGACTCATCGTTCAGTTTTAATACTTAATAGTTTAAAGAGGTTTCTAAATATTCAAATAAGTAGTTCTCGGAGCCTAAACCTTCAGATTCAAATGATTAAATCAACATTATATTTTAGTTCATTCAAGTTAAGCAACAAAAACAGTGGGTATTAAACTCTTTTGTATGTAGAAGTCCAATATGTTAATAAGTAATTATTTCGACGGACTGCCCATGCAGTATTTTTTCAGAAATTAAGTATTCAAGTTGATTAATTTTTGTCTCTTTGATAAGACATACTTCAGTAGTGGACAGGTTCAAACACTGTATCTCGCCCGTTGGCCCGGCATAGCAAGGTGAATTAAGTCGTTCGACTCGTAATCTGAGGGTCGCGAGTTCGAATCCCCGTCACACCAAACATGCTCACCCTTTCATCTATGGGAGCGTTATAATGTGACGGTCAATCACACTATTCATTGGTAAAAGAGTAGCCCAAGAGTTGTCGGTGGATGGTAATGAATAGCTGCCTTCTCTCTAAACTTACTCTGCTAAATTAGGAACAGCTAGCGCAGATAACCCTCGTGTAACTTTGCACGAAATTCAAAACAAACCACTCATAGACTAATTATTTTGGTGGGTTTTTTTTCCTCGGCAGCCCATAATGCAATATAAAAACAGTTTATCCGCTGTCTTCCCACTGGTCTAGGGAACAGTTACTCAACAACAGTATATTTTCAACCAGGGATTCCCGGCTCTTGTTTTTTGGGGGAAGTGAAAACCCAATTTATCAAAAATATGTTATTCTCCCCTCCATATTCACAGACTTACAAAGATATGTTATTCTTTCATACGTCACAAACCTATCCATTTTACGTGTCTTACAACAGTGCGTTATGCTGCACACAGTGTAAATTCAAAATCTGCTTTGAATGGTTCTCTGCGTTATAACCCTAACTTTCTAGTATATAAAACAAAGAATTAAAAATATAAATGTTAAATATCCATTGTTGAGTTTGTAAAATTTACATGTAAACTTTAGAAAAAAAATCAAGTTATATTATCGTACTATCTGAACGTTACACATTATTCCACCCCTCCTGTGGTTTAAAGTATTAAATACAAGAGTTTAACAGTCTTTGGATAAAGGATATGTCTCTGTAAGAGCTCTTTTTGGTACTACTGTGCGTATCAATCACTGGGACACACATATGGTAGCCTGACGTGTGCCAACTACAGAAACACCTTCGTTCACCTTGTTGCGGTGTTTTTCTTGTAGCCCGTAGAACCCACAGATACACTGAACATAAAGAACGAATGTGAAAGTGTACGTTGAGATCTGTAATGTTTTAATCAATAATGTCCATATAAATAGTGTCACTTGAACATTAGTCGCCAGTGTCGTCATTAGAACCACATTGTATCCACCAGGCTACGCCAGTGATGTGATCTTGAAATCGTCCTGTGAATGTTGGTAGACCGATGTCGCATTTTCTATATTTAGGCATGTCTGCTGGCGAGTCTTGAAAAACAAAGCGTATGAATGTTATTATGAATGTGAGAGTATATATGATGTAGCAGCACATTTATCACTATATATCACAGTTGAGTTTTTCGACGACCTTTACTACTTTTATTTTCCTTACGCTATGAGCACACGTACTTAACAAATTGACTTTCATATATACATATATCTCATTATATGTAGTGTGCGGATATTATGGTGGTATACGTTAATGTGTTCGAGATCTGCTTGCATGTAAATAACATGTCAACAAAAGATTTGAATAAATCTTCATATTGACTTGCTGGGAAGTAGGGGCTCTGGTGACACCACTTATTGTTTCTCTTAGTTTGTTTATTTTGAATTTCACACAAAGCTACATGATGGCAATCTGCACTAGCCGTACTTGATTTAGCAGAATAAGACTAGAGGGAAAGCAGTTAGTTATCACCAACCACATGGCCCCGTATGGCTAAGTGTGTTAAGGTGTTCGACTCGCGGGTTCGAATCCCGGTCGCACCAAACATGCTCGCCATTTCAGCCGTTGGGGCGTTATAATGTGACGGTTTTACCACTATTCGTTGGTAAAAGAGTAGCCCAAGAGTTGGCGGTGGGTGGTGATGACTAGCTGCCTTTCCCTCTATTCTTACACTGCTAAATTAGGGACGACTAGTACAGATAGCCCTCCAGTACCCATGCGCGAAATTCAAACCAACCAAACAAACAAAATCACCACCCACCGCCAACTCTTAAGCAACTCATTTACCAACGAATAGTGGGATTAACCATAGCATTGTAACACCTCCGACGACTGATAGCACATTTGGTGTGACGGTAATTCGATTCCGCAATCCTCAAATTACGAGTCGAATGCCTTAATCACTTGGCCATGTAAGGCCATTGTTTTCCTTATTATTACGTTGTCGTTCGCCGGATATTAAGGCCAAAACCCGCCATTATGAGGACCTATCCTTTGGTAATATTCGTATGGAAGTCTTATAATTCTACTACTGACAATTGCCCATGACGTACAATATTATGGAAGAAAAAAGATATGGCTATTAGATTCTGTATTTTAGAATAGTGATTTTTCGCGTTCTTTTCCAATACACGTTTCTTTTTTTTTCAGTAAATGTAGTGTATACTAAAAATCATAATTCAAGATTTCCCTAAAACATACGCCAAATTATTTCAGGGTTTTTTTTTCACGCGCAGTTCTCATTGCGATTATGAACTTGAAACTTTTTAAACCAGAAATTTGTTATCACCTATCGTTAATTCATCATAAGTTACATTGTAATTTACAATACGATAAATTAACTGATTGCTGTTGTACTTCACTGTAAGAGGGCTTGAAATGGATTTGTGGTGATACTCTAGATTTAAAAGATGATCTGGGTTTTAATCCATCCGACGTCTCTGTCTTATTAAACTGTGAATGTTCTGTAACAGTGACGATCAATACGTTAACGTGAATCATGAGAGGTTTGGTGCTGCTAACCGGCTGTCAAAATTAGGGGCAGCAACATACAGGCGTAGGTAGCTGTTCTACTATAAATACAGTAGTGTATGTCAACTGTTTCAGGGAATGAACAAACCACTCTGGAACGAACGACGTGAATAGAGGTTGTGACACAAGTTGTTAACTCGTGCATATAATTTTTTTTTCTTTTCTTTTTCCAGAAATGAGCTCAACATTTTTTTTTTATATTTTGCTTTTGACAGATTTTTATAATACATGATAAATTCAGAAAAATAATTTAAAATACGGCGAGAGGTGATTTGGCAGAACTAACTGGGCTAAATATATTTTTTGAAACATGGAATTATTTCGAGCAAATCTCATGAAGATAAAGCATTTCGTTTGTATGTGTGTAATTTTTTTAGTGTAAATTTCAAACCAAAGTATGTAGGATTAGCTCAAGTATCGCTTACCCTAACATGATTAACATCGAATATTAAGAAATAAATTAGTCATACCTGAAATACTAATTTCATTTCGCATGTTTCAAGGGTTTTCAAAATCTCTTCTTTAAAGTTGGGTTTTGTTATCGTTGGTAATATTTTTAATGAGTGGTTTTTAACAAACGAGGAACAAACGCATGCCTAATGATATTCATAAACATTAATAATATAAATTTACTTTTGTTTGCTTGTGAATATGAAGAAGTCAAAATCGTATTTTCAACCAGATAATAAAGAAGAAATATTTTATCCTCTTCACTTGTGTATCTTTCAAACCGATGTTGATATAAGAAGAAACAAAAAGTTATTATGATTTGCAATTCTTGTGAATAATCTGGTTTGTTTTCACTACCACTCGCTCATGTACTGCATAAACGACGTAGCAACGAAAAGAGCTCGACTCAAATAGCCTTATATAACTTATTCTACACTCGCTCACTTATATTTGAAATAATACGTATGTAGGTCGCCACAGTGAACTCGAACTGAGAACCTACTTAACGACACCTGCTTCATGGAAAGGAAAAAAGAAAAAAGAAGACAAGTTGACTGACCTTGCAAGCTTAATATTATCAGTGTCTTCAATACCCATGGTTTCTGCCTGTTAGTCGCTCGATAAGAAATCAACCCAATGTAATTCTTGGTAATTAAATATCCAAAGAGTGCATACGTATTTTTTTTTCACCAATAATCAATCATCGTTGATAAACATGGACCAAAGGAAATACTTGAGTGGCCACAAAAGGGCGATTTGGAATCTCTTCGGATGTTGTAGACCATACAAGTACCTTATTATAAAACTAAGGTGGTGGAAATGTTAATATTAATTGTGCTCGAAATAAGTACCGGAAGGAATTGGTGTTTCAAAAGGTATACCTATCAACCAACAGTAACACTGATTCCCTGGGTGTTCCAAAAGGTAACTTATCTACTAACAGTGGCACTGATTCCCTGGGTGTTCCAAAAGGTATACCTATCTACCAACAGTGGCATTGATTCCCTGGGTGTTCCAAAAGGTAACTTATCTACTAACAGTGGCACTGATTACCTGGGTGTTCCAAAAGGTATACCTATCAACCAACAGTGGCACTGATTCCCTGGGTGTTCCAAAAGGTATACCTATCTACCAACAGTGGCACTGATTCCCTGGGTGTTCCAAAAGGTATACCTATCAACCAACAGTGGCACTGATTCCCTGGGTGTTCCAAAAGGTGTACCTATCAACCAACAGTGGCACTGATTCCCTGGGTGTTCCAAAAGGTATACCTATCTACCAACAGTGGCATTGATTCCCTGGGTGTTCCAAAAGGTGTACCTATCAACCAACAGTGGCACTGATTTCCTGGGTGTTCCAAAAGGTATACCTATCGACCAAAAGTGGCATTGATTCCCTGGCTCAAAATTTTATTTTTCCAAACAATTTGATTATAGAATATTTTAAAGTGTAAAAAAATAAAAATAAAAACTAATCTATGATTATAATAGATAAACCTAGTATCTGACTGTATGCTTTCTTCAAAGTACTACTATCAATCACTTATTCAATAAGTATCAATCACTTAACCAGGAAGATTTCAAGTGGTTTGTATTTTTATTACATTATAGTGGTTGTTATAGGAAATATAAAAAAGTGTCTGATGAAAATATCACTGATATGTTGTAAATTATTCTTCAGTGCTAAGAAAACAGGTTCAAAAATTTAATTGAAGGCAAAAATTAGAAATATGATAACCTTAGAGATTTTAAAAAGTCGATAATTCTTCATCAAGGACCAATCTGCTATATGATAAGTAAAGACTACCTTTCCAAAACGTTACGTTGACAGGGTTTGTTATTTTTGTCTTTACTTATATATTGATATTATCTTTCTGAATCAGAACACGGAGAGTATTCCAAATTTTCCAGAACATAGAGTATAATTATCCATAAAGAATTACCTAAGTCATTTTTGGGGAGAATGTTGGTGTTAAGCGAACTCAATTTACCGTCTCTAATTTTAAAGTGATAAAGTGACAAGAAGGCAGCTGATGTCTTCAACTATTGGGTTACCATAATCGAAAAGTGATATTATATTTTATTATCATGACATCCAAACGGCCCTCAAAGTGCTGAGCGTTTATGTTTCTGCACTAACAAAAAAGTGAACTGGAACATTTTGGTACTCAGACCGGTATGTTACCCACTAGACCATGTGTCACTCGTGTCTTTCACAACGATGTTTGTCCTCTAATTTCGTCTTATATTTTACACTTAGACCTGTGAAATATGGTGTAATCAACTAGTGATGATTTAGGATGTGCCAAGAAGTTATTTTTTGTTTAAACTCCACAGATTTCATAACTCCAGTGATGGCTACCTGAGGAAAAGGCCACTAGTGGTACTGATGGGATTTCTCCATTTACCTCTTTAATTACGTGGGATAAACATACGGTCTGTGTATTTTAAATCATTGTTGGCATACTTAGAACAAAACCAGAAACACTGTTTATATTAATAACTAGTTAAATATTAATTCTACAATTGTATTTCATTTTCATATTCATTAGCCATTTGCGGGATTTTTTTTAAAAACACATTCTTCATACGTACTTTCAATGTAGTCATATCAACTGAGGTGTTTTTGAGTCATGTGTTACTTGTTGACTTTTAATATAAAAAAAGCAAAAGTACAAAATAAAGTTTTGTTTAAATAATCAGTCTTTATATTGTAAATAATCAGTCTTCATATTGTAAATAATCAGTCTTTATATTGTAAATAAAGTTGCCACTTAAATAATCAGTCTCTATATTGCAAATAATCAGTTTTATATTGCCACTTAAATAATCAGTTTTTATATTGTAAATAATCAGTCTTTATATTGTAAATAAAATTGCCACTTAAATAATCAGTCTCTGTATTGTAAATAATCAGTTTTATATTGCCACTTAAATAATCAATTTTATATTGTTATTTAAATAATCAGTCTTTATATTGTAAATAATAAGTCTTTATATTGTAAATAATCAGTCTTCATATTGCCAATTAAATAATCAGTCTATATATTGTCACTGGCATATTTCGGTAAAGAAACAACAACACATTTTCATGTTCAGAGTTGTCAAAAATTTAATTTCCGAATATCACTAGTCACCTGAGGGATTTTAAAATCCCTTTATACAAACACCTATCAACACTAAATATACACATTATTTCTTTGTTTGTATTTGACACATTAATCAGGTGCGATTATACCAAAGAAAGCACGCAAAACAGAAAAGACAATTGAAAGAAAAACGATTATGAGGTGTAACAGAAATGATACTGTTAGGTATAGACGGATCAAATACATCTCTTAGCGAAATCTTTATCATCAGAAGGATCTCTTCTACAAACCCAACAAAAGAATACCGAGATACCAACCGAGGTAATTTTCTGTATATATAGTCATACACAAAGGAAACTGTATACAAAATCAACAAATGGATCGTATAAATGATTTATTCATGTTCCTAAGTTTCTCTCTAAGCATCAGACGGGTACGTTTGTCATAAGACAGTGTAGTGTATCTCAAAGTTTTTTATTTCTTCAATAATTATACACGTCACATGCTACATATTTAAAGAGCAGAAGAAATTATTTTTCGCTCTGCAGTTGTTAAGGTAACGTTTCATCTGCAGAAGATTTCGAAAAGAAAAACCCAATAACAACAGAATTAGTGTAGGATTATATCGTGTGTTTAAATGAAAATTAAAGAAAAGCTGTGTTTTATATTTAGTGTTCTAATATTTTGTCATGCAATTTAGACTTATAAATCTACAATAAATAATAAAAAAAGACAAAATATTATTTTATATTATATATATATAACGATTTGACTAACTATTGAATTACAAATAAAAAGTAATATATATGTGATAAACACACATTCATCATATAGTTTATTGTTTGGAATTAAGCGCAATGCTACACAATGGATTATCTGTGCTCAGCTCATCACGGGTAACGAAACCCAGTTTCTAGCGGTATATGTCCGCAGTCAGACCACTGTGTCACTAGAGAGCTTCGTCATATAAAACACACATACAGATATATATGCATGTCTTTATTTTTTGTAGATCGTTTTTTGAGCCCGATGAATTCTGGGAAACGCTATAGAACCTCTTGCAGTTTAAGTGACTACCTAAGTTATTTTTGTAAAGAAAAGTTTTGGATAGTTTAGTTACAAATCCTATAAAAAGCAAGAAATGATAATTTATAATGTATTATTTCGATGGATGCATTGAAATTAGGGAACTGTTTATATGCTATTTCGGTAGGTATTAAGTTATATAAGTGTTTGTCTGATAGATTTATGATGAATTATTTCGATCAATGGGGTTGTATGAAGGAGCTGTTTGTACAGTATTTCGATAAGTATTAAATATTCAAGGTACGTAGAAGTCTAATAGACTAATTAATTATTTCGACGGACTGCCCATGCAGTATTTTTTAGAAATTAAGTATCCAAGTTGATTAATTTTTTGTCCCATCGATAAGAAATACTTCAGTAATGGAAAGGTTTAAACACTGTATCTCGCCCGTTGGCTCGGCATAGCCAGGTGGATTAAGGTGTTCGACTCGTAATCTGAGGGTCGCGGGTTCGATTCCCCGTCACACCAAACATGTTCACCCTTTCAGCCTTGGGGGCGTTATAATGTTACGGTCAATCCCCCTATTCGTTGATAAAAGAGTAGCCCAAGAGTTAGCCGTGGGTGGTGATAACTAGCTGCCTTCCCTCTAATATTGCACTGCTAAATTAGGGACGGCTAGAGCATATAGCCCTCGTGTACCTTTGCGCGAAATAGAAAGAAAGAAAAAAAACAATCTCGCACGCTACATAGAAACAAGAACAAAACTAATAAACTACAATACGTTGCAAACGACAGTGACGCGTGTATACCGGTAAAACAAAAGAACACAATTCAACATCATTTTTACCCATTTTATATACTTATTTAAGCATATATAAAAGCTAGAAGAGAAACTATCATCATAGAAACTTTTGATACTTTGGTTACAGAGTTTTGAATTCTCAAACGTGTAGACAATGAGTCTAAAGTTCATAAAACTGGGACACAGACGTGTACGAATATAGTTGTTTTGCAGGTGGACCTGGCAAGAACCGGTTCTCATCGACGGCTAGACAACTCGGTTCTTCAGCCTGCATTTATTTCATACATCGTTACTACAAACGAATGTACCAGGAAAAATTGTTTGAATAGCTTTTACACCGTTGTATGGACGTTTTCATTTCGCCTTGTTTTGTAAAAGTCCTTTGAACATTTTCCATTATTTCCTATTATCTGATGTATTCAGGTACACATGCACATTCTCTCTCTCTCTCTCACAAACACATACACTCAAAATGACTATGGATATATTACAGTTCTAACGCTAATGAAAGAAATAACTAAAAACATTCCAGTAAACCAATTCATTGACAATCGTTTTACTCGTCATTACCGAAACTCATTATATTCTAGGTAATATAACAATTTTATTATTACTTAGTTTGAAACTAAACATTAATAACGAGGTTCGAAAAGCAATTAAAGATAAACATTTGTAATAGAACGTGCCGGAACCTTAGAGTAATGGGATATGTCTGCAAACATCAGGCACGACAGGAATTATATTACAAGTGATTCCGAGTTTGAGAGAGAAAGTGATTGGACACAAATGTTTAAAATCACAAGAAAATAGTGCACTCAAAGCCCCCAGTGGCTCAGCGGTATGTCTGCGGACTTACACGCTAAAATCCGGGTTTCGATACCCGTGGTGGGCAGAGCACAGATAGCCCATTGTGTATCTTTGTGCTTAATTCAAAACAACAGTGCACTCAAAATAATGTTTACAGGAAGGACACGGAAAGTAACCTTTCTGTACTAACAATTTATAAACATGTTTAATAAATAGATCATTTACTTCTACTTATTAAAACTTTGGGAGAGTATTAGTATTTGAAGAAAGAAGGTAAGCTTTACTTACCAAACTGAGGACTTGAACTTGAGATATCATAGTATTAACAAATCCGTATAATACTTTACGCTAACGATGGGTGGGCCACCTATTAAACTGTTGGTCAATCAAACTTAAATATAAGAGAGGTCCTAACATCGAGACATCATCTGATTTACCATAGGGAAATAATGTTATCAACATTATTATACAACATGCAATATGCCAAAAACCAACAATAAATGAGTAGAACGAAGATTATCAAAAAAAACATAGAATGACATTAATTGAACTTTCTCGAGCACAAGCTACATGAAGCCTGCACGTATACAAAATGATAAATTCATAATAAATACTGTAATAATACAAGATATAAATGTGTAGTATATTTATACATATACAGAATGATAAATTCATAATAAATACTGCAATAATACAAGATATAAATGTGTAGTATATTTATACATATACAGAATGATAAATTTATAATAAATACTGTAACAATACAAGATATAAATGGGTAGTATATTTATACATCTACAGAATGATAAATTCATAATAAATGCTGTGATAATACAAGATATAAATATGTAGTATATTTATATACCACAATCACGTGACCACAGAATGTGTTAACATACGTATAGACCGTAATAATTTTGATCTTTCTTATAGAATTGTATGACTAACGTACTCTCGCTTTTTTACTGAACTACGATCTCAGTTTCAAAGCATAAAATCGTGAAGGTGAGACCTTCTTTTCTAAAAACTCTTATCCAGAACATTTTTTTCAGTACTAATTGTTCTACCTGCAATGGCACAATAGCCATAACTACAATAAATACATTTTAAATATGAAATGTCCAAATATGATGGGACGTATTACAAATTGAAGCCGAGACAATGTAGTAATGGTTACAAATTTGTTGATTTCTCGTAAATGAAGGGCACCATGTATGCAATCGTTTTTGTCCAATACCATTTATTACCAGTAGATATACACGGTTTGTGGCCTTCGTGATATCAGATCAATATTTCCTTTTCATACATGTGTTGGCCAGCATGTTGGACATTACAGTAACTGATGTTCCAGTGACCCATTCAGTCACTTTTATCCTGCAAAACGATGAATTCTCTTCACATAATTCCAGAGGTAACATTCCACAAATATGATGTCTGGTGATCTTGTGACCAGGAGATCGACCCGTCACATCTTCTTTCTTGTCTCAGTACTACTTGTTGATAC
This sequence comes from Carcinoscorpius rotundicauda, assembly GCA_011833715.1. Lineage (NCBI taxonomy): Eukaryota > Metazoa > Arthropoda > Merostomata > Xiphosura > Limulidae > Carcinoscorpius > Carcinoscorpius rotundicauda. The sequence goes on along the minus strand of CM022396.1, from coordinate 75,019,860 downwards.
AATTCTTGCACTCTATAATATTGTCTCTGCAGTAGAATAGAACATTTTGTCACTATCAGACGCAGCATACACGTCTATTAATGACGCATTTGGTGACCGCGTATACATCATACAAGATTACAATTAAGGTTGTCGACCACCATCATTAATTTTGAACTACCAATCAGATAAAAGGCAAGTTGTTGGCAACGCCCCTCCCCTTCGCCAACTCTTAGGCTACTGTTTCACACACACACACACACACACAAACAATTTGACTAACTATCACATTATAATGCCTCCTTTATCTATTCTTCGAGTCGTCTGAGGAAGGCAGAAACACTTGATTGGAAGCACCACGTTCTATTTGCTGAACGTCTTTCTAATTATCCTTCCATTCTCATTTATACAGATTGGTTCGAAATTGGGTGACTTTGTGGTCTTGCTAGCCCCAAAATTCTAGTTGGGATTAGCTGGATAAAAATACGTACAAACTAAGCATGCTGCTTTATTTTCCCATGGAGGTAAATAACACAAAATATATGTCAAATTAATAAACCCTGAAAATCTATTCCTAGTCTACATAATGCTTGGGACTTTCTAGGAGTATTCTTGGCAGGACATTATACCGTACAGATAAGACACTCCTCGGACATTTCAAGACCGTCAATCTAACACCGCAACTGAAATTAAATTAGCTGGACATACATATGTTATATGTGGATGTTGTTGTTTTTAACTAAAAGGAACATTTATACCTCTTTGTATACCACTTTAGTGTCACACTTTCGAAACACCTAATGACTAATATTGCTTTAGTTTTATAAATTAAAGATTGGCAGGTGCAGCCCAGTTTAGTAAATTCATTGTGATATGAAAAATGGTAAAAAAATGCTTATTATGATTACATTTTAGGAACTAGTGTGTTTAAATCTGTTGTATCTATATCTCATCAGTATATATAATTTATACGAGTCCAATTTTACTTTTTTCTCGTACAATACTTCTTTTTTATTACACTTTCTAATTTCACTTGAATTTTGGTTTGTTTTGTTTTAAATTTCGCGCAAACCTACACGAGAACCATCTGTGCTAGCCGTCCCTAATTTAGCTGTGTAAGACTAAATGGAAGGCAGCTTGTCATCATCAACCATCGACAACTGTTGGGCAACTCTTTTACCAACGAATAATGGGATTGACCGTCACATAATGAGACATCCCTAGTTGAAAGAGAGAGAATATTTGGTGTGACAGGGATTCGAACCCTGGACCCTAGGATTACGAGTCGAGTGTCTTAACCACCTGGCCATGCAGGGCCTCAATTGAATTTAATCGCTAACATAGGCGTAAATAGATTTTATTTTTCGGTGCTTTTTCTGCTATATTGAAGCATGTCAAAGAGGAAGTTCCTAGGATCAGATCGGGCATGGCTCAGTGTGTGTGGCACCACATCATCTATATCATTATGACGTCAGGCTAGGTAGATCTATGCTTAAGACTTATTACAACACATTTTTTGTTAAAAATACTAATTATCTGCAGGAAATAGGACAACTTTTGCTCAAAAGAAAAACAGGGCTGTAATCACGCGAAGATCGTATGTTTTAACCTTTTATCGAAGTGTACCAATATGCTCCAAGCTTGCTCAGTTATACGTTGTTGATTCAGAAGAAATACGTGGCATGTTTTTGGGAAATAAACTTTTACATATTTTTGTGTATTGTCAGTTTTGTACAGAATAGTTCCAGTTTCCAGTATTTTCCTGTTATTTACGTTTACATTGGTATGTATTCAAAGCAGACCCTTCTACACACAAAAAGATCGGGGAGACATTGGGAGAAAATAGACAAATGAATTGTTTCTGTAAACGATATCTATTTTACTGTTCGATTCGGGTCGTGAAATCCAACTTAGCCAAGAAACAGGTAGCAAACCATGTGAGTCCGATGCCAAACGTAATGCACATTTAATGACGCAATTAGCACGTGTTTACCTATAAATCGAAAGGACGGTTCGTATTCTGTGACTCTAAATAATGAAAATAGCAGCTCACATTCCCATTTATAGAATGAATGTTTAAGCCCGACATTGCAAGGTAGCTTCATTAGCGTTATTATATGTTGCATCTAATAATACACTCAATATGTTGAACGAAACCTTGTACGTTTTACAATCTAGCTCTTAATTGTTATTTTACACAAGTTCTTTAGACACAGAACACTCATTTTTTCGTATACAAATATTGATTTCTCAGCTTATATTTTGGGATATACTTGAATATTTGGGTGCATTGCTCTGTGATTCAGTAGTTTCTTAAGAGTGAAGTGATTGAAATTTTATTATGTCTTGATCAATCAAACCTTTAGAATATTTACAAAACCTACGTCACCCGTTTCAAGCCTTTCTCAGGACTTGCAAAAATGAATTACTTATTTTGACATTTCTTGGTTGTCAACGGCACCAGTCAAGCATGGAACGTCAACGTCTTATATCAAGTCATGCTTGTTTGATACAACAACTACAAACTATACAAATAAATGAAATTCCTCGCTTTTAAAATAAACTTAGCAAGTATCTGAAAGAACTATTGACTGTTATTTCATTGATCAAAATTTGTGACTAAGTTACTGCTTAATCAACTTTATATGTTGAGAAAAAATAGCAAGTCTATGCTATTGCATTTTGTTAGAAGTTGAACTTTGTTATTAAAGTAATTATTCAATTTACACGACAAAATAAAAAGAATAGTTTCATATTTTTGTCTTTCGTTCCAATGGATGAAGCTTTATCAGATGTGTTACAAGATTATCATTTTTTTTTCCTGGTGAAATCGAACTATTGAAAACATGAGCTGACTGAGAGAGAAATCGGTGTTTTCAAAACTAGTAAGGACCTCTATGAGAAAATTGCTGATAAACGGGACGCTAAAATAGTGATAAACTATTAGGGTCATCAATAAAAGACGTATACATTAATTGTAAATCACTTACTTATAACGTTTTAAGTAAACCTGTTAAGGAGAGTAAAAGAACGTCGAAACAATTCATTATGGGTTTGAAAAACAGTCAACTAAATGTTTAGCAGAATTATTTCTTAAGATTAAGAGATGTTGTGATACCTTACGTTAATCAAATACCTAAGGTGTACAAACAGGATGCGCATGTTAGACCAACTGTTCGTACTAAAAGCGCATTTATGTAACAAGATGAATTCATATAACCCTTAGAGTATTTAGTCATTATTGTTAACGCAAGTACCAATACAGCAATTTACTACTGTGCACTCTCTTCCTTATGGGAGTGAAAGGGACCAACACAGCTTTCTGTAAGTGTATGAGACAAATATTCTTAGCTTTTATATTTTCAAGTACACTTATTACTATCGATTTTAAGTGTAATGGGAATTTTTATGATCGAAATGAAAGAAATAACGTTCACACTTGCAAGTGTATACGAACCTCGTTATAACGTTAATAGTTCGGTTAATTTAGGACTACTTGTTAATGCAATATGTGCATTGAAAACACCTTGCTGGTTTGGTTGATGTTCTTATAATAATCTTTAATTATTTAGGCCCAAACATTCCGTTTGATAAAGGGAACTTTATAAAGGCAATTCACACTGAGATGTATATACGAATAGTAATTTCGTATACTAAATGTTACAAAATCGAAAACAGTCATTAAAGCTTTTAGAACACTAATAAGTCTTTGAAGTCCAAATAATAAAAGTTTAAAAGACAGTACAAACAAAGGCCTTTCTCTTTAAGGAATTGAAATCTCTTTAACTAATGAAAGGGTGTTTGGATAAACGAAGAGTGACAACAAATAATGGCTTATTGGTATTTTATAGTAACAAATGAGTTTTCAATGGGATGGAAAAAACAAATTTTTCCATTTCGAGTGAATTTCATTTTGTGTAAGAAAAGAGGTCTAATTCCTTTGTTTATTGAGAAACTTAAATTAGTGAATAGAACGTGCCGAAGCATAGCAGTCTTTCCATAAAATAAAATAAACAGAACCTAGCTTCTATAGTTGAGAAACATCGAATATCTATCAACACTGTAAAAACACATTATATCACAATGAAAATAAAACTACCAAACTAAATGTTGTATAAGTAAGCTGTTTAATGTAAAAGAAGAAGAAAGAAAGAAGCTTTTAATAAATAAAATAAAAGGGGATGGTTTATGTATGTTTTGAGGATCAAGTTTTTTATGAGATATTATGAAGGTGTATTTTTATAGACTGTAGTGCATCAAATGAGGCCACACAAACTGGGGTGAACCATTTTGTTGTGAGTTAAAGTCTTTCAATCTCATCTTTAACTGTTTACACAACTTACACTAGTATGACAAAAGTAATAATATGTAATTTAGCTTACTAGCTGAATAATATAACTACATATATTGCAGACATGGCTTTCGGGTTCTATGGTTTGATCCCGACTACAACTAAACAATATCGCTCAACACTTTATTTACGGCCATGGGGTAATAGTTAGATACCACTATTTAAATGGAGTACCCTAAAACAGGGTGGGTGGAGGTAGAGAGTTATTGTTGATTAGTTAGGTGCACCTCGCCTGGTCAATTAGATTTAAATTAAGAAACAACTAGTGCAGATAGCACTTGTATAGCTTAGTATGGATACCAGGAACAAACAAACATAACTTGCACTATTCCTTTCTCTAAGCCCCCCAGTGGCTCAGCGGTATCTCTGTGGACTTACACGCTAAAATTCGGGTTTCGATACCCGTGGTGGGCAGAGCACAGATAGCCCATTGTGCAGCTTTGTGCTTAATTCTAAACAACAACAGCAATCCTTCCTCTATTAAATATAAAAATAGCACTTGTATTGCTTAGCCTGGATACCAGACAAAAAACAACAACAAAATTTGCACAATTTCTCTCTGTATTAAATATCAACTAAAGATAGCACTTGTATAGCTTAGCCTGGATACCAGGAACAAACAAATAAACAGAACTATACACATTCCTTTTCTATTAGACATAAAATAAAAGTACAACGGTACACTGAAACTCTAACAATGTTTGTACGAACAATTAATCAACACAAATAAAAGCATTTCACTTATGTTTAGCTCACATAAAATGTAAAATAAAAATATAATGTAAAGACTCTGATAGAAATAAAGTGAAAACTTCATATGTGGCACATAATATAAACAAAAACACTAAAAATAAACCACCAATATTAACACAACTGAAACGTTTACAAATTTCAACTCTGTATAGACTGACTATTTACACATTTTAGTGAATGTTTTACACAACATAAACTGTCAGAAAAAATGCATTTAGAACACTTAAAAAAATCAAAGACTTCAAGGTATTTATTTTTGCGAAAGAATACATAAAATTATAGAAAAAATAATGTTGTTTACAATTGTACAGTTAGATATATCAACATCTTCCATTTCCTTTCTAAGGCTGAATCCTACTTCTTATCTTATAAGTATCGGTTGTTGTTTGGTGAGTCTGAATCCTACTTCTTATCTCATAAGTATCGGTTGTTGTTTGGTAGGTTTAAATCCTACTTCTTATCATGTAAGTATCGGTTGTTGTTTGGTAAGTCGAAATCCTACTTCTTATCATGTAAATATCGGTTGTTGTTTGGTAAGTCTAAATCCTACTTCTTATCATGTAAGTATCGGTTGTTGTTTGGTAAGTCTAAATTCTACTCCTTATCTTGTACATGATAGATGTTGCCCATGCAAGTTCACAGGATTATTAAATGCTTTCAGCTTATTCTTGGCTTTGCATAGTTTACTCGACACCTCAGAATGATCATCTTCGTTTTGGCTTCAATATTTCTCGTCCAATAAACAGCTCGAGCTGAGACAATTTGTGATTGTCAGCACTTAGCAATATGAGATTACAAGAGCACTGTTGGGTGGTATTCGTGGTGGATTCAGTGATTTTATTGATGATGATGGCTGCCATTAGTTCTTATAAGAATTGTTATTTTGGTTATTTTGATTTTAAGTGGTTATGAATCAGCTGATATAAATTCTTCCTTAACTTTCAGATCCTTCATCTATTTTTTTTATTTTTTTTCTGCTAAGCAGAAGGTTTTCTTTTTTTCTGGTTGACTTAAAAACTTTCTTCATGGTATGAAGCAATTAAGTAGTTGCTAAACAGTTCGTTGAATACTTTTCTCGGATGCCTGCATCCTGTTGTTGTGTCTACATTACATGATACATTCCATAAACAGGCATTAATAATAGAGTAGCTCTCTTCTTTTGTTTTCTATATATTTGTGTGTATCATTGATCATAATAATTTTAAAAGGTTAGTTTGTTTTTCCTTCAACAAGGAAAGGGTCAGATGGGCTTTGTTCCTCGATTTTCTTTGCATTCAACACCAGAGTTACTTCAAATATCAAAACTGGTGGAAATATACTAAAATTCATAGTGCTAGAGCCAAAATATTTGATGCTGTGATTACCTAAATCGCGTTTTTGACCATCATTATGATTTTTTTTTCCATAGTCTCATGACACACCAGAATAATTCTAGTCTTGGAGTAGGTTGGTATTCAAGGTTTTGGTAAAGAGTGTAACATACTACAAATTATAAGTTGGTATTTTCAACAACCCGAGAAAACAACTAGTGTTAAAAAAGAATAAGTGATTCGTGGAAGTAAAGCAGACTATCCATCTTCCCATACTTTTGAAATAGCTTTGTTTTAGGCTGTGAAAGTAACGCCACCTGCAAATAAACTATTCTGTTCAGTCTTGCAAAACAGTAAGATCACCCGGACAGCAGAAACATTGATTTTCTGTACACATTCAAGTGAAATTTTGTGTATAAATTGCATTGAAATAATACAGCATCTAAGATGAGTACCAGTTGGTTGGCTACCTCAAACGTGACTTGCAGCAGCAACATGTATAACTGCAAATTGTTAGAGTGTTTTATATTAAAACGTGTTCAGCCATCTTTTTTTCAGTTTCTATTAATCATCAAAACGTAGTTAACATTCGCCAAAGAGTTCTCTCATGACCGAAACGTCACATCTCTGTTTGATTCCACTTTCAAGAGGTGCAGCATCAGATTTCAACACCAGATGAATACATAATTAAACATAAGGCTATTTCGAAACTCGAAAGATGAACTTTAAATAAAAACAAAATATTGTGTCGTTCTAGTAGTTTGAGAAAATATCTGTCTAATTAACCAAAATACTTAGCATATTGTATAACGTTATTTATTTATTTCTGCTACGTGCCACGTATAATCAAGACAGGTTACTCACGTATGTGTGCAATTATTTGGACACTTGAGTACGTTATAATGAAACGATTCTAAATAATTAAATCAGCAAGTTTCATGAAAATGACAACCAGTATAAAGTCGTGATGGAATCTCAAAGTATCCAAACTATATTTTGCATTGTAAGCTTCTCCTAGATAATGCACCAGAAGCTAATCACTTATGGAAAGCAAGCAAGAAGGAGTGGTGTCTTTTAATTAATACCCATAACATCCGAAACTTACAAAGGGTTATTTTGCAATAGAAATTACGCTGAAGAAAACTAATGCCAAAATACACAGTCACAAACATAACATGACCAAAAAGAGTGCACGAACATGGTGAAACTCCAAAATTAGTTCAAATAACAATTCATTTCTCTCTCAAAGAGTATATATGTAGGTCACTGGCGAGAACCTTTCTTGAGGTGTCGTGTATCATGTAAAGAGCATAACCAGAGTTAATTTACATCACTTTTAAAGAGTTTCTGGAAGGCGTTTTCACAGCTCCTTATTAAATATAAAAAGTTCAACTCAGTTTATCACATGAAATAGCCTTTGCTTTCTAATATAACATATTTCTTAGAAATATTTCTTTCCTAGGAGTCAGAAGTGCATTCACAACAATATTTCTAGAAATAGTACGGTTCCCTATACTTTTATAGACATTAATCTGATGTGATCCTGTCTGATTGCTTGAATGACAGCCAATATCCACGTAAATAACCAAGTCACGACATTACTATGGTAAAGCTCATTTTCACACGATAGAGGGAGTCAGTTTCATAATACTTGTATTTTATACCCATTTTATTCACTGCCTCCAATATCGTATAAAAACATAGTTTGAATTAGGTGGTTTTTCAGCTTCTATCACCTGTTTCTAACCTTGTTTTGACTTTTGAGACTTGAATGAAAGCAAGTTCCTTATTCCAGTCCTAATCGTATACAGAAATTGTACAGTTATGTCTCCATTTCTAAAACTTTGTCCACAGTTCAAGCAAAAGTTTGAAAGTTTTACTGCCAAATTGTTCACCATGTTTGCCGTTTGACTAGTCCTTAATCCAGCACATACAAAACAACTTGGATAGTATTATCGATCGGGTGTTACCAAACCTGAATGAACTACAACACCTGTTATTTTAAATGTTTATGTCTCAGAAAGCAATACAACTAGCATAGAAAACACATTGCAGATGTTTTATTCTAACTTAGCACTTTAAACCTTGTTCCTTTATATTTAACAATTTAAACCTGCTTTAAATATGTCAAAATGTTTCTTGTTCACGCATGGTGCTACTTCAATTCACTCATTAAACTTTTCATGAAGTTGTCCACAGAGATATCCTTGGATTATCGTACAGCCAAGCTTAAAATGACTTTGTCATGGAAAAGGTACATTGTTTTTTATTTCTGCATCTTCAGCCTTCAAATTCAAAACAGATGCTCACACTTATTTTTTAGAAGTTTGAACCTCTGCCTAGGTTCTCTTATGATGCTATCTGGTCTATATTTCTCATTAGTATGAATTATAAGACTATATCGACTCAGTAGAGGTTGCCACATGACGTGATCTTCTGTCCAAAACTTCTACATCGCAGACCATTAGGACTTTAAAAAAATAGCATCCGAGATCCACCTTAGCTGCTCCATTAATAAATTTCACCATTACATGTTAAGGTTTACTTGGTCTGCTGACCAGAGTAAATTGGCAGATTCAGTTATAACAAGAACACAAACTATGATGTAAAGCTTCTATATGCAATGAAACACAGAATTTAAAATATGGTGTGTCATTGGAATGAATGTATAAATATCTGCCAATGTTTGTTGGTCTTTTTAAGCCTTTCCATGATGCTTGTAATCAACAGTGAATGAGTAACTTTGTACTGACATATTAAATACTGAAGACAATTCAGCTTCTAAACTGAATAAAGTCTCTAGACTTTATACTATGTACAATAACATACATTATTGATTATATAATTCACTTTAGTATTATAACAACTCGGATATATAAGTTTATTTACTGATTTCATAACTACTGATCATTATATAGTTTACAAACTTTACATTTGTATCGCTGTTGCTAAAATGTTGGCTAATTTATGCTTTGCCAACTGCTAGTCTTAAGTTTCAAATCACTATTTCTCTATCGAACTTTATACAAGTAAGATAAAGTCTAAAACACATTCCAATTTAGGTTAAAGCTATCTACATTGGGTTGATAAAGGTAAAGTACAGTATAGCTTACTAACTGCACACAAGTATCATAAAAACTAAGCCGCAGTCCAACTCACCCAGCACTGGTATGATGATGAAATATATCTCAGTTTATGAAAGTTACACCAGTTAAATTGTAGTCCAGATAACTAAACTTGCTCAAAAAGAATAACAGTAAATTGTAAAAAAGTTCATATTTATATACTTAGAATTAATTTTAAATTAGTATGAAAACAGCTAAGCTATATTACAGTTTATAACATTCGCGTCTTAACAGATAAGACGTATTCCACTTTATAGAGCAAATATTTGTATTATAATACCTAAGATACCAGCACAACTAATGATTTTACATGGTTATAAAAAGTCTGAGACAAAGCCTTGTAGAATAACATTAAAGTCTTGTTATTTATTGGCTAAGACTCCGTACTACTAAGTAACTTTAAATGGTTATAATAACAGCTAATATAAAGCTTTATTTTTAAATAGTATACTGTTGTTATTTAATGGTTAAAACTTAGCACACTTGAATGCATTTACACGTATATAATGACAGTTCAGATGGATTGAACGTGACTGTTTGTGGTTAATGTAAAAAGCTGTAAAACTGAAGGTCCATGGCTCATGTCCCGTTCCTGCAAGGTTTCAGCCTGCACTTTGAAGCCATGAGTGTATTAAAAAGTGATGGTCAAATTCTAGTATTTGTTTATACTAAGTAGCCTAAGCGTTGACACTGGGTACTGTCAGATAGTTTCTTTCCTTCTAATCCATAAATTCCAAATTAAGTAGGACTAGTTCAGATAGCTTTTCTTCAGCTTAGCTTGAATATCTAAAGGAACCAACCATTACACAATGTTTGGATAACACGGAAGATATAGTGTACCTTACTAACTTTGGAAGAGTGTAATGTCATTTAGTACAGTGTACAGCTTATAAACTTTACAGAGTTATGGTAATGGATAAGCTTTACTGTTAACTTACTAATTACGTAATGATATGACAACAATTAACTTGCACTATAGCTTACTAGTTTTACGGGATAGGATTGTCATAACATCAAAGGTTCAACACAGCTTGCTAATTTTATATGAATATGGCAACAGCTAAGATTTGCTGAACTGTCTTGATTAAAATAACAACACAACTTTCCTAAATTCCATGTAAGTGCTCTAAATGTATTTATAATGTTCTTTGTGAATGGATGTCGAAAGGTCCTAAATGTGTACCATTTATTAAGGTGCGTGTTACATACAGTAATGACTGAAAGCTTATATTACTTTGGTTCTTCATCTGTGCATTCCCTGAAAGGAGAAAAGTAAGTCATTCTGAAGGGATGACACAGATATTTGTACAAAACTGTATAAGTTAGAGGGTTTCTCTTATGCAACTTAAAATTATGGTATATCACATTTGAACTGTCAATTTAATACTTCTGAAAATACAGTATAAAGCACAATTATTTTTGTCTTTGTCCTAAGAGGTCTCTGGTCTCAGTAAGCAGTTTGAGCCACAAATACTAAAACAACTGAATGATTCTCACAGATGAAACTGTATTTATTTATCCACTTGCATTTGGGACTTTTTATTTCTAGGCTTTTCAACATTACAATTATCATCTGTAGCAAATCTCCAGAATTTGTATCCTTTTACACACTTTTCAAAACTTTTATTTGTAATTAAATACTATAAAAGAGTTAAAATGTAACATTTTGGTACCATGGTCAGGACTTACTATTGCAGAGACTGCCTTGAATATACTCTTTTTTTCATGTGATGTTCTGGTACATGTAATGATCATTAATCATTGAAAAGCACTTGCTGAGACAACATGTTGCAGGGAAGAAGCTGTGAGGAAGTGCATATATGGTTTGAGAATACAACAAAGCCAAGGATAAGTTCTTCCTACATCCATAGATTTTGTGTGAAATGGTGAAAGCTATATATGTATACGTTCTCCCAACGTCGTCTTGACACCCATGTCGTTTCTTTATAATCGATTTGTACACAGCTGAATTTCTTTGGAGCAGACTACATACACAATATAGAGAGCTAGAATATCTAAAATAAAATTGCTAAGGAAGTGATTCTTGGTTCGACTGTTGATGATGATTGGAAATTTTTAGCAAACTGGATTATTTAGCAAAAATAAACGTAGAGGGATTTGGAGTCCTTTCTTTCTGAGCAAACAAGATAAGTTTAATGGTTTATGTTGCCTTAACTTCTCATAAACCAACACGCAACTTTTCAGTCACTTTGTAAGGTTCTGTTCCATAGTCTGGTTGGTGTATGTTATTCTTTCTGAAAAGCAATAAGAGTTGTGATCTAACGCAGCATAATAAAAGATTAAAGTAGGCTGCATAATTCTGACAAAATTTGTATTATATTGCTAGATTTTTTACTCTGAGTTATGTTTAATTTATCTGATGTCTTCGATTTTTCACGACTCCTAGTGACAAGCATAACATTTCGGACAGATTGCTGTGTTATGTTCGCAAAAGTAATTTTTGTGTGCCCACTATATTCAACTGAGTATATATACATGTGTTTTGCAGTCGACTACAGGAATAGGTAGATGACATTTAGAACAGAGCAAGCCATCTCTGTTCATTTATGTCTGATATTACTTTTACACTCGTGATATTGTTTGAGTTGATGCAACTCTTTAGCTAGCGCCTTGGGACTGAACAATGTAGCGAGCGTAATTAATGTGACGTTAGTTGCTATGGAAACTAGACCAATATACAGTCACGTCATGTACTGGAAGTACATGTTGGTTAATATGTGATGAGGACTGTCAAACGTGTGATGATGGATACGTACTACACAAGAGTATTTTCCATTATATAGTTGAACCATTTTATATATATTTAATTATGTGCACAAATGTAATACGTACACAAGAGTAGAAATGTTCAGGCTAATTATATTAAACCCATTCAGTTACAATGTTATAGTATTACTTGTATTTGGACTACACGACTATATTTTTTCATTTATCTGTAAATTCAGATACGATTTTTACTTATGTTCTCAGATTATATTTACATGTTGGGTTTCAGTGTTGTTTGACTTTTGGTATAAGGGCTGTTTCATTCAACTGTGATATGGAATCAGTCTTTCTTCTCTAGTGGACTCAGGCTTTGCTGAAGCTACCAGACACTATTTCTGAGATAGCAACTGGCCAGAGCTAGAAGGATTGTTACAAAACATTTCACAATTTAAAGGCCTTAAATCTTTCTAGGTTTTACATGCTCCGGCATTCATTAAACAATGTGTTGATTTACAACCTTTTTCTAAACCATCCATCTAGTTGTGCCTTTAACCCTACGTTACCTAGTGAATTCATTAAACAATGTGTTGATTTACACCTGTGCCCAACCTTTTTCTAAACCATCCATCTAGTTGTGCCTTTAACCCTACGTTACCTAGTGAATTCATTAAACAATGTGTTGACTTACATCCTTTTTCTAAACCATCCATCTAGTTGTGCCTTTAACCCTAACCTTCCCTTGTCTTGTAAATTACCCGATTACTTGTTGCACTACCGTGAATCATTTCGGTTCAACCTATCATCAGATACACAAGTAATAACACCTACAATGTATTGTTCAAGTTGTGACAGAAAAGAAGGGACCATTACTGGAAGATAGAATCTGACCAAAGTCGCTGTCCAGAGAAAGCGTCTAAACTTCTTGTAGAGGTCAACATTTGAATTATTCTACATGTTTTTCGCTCCTTCTGTCTTTTTTTATTTTCATGGGTTATTTTGTACTTTTAATTCATTTGTTGTTGTTTTTTCTAACTGTTTAACGATGTGCTTTATTTTAGTAATAAGTTTTGTTTTGTATTTTTATATCTCTCTTTATAAACTGTTAACTAGTTGGTTGTTATAATTATTATTATTTAATTTTCACTTTATGATTTTCTATTTTGTATTCTGACTTGATATATTTCACACATGATTTTACTCTTGTTGTTTCTACTTCTGTGAATGTGTAGATACAGCCGGGAAAGTTTTAATTCGATTTTGATCATATTTAGTACAAAGGTTGAGTGACACCAAGCACACTTAATTAACTCTGGGTGAATGTAATCCAGATGTGAAGATCATACAGAATGTCAACCACTTTAGTTATAATAATATACAATTTGGATTCTGAAAAACATAAAAATTTCAAAAAAAATTGAGATACAAAGAAAATCTTGGAACCTAGAAATATATTTCTGAGGGTAAAGAACCGTTTGGTGTATATTTCAGACTGGTTAATGTAAAAGTCAAAATGTTGTAGAGTAACGGTTTCTCTAACTGAGTGTAGGATTTGTTTTGAATTAAGCACAAACCTACACAATGGGCTATCTGTGCTCTGCCCACCACGGGTATCGAAACCCGGATTTTAGCGTGCAAGTCCGCAGACATACCGCTGAGCCACTGGGGGGCCTAAGTGAGTGACTTTCTGGTTTTGTTTAATTTTTGGAGTCTGATGGAGTTGTTTTTTTATTTGTAGCTTAGGTATTGATGCAATGCTGTCTCGTATGTCTCCTGAGGAAAACTTTTATATCAGCTTACAACCTGCAATTAACTTCTTAATTCGGCAGTAAGAGCTCATATAATATGTTCGAGCTTGAAAGACCATCAGACAAAAAAGAAGGAATTGATTGTCATAGGTAGAACAGCCAAGGCTTTCCCCCTTTCATAACTTGTATAAAATATAGGTACTTTTTTTTTCTAGATTTTTGTGCAGTTGTTCTGCGTATTGTTATGACATTTTCCTTACTTGGATGTTGAAAGATCATAAATACCGAAACGGATTTAATATTATTTTAATATTTATATTTGTTTGAGTTGAATATATGTTTAGAAATGCATGTGACATATTGTTAAATGTGTATTACTCAAGTTCTGCTTATTCTTTAAAGTTATACAAGATTCTCAAGTGTAAGTTGTTGTTGTTTTGAATTAAGCACAAAGCTACACAATGGGCTATCTGTGCTATGCCCAACACGGGTATCGAAACCCGAATTTTATCGTGTAAGTCCGCAGACATACCGCTGAGCCACTGGGGGGCCTCAAGTGTAAGAATCAACAATATATGTTTTACTAAAACATTAGCGTATCTTTAAATGTTGTTTCCAAGCGAGCTCTCGATAATTTCGCTTTAAAGCTTATAAATTGACATGTCCAGAGACAAGTGGTCAGCCTCATACTGTAAATCTCGAAAGCTATATTTGTGATTAACGCTTGTTAATTGGAAAACTGCAGAATTTGACCAGGAACATTTATAGATTTCGAACATTATAAACTTTTCAACTTCGAACATTACTGTTTCTACGAGGACGTTAGATATCTTTGTTGGTTAGAAGTGAGCTTGTAAACGGCGTAAGGCCAGCCAAGAATAAACAGCTAGCGACCTTAAGCGAAGTGTAAGAATATCAACTCAGAATTAATTCGCTTGTCGTGGACCTGGACGATCGATAAAATATTCAGTTCCAGACAAGATAGAAGCCTAAACATTATTTAAGCTCATGAAATGTTTGTAAATAAACTATTATTTGTAATAACCGTTATTATAAATTGTGTTGTTGTTTATATATTAAAATATATTTGTGTTAAAAAAGAAAATTGTATGTGTCAATTTTGTTAGCAAAAATCATAAATTAGATACATACTGATATTCTATTAGCTTCTTAGTTAAATTTTCCGGCTGTACATAACATAATAAATCAGAAATTGTCCGGGATAATACGTAACAAACACGTGCTAATACTTTTACTTAAATAATAGTGAAATGTAATGAGAACTTAAAACGTGTATCACTTAGCTTACATGCCGCACATAGATCCTTGTACAAAACTGGAATGTGTAGTGGCGTGTACAGCTTGGAATCATGGTACACCGCTCTTTGTCTTATTTCAAAAGTGCGGTGTGACATTACTGTTTTTGATTTAATCCTGTTCTGAACTTCTCGAGCCACATCACCCAGTTTCAGTTTAAATTGGTTTTTTTTTGTCTTCTTCCTTTGCTGTCTAAATTCGAATTTATCCTCTTTAATATATTTCTGAAATCTGGGTTTTTGTGAATAATTTAGGCATATCTGTTGGACTTCAATGTACTTGAATAAAAGACAGACATAAAAACTGCTAATGAACTTTCTACCTTATTAACTTTACAACTCTGTGGTAACGGATAATACACGGTGTAGATAACTAACTTTAAGCGTGTTAAAACAGCGGAGGTGTAGTGTAACTTAATAGCTTTAGGAGTGTTCAAATAGTGGAGGTATAGTGCAGCTTACTAACTTTAGGAGTGTTAAAATAGTGGAGATGTAGTGTAGCTTATTAATTTTAGGAATGTGATTATAATGGAGATATAGTGTAGCTTACTAACTTTAAGCGTGTTAAAACAGTGGAGATATTGTGTAACTTACTAACTTTAGGAGTGTGATAATCGCTAACATGATAATAGATAGATACGATAACAACTGAACTAGTTAACTAACTAATTTTGTAGTAGTATGAAACAGCTTATGCTATGGGAATAATAACAACTAACAAGCTAGTATTAAGCTAATTTTACATTGTTATTATAAATACTGAGGAACAGTGTAGTTTACTGAACTTACATTTCGATAGTCCCAATTGAAACACAGCTCGTTTTTTACAAATTTAAAATCGTGTGATAGCCCTTATGATATGGCATAGTTTATGAGCTTTCATTTAATATAACATCTAAGCTGCAGTTTAACTTACTGATTGGTGTTTTATGCTCATATCACAGTTTACAAACTTTCACATAACATAACAACTGAGCTGTAGTTTAACATACTGATTGGTCTCTTATACTAATATCCTCTGTTTTAATGTATAGCTTTAATGGCTTTTTATTTGATAGTTGAAGTTTGTGCAAAGTTACTAAAGGGTTATCTTCGTTAGCTGTCCCTAATTTACAAGTGATAGAAACCATTAGTGTTCAACATCAATCAACCCAAACTATTTATTACAAGTAGTGAGATTGGCAGTAACATTATAATACTCCCCCCCACACACAGCTGAAAGAGTGGGCATATTTGGGGACGAAATTTGAGCCCGTGATCCACAGATTGCGAGTCGCGTGCTTTAACCAACAGGCCATGGTATGCCCTTAATGGCTTTTATATGAAATGCTAAATGTAACTTCAAGAATCTAATAACAATATAATCTATAGCCATGTTAATTCAAATAACATAGAATTACCTGGACTAGCCTTGAAATTATGCCAATGAAAGACAATTTTTTTACTATTATCAGATTACACATATAAATATAAAACCAAAATATTTGTATTTAAATCTAAAATGCTTTAAGGTTACGCTGGGATGTGGTACGCAGTGTAGTGGTATTGGAAACTGGGTAACCCTATTCAATAACACATTAATTGTTCGTTAAAGTCTGTATTGTAATATCTACAACCAATCACCTCGATGAATGTCATCGTCGAATCATATTTATATTTGTTAGTGCACGTTTCGTTATCTTGATGAATAAATAGCCTTGCTTAGTTTTAGCAATCAATCGTATATACAAGTAATATAATATTCTAGCTACAGTCGTATTCAGAGTTTTTATAACTGTCCTATCGGCCGCTCAATCACTCTACTTTGTTCCACTAATAAGTTTCAAGTCCGGTGTAGTACACAGACAAGTGGTGTGTTGTATCCAATCATAACATCATGTTACCAATTAAAAATCAATAACCGGATTTCCTTTCTTGTGAAGGTATTTGTCTATCGGTATTCTTGTCATTTTCTGATCCTACGTTATTTCCTAGTATCATGACAAATCCACACGTATGTTTGGACACTAACTTGACGAACCAATGAGAAGGAATAAAGACGACCACTGGGTACACTGGACACAGAATAAAACTCTATGCGTTGTATGACACTGTGAAGTTAGACAGAAGTGGATACTGAAAACTAAACTAAATCTTGTGTTTATTTGTAGTTAAGCACAATGCTACACAATAGGAAATCAGTGCTCTGCACACCATGGTTATCGAAAACCGGTTTGGAGTTGTGTAAGTCCGTAGACGTTTCGCGTGTTACGGCGTTCGACTCGTAATTCGAGGGTCTCGGGTTCGAATTCCGCTCGCCCTTTCAGCCGTGGTATGTTATAATGTTACGGTCAATCCCACTATTCGTTTGTAAAAGAGTAGCCCAAGAGTGGGCGGTGGGTGGTGATGACTAGCTGCCTTCCCTCTAATCTTACACTGCTACAGTATGGACGGCTAGTGCAGATATCCTCGAGTTGCTTCGAGCGAAATTAAAAAAAACAAAAAACAAAACAAACAAACCACAAGGGGGCACTGACTAGTAATTAGCTTCATAATTTTAATAAAATGTAATTTAAACAAGAGATGGATTCAGAGTTTCTCTTAGGGAAAAGCAACTACTGCCAACTTCGTCCATAGTTTACGGTCGTCAGGTAACACACCCTATTTAGTCTTATCGACAGATGACACATTATAGCCAATTAGAATGGACAGGTGCAAATAGTAAGTTAGTACTATTATCGTCGTTAGGCCTGGCATGGCCGAGCGCGTTAAGGCGTGCACTCGTAATCCTAGGGTCGCGGGTGCGCGCCCGCGTCGCGCTAAAACATGCTCGTCCTCCCAGCCGTGGGGGTGTATAATGTGACGGTCAATCCCACTATTCGTTGGTAAAAGAGTAGCCCAAGAGTTGGCGGTGGGTGATGATGACTAGCTGCCTTACACTGCAAAATTAGGGACGGCTAGCACAGATAGCCCTCGAGTAGCTTTGTGCGAAATTCCAAAACAAACAAACAAACTATTATCGTCGGATAATCTTAAGAAATTTTTATCTAGTTTATAAACATATAACTTGTAGATAGTTCAATAATATACCTTGTAGATGTTTCATTATTCTGACTCCAGAAGTATATCATGCGTTTTTGCTTTTATACAAAATAACAAATCAAACTCAGGTACACACCACAATTATTCGGTAAAACATTTTATTTGGAAGATTTTGGACAGAATACGATCTTGTTCGTCCATGTACTGTATGAACATACAAATTAATATACAGTTTTACCCTCTGAACTATGTGCATCATCTCGACATTTTTTTACTTTAACAACAATAAATATATTTTTTGTTATTCCTTATCACACACATTACATTGCACAAATCTAATCGCAACCTTTGCCCTTATCAACTAAAAAACTTTTTTTTTTTTTAACAGACACCTACTGAACATCAATGCAATTACATTTCCCCTCTTTACCCTTTGGTACCTTAAAAGCTTCGTTATCACCCATCCTTTTGAATACAAACCTCAACGTTTCGCTTCTAACAAAAATTCGGATTAATTTGCTTTCTTTATTGCTCCAACACAGTTTCGTAATAATCACATAAGAAATACGTCACAGAAGATTAAAAAGAAGCCAAACAATCGACAAAGAGAAAACAATCAAAATATTTATATAGAAGTTACGAAGTTTATTGCTGTACGAAAATTCTATTATGCGTAAATAGTGAAAGTTTACAAGTCGAATTTTTTTGTCTTGGAAGAAGTAAACGGTATCAACATCAGATTTCAAAAATCAAATAATTTTGCTTTGTTTATTCTTGATATGTTCGGGAAACTGACAGGAAATACCTTAATGGCGATTGGTAATTATTTTTATACAATAATTTGTTTACTTCTCAAACGGTAAAATTGGGCCTAAGTTATAAAGTAATAAGCGTGTTTACAAAACGTTTTAAAAACAATACGTCGTAATGCATTACGACCCACACACGTTTCTGTAGTGGGATATAAGACAAATGGTATTTCTCGGGTAATATACCAAAAGTAACCGTTCTTTATCTCTTCTTTTCAGCAACTGTGTTTCAAGTATGTGACTTTTCAGCTTGAGCAAAATCTATTCAGGGATTTCGCAACTAACTACTGTAGAATGAAATTCAAGATAACAGAATTGCCCGAACGATTTGACTGCAAAGCACCAACAAGAAAAAATAAGAACCAGTTCTGAAAATGTTTTTCTCTCCCCGAAGGGTAACATATACAAAGAAAGTGCTAAATTATTAATTTTGAACGCTATTTTCTGTATTACCCTGTATATGTTTCTGTAAACAAATAATTATTTACCTTCCACCAAGATGGTAACATTAAGGAAATATCAGTTTCATAAAAAAATGTTTGAGCTCGTGTAAGCGGTACTGGTCAGTAGTAACTATACGTTCACAGGGAATATCGTGAAAATTGCATGTAAAGATGGTTACTAAATCATTTAAATCTTTCATTATCCTGCAGTTTCTCAGTGGTAGGTGGCTCCCGTAGCTTAGGTTTCATCAAAATGGCCTTTTATAAAGTAAAACAAATAGTTAAAGATTACGTAACTTTCTATCGCTTGTTAGTTGTTTCCGAACCTAAGGGTAATAATAAAATAAGCTAAAATGGAAATTGACATTGTTGCAGGTGAAATGCTCTTACATTACCACATATCACGTACTTTGACAATGTTGGAAACCAAGCGTTCTATTTCAGTGACGAACATCTGTTTAGTTAGCGTATTATATTCATTCATTAAGAAATACCCCTCATTAAATCACCCTGTATTTCGTCTTAACCGCGTTACACCCAGACTACGCAATTATACTTGAAATACATACAACAAAATTTTTACGAACTCAAAATTTATCCCTCAAACAACTAAATACAAATCTAATTATGTTAATCTCAACAGAATTAATTTACATTTCACATGTATAAGTTTGTTTTAACACTACGATGCGGAAGTAAACCTTAAAAATAAAACAGTTTTATGCGTTAAACAAAATGTATTTACGAAGAGAAACGAAAGATTGAACTATAAAATACCTTTCAGCTTAGCATTCCAACCAATAACCCTTTGTAGTCATCTCTAATCACAAAAACACAATCTTTCTGACGTAAGTTTTTAGACATTCTGTATCATATTAGGAAATTAATATAATAATATCAAACAGAACGATTAAAAAGATTTATTGATTGTTAAATAGGCTTAGTTAATTCATGATAAAAACGACAACAAATAAGTGTAATAGCAGAAAAAAATCACTTCAGGAAAGCAAATGAAAATGATTGCGAGTTCCTGATGTAGAAAAATCTCACAGCTTGCCTTGTTTTTGTTATTAACAGCAAACCTACACATTTGGGTTATCTGTAATATGCCTCGAAATCCGATGTTTAGCGGTAAAACCTCTGAGCCTTACAGCAAAATGTCTACGGATTTACATATAGCCCAAAGTGTAGTCTTATGCCTTACTTTAAAACAAACCATGGCTCGGCATGGCCAGGTGGGTTAAGGCGTTCGACTCGTAATCTGAGGGTCGCGGGTTCGAATCTCTGTCATATCAAACACGCTCGCCCTTTCAGCTGTGGGGACGCTATAATGTTACGGTCAATCCCACTATTCGTTGCTAGCCCAAAAGTTGGTGGTGGCTGGTGATGACTAGCTGCCTTCCCTCTAGTCTTACACTGCTAAATTAGGGACGGCTAGTGCAGATAGCCCCTGTGTAGCTTTGCGCGAAATTAAAAACACAAACAAGCAAAACAAACTGAAAACCTTCAGAATTACCGCTGAGCCACATGGGGGCGACCCTAGGACTTACCTAAATAAATTAAACTCCATACACTAAAGCACTATAATACATAAAGATTACAAATGGATAAATTTTCTATTATCTTAGATTTTTTTTTTAATTAAGTAAAGAAGACAATTCTATTTTAACAGAAATATTTACTTTCCAAGTATTGCACTTCTTGAGCCGTTTTTATCAATATATTTGTAAGCAAAATTATATAAAATGTTATAAACTGACCGTTAAGTTTGAAAATTTTCTTTACATTAAAAAATTGACACATTTTTGGTATGGTATTTTCCAAGTTTCTGTGAAAACAAATGTGTCAAAAGTCACAACAAGCTATCTGCTGAGTCTAGCGAGAGGAATATAACCTCTGATTTTAGTGTTTTAAGTCCGTAGACTTACCGCTGTACCAATCGGTGACCCTCTGAAAGGAAATATAAAACAATCTTATGGAAAATGTTATGCTTTCACAACAAGGGTAATACAATTTTGACACCAAAAAAAAATGCTTTCTATGGAAAAACAAAACAAAATATTACCGAATCAAATCGTACTTGTATGTGTGTTACGATATTTACATGGTGAACTGATTTTGTTATGTAGAATTCTCAACACTTGAACCTGCAAGAAGTTGCCGAGAAGCGCTTGCAAGCGAACACACAGTCAGAAAATCTCGCACAATCTGCCATAAAGAGGAAGCTGGGGAATATCAGACTATTACAGAACATAAAACAGGGACATTTTGAAGATGCTATCATAAAAATAAGCGTCAAATCTACTGAGAAAGTAGACTCGAAAGCAACACAAATTAAGTTGCAGGACGATCCACTAAGCCAGCATAAAAGCTCCCAGTATCTACTACCTACTGACTCTGTACCTTCTGAATACCTTAAGAGTTTTGTGTTTCTTTCTTTCCTTCGCTCCAACCCATCGTACCGACACTTTCCACGGGACACCAGTTTGCAAAACTCTTGCATTAGGTGAAAGAAAGTGACATAAGACGTGATATAAGTTAATGTAAAGTATATATATATATATGAAAGTGAATTAGAAAACTAATGTAAAGGAAGATCAAATTCTGGAATATTAATTTCAACATTAAACTAATGATTAGCTCAATGATCAAATTTAACTCACTTAAGAACATGTTTCAAGCTATTGTGGTGAAGTGACATGGACTGATAATGTGCATAATAAGTTAATAATCGGAAACAATTGTTAATTTCGTACAAACTTAACTTCTACGTATTCAATGATTTTAAAATGATAAGTTTATTTTTTCTGTAAAGATCTGGAACGGTTAGTTAAGTGACAGCTTTCTACAATTTCGTTTAAAACACGAGTCTTATCTTCCAAGTCATGAGGTACAGCTTAATTTATAAGTAAATATGGTTTTATTAATAAATGAAGTATCTTATAAGTTCTTAAATTAACTTGGATAACCGAAAAATCTACTGATTTGTCCGTATGTTATCAAATAACATGTTTAAGTATAATTCAGAACCTCTGCTATTAACTTCAGATTTGGGTACCTAGCAGGAATATTGGTTTCTGGTTCGAATATAAGTTATTAACATTTGCCTTCACTATCGAAAAGTTATCACTGACATTAAATAACCTTTAACATTTTATAACTATTAATATTATAAACTCTGGCACTTGATACATAAAAAACATTACCTTGGATATGAAAATCTACCAACAGTTTGAACCTTTACAGTTTACTACTTATTAAACATTGTCATGGTCAGGTGTACGCAACAGTTATATAACCTTATAACATTTGTTTTATAATTAACAACATTACCTCCGATCGTGGAAACGTTTTCAACAATATAAGAATCAGACATTTGGTACTTAACACTGGTGTTGTTAAATAGCAGCAGTGTTTGACACTTACAAACAGTGTTCGATAGTTAATATCTAGCTGGAAAGCGTTTCAGTCTCTGACAAAGTTAAATTTCAATGACTTCAGAGTCTGAGATGCAAAACCAATGCAGCTTTCAATTCTAGTTTATAAAAAAATCTTGCTTCTTCGGAAAACGCCACTAAAAGCAGTTACAGAAACCATGCTATTATAAATTAACACTATAAATTAAGCAAGTAATATGTTTTTGGTAGTGCAGTGTTAATAACAGATCGATAACTCGGAGAACATTGTATACCATAATTCACCTTTTGGAGACGTAAGTCTAGTAATGACTCCTCTGTTATAATATTTTATAAGAATATAAAATAGAATCAAGAATATAGAATCAAAAATCTAAGAATAATATTACTTTTAACCTCTTCACTGTTTGATGATAATGCAAAACGAATTTAGGCTTATGCATCCTCTGCCTCTGTTCCCTAGCAATAACAAAACTTGTGCTGCAATTCCACGCCCCCTATTGGAACATACTCCAACACGGAAATGAAATATTTTGAAACTTGATAACTGCAATACGATACATGAGACGACTTGAAGGAGACAGTACCTACATCAGCTCCTGGAATGGAGTACAGGAGACAGCTTCAACTATACCTACCTGAAAGAACAAGTTATTCTATTTCCTTTTTGCAGAATTGTAAGAGTAATAATATCCGCTCTACATACCAGAATTATTATAGAGAAGATATACCTCATATAACCCATGTAACATTCAATATGGATGGCAACATCTATATTACATTCTTGAAAATGAATAAGTAACTGAAGTGCAATGTACGTTACAATCACCTGCCCATTAAATACCAATAAAATAATACAGGACAGAGCCAATTAGGTTATTAACAAGCAGATAAAAATCTTCCACTACAATACACGTGATACGTTGTTTATCACAATACTTATCACCCACTCGCAAATAAAAGTCCCCAAATTATCTATCTACAGTACAGTACACGTGATAGCAACCAAACACAACACTGTTTTAGCTGTATGTCATATGAGTCAGCTCCTACTGTACCTACCTGCAGACAGTACACGTGGTAACATCCACACACCCACACTATTCCAGCTGTATATTACATAAGACGACCCCCACCTTACATACCTGCCATACATGTGGTAACATCCACACACTCACACTATTCCAGCTGTATGTTACATAAGACGACCCCCACCTTACATACCTGCCATACATGTGGTAACATCCACACACCCACACTATTCCAGCTGTATGTTACATAAGACGACCCCCACCTTACATACCTGCCATACATGTGGTAACATCCACACACCCACACTATTCCAGCTGTATGTTACATAAGACGACCCCCACCTTACATACCTGCCATACATGTGGTAACATCCACACACCCACACTATTCCAGCTGTATGTTACATAAGACGACCCCCACCTTACATACCTGCCATACATGTGGTAACATCCACACACCCACACTATTCCAGCTGTATGTTACATAAGACGACCCCCACCTTACATACCTGCCATACATGTGGTAACATCCACACACCCACACTATTCCAGCTGTATGTTACATAAGACGACCCCACCTTACATACCTGCCATACATGTGGTAACATCCACACACCCACACTATTCCAGCTGTATGTCACATAAGACGACCCCACCTTACATACCTGCCATACACGTGGTAACATCCACACACACTCTTCCAGTTGTATATTATGTGAAACAGTCCCTGCGTTATCTACCTACAACACAGTACAGTTCCAACTATATGTTACATGAGCCAGTCTCCATCTTACACATGTGATTCTGCGCTCTCCATTCCAGGAATACAAAGTAGGAAACATCCACATTGCAAAAAACAAGCCCCCAAAATAACAAGCTGAAATCATGTACATTACATGAAAAATCCTCATACCGTTTCATTGCAGTACAGCAATTCAACTATCACTTAATTTTCACACTATTGCACGCCAGATAAAATAACAAAACTAGCTAGCTACCTGCAACTTAACAAGAATAACTTTTTACTGGCTCCTCGTACTGCTCATGTTTTAGAACTTTATAAGAAACAGTCCCCAGAGACTGTAGGCAATAATTTTTTTAGGTAAGCTATTTTCAAATGTCGCTTCTCTGAATATTCTTGATTTCATGTCGTGAATTCAGTTTTGAATCATATCGTATTTCCCGAAGGACCTGCGAACTTAATAATTTACTTTGAAATGTCGTTCTGAATTACATTTAATTATTCATTCTGACTTACATGTTAGAGTATAACTAACATATAATAACAACATTATATTCAAAACGAAGAATATTAACCTTAGACGGTTATCTTCACATCTCTGAAAAACTTTCTTTAAAACTGCTAGGGAATATTTCAATAAACCTTCCAACAATCAAGCGTCTTGTATAAAGATATGCAAAATAGCAATCAATATTTGGAAAAATACTTGTGACTTTATATACGATTTAGGTTTTTCACCCTATTATGAAATTCACGACTGCTCCATGGACATCACTTACTGTTACAATATATTGATGTTTGGTGACACATACATACATATATAATAGACTGTAAAATAACGATGTATATATTATGTTATTCATGACTTACGCAGATATTTTATGTACAAACATTTCAAGTTCGCTCTCCGAAGACCCAACTCGTAGATGGCTGTTCATCGTACCAGTTGGTTGATATTTCTTCTAATTTCTTAATATATGTATAAATATGCCGACTGTGGTACATTAAAGTAACTCTATATACATACCAAAACATGAAAGAAGTAGTGATAACTGAAGTGGTACAATTAACTTGTCAATATTATTCTTTGGCTGAATATATACACTGTATGATTAATGCTAAGCAGAGCTCCTTAGTACATTTGTTTAGTTTTCAAATAGTCTGGTCTTTCCTTGCTTTCGTACCGACGCAGACGTTACGAATATATCATGATACAAAAAAGTTACTCATACTTCTTCCTTTTTCTATTATCCTTAAAAACTAGACGAGTGGCTGTTTGAACAAAGTTCTCTAGCGATATTGGCTCACCTGCAGAACTTGTTTAAACAAAGTTCTCTAGCGATATTGGCTCACCTGCAGAACTTGTTTAAACAAAGTTCTCTAGCGATATTGGCTCACCTGCAGAACTTGTTGAAACAAAGTTCTCTAGCGATATTGGCTCACCTGTAGAACTTGTTTAAACAAAGTTCTCTAGCGATATTGGCTCACCTGCAGAACTTGTTGAAACAAAGTTCTCTAGCGATATTGGCTCACCTGCAGAACTTGTTTTGACATCACTTTACCCTCTGTGACATTTCACTGTGTACAAAACATTAACACAACTTTCTGCCTTCAGCTAAGTAAAAAGAAGTAATCGGAAAAGATCTGCCTTTCGCGTATAAAAAAGTTAATTTCAATACCTTTGTTTACAAGAAATGCTAAGTAAATAACCAGCAACACACGACTCACAACACTGTCAAAAAATACAGGAAAACAAACATTTTCCACACTAATGTTTAAATAAAGTTTCATAGATAGTTAAGTATAATTATTATTAAAGTTTTCGTGGGACAGGATAATGTTTTTAATTATTTACATAATTAATTACAGTTATTTTTCCTTTTGTACCAAAAACATGAGGACAAATAAACATTGACAGTATGAACACTCGACGATCAACGTTCCAAGGGACTATTTGTCTAAACGAAAGTATTTAATCCATAACTGGATTTCAGTAGAAAAAAAAATTTTTCGACATGAAGCAGAATTTTCAAATTTGGTCCCTTGTACCTCTCTCTATACGGGATCGTTGTTTAATGAATATTAAATTAGTACGAAACCTTTGAGTGAAAATCGCAAGTGTATATAGTAATTGGTATATAAATATATCTTTGCCGATAACAACCTTCAAACAAAACGGTTGTCAAATATTTGGGAGCATCAGGAACTTTGTTCTGAGTTTTAATATTATTTGTAATTTAAAGAAAGCCAACGTATAAAGCACTTATATCTTTTTGCTCCCCCACTATCAGTGTTTCAGGCTCTTTCAGTTAAGTGTCATTAAGCTCTTAGAATCGAGTGCTGATAACGAACATAAAACATGTTACATTCAAAACATGAGAATGGACATTCAGTCATGATTCAACTGGAGTACTTTGTTCTTCGTCCTCGCTTAATTTGTCTTTCAAATAACTGGACACAGGGTAAGGCTGACCATTTTCCGTGAGTGACGTCATAAGTTCTTCAGCACTAACCGGGGCCAATTTCACATTGGGAGGAGATAAGGGAGAGTACAGGTCAAAGTCGTAAAGTGCCATATCTATATCACCAAATATTTCATCCCCAGAACTAGAGCTGGACGTGGCCCCGGGGGTTGGGCTTGGAGAAGAAGTTGTGTAACGGAAGTTCAGAGTTGGCAGTTCTGACGTAGGGCTGCTTGTAGCAGGAAGGAGCACATGTAAGGACGTCTCCGGGTTACTGGATGATTCGCTAGGTGTTTGTACAGTTTCAGCCACGCTGTCAGCTGCAGAGCTGCTTGTGTTTCTTTCAGCAAACTGACAATCTCCAGAGGAGTCAAACGCCGGTTCTGGTGGCAGAACGCTAGTGGATGTACTGGTTGATAGGGAACTGAAGTTCAATACTGAGCTCCAGTTCAAACTGGTCAGTCTGTCACTGTCGTCATTCCATAAGGCACCGGAATCAAGACGATCGCACCCTGTCTTTACAAAAGGCGTTATTCTTCCGGATGCAGAGTCGAACTCCATCAGGTATCTGTCGTATTCCTCACTCAAGTCGTCACCATTCTGCTTGTAAACTCCTTCTGCTAAAGTACACGGCTTAGAAGCATAGCTATTTTCTACGGAGCTAGTCTGTGGCTTATGATTAAGCCGTTCTTCAGCCTGAGATGGTGACTTATACTGGTAAGTGTTCAGTAAGGACTTCAATGGGTAGCTACTATCAGCATCAGGGTTAGGCTGCTCCGTGTCAGAAAGGCATCTTTGGATGGGTTTGGAATCCACGGCAGAGTTTAATGTGTTTCCCGAATACCCTTCAAACGTAGTTTGGCTCGGAACAGGAGGTGGGTCGAGGGTCATGACCTGCGGATTTAGAGGTGCCAAGAACAAGTGATTATTAGGAGCATAGTTCATTTTTATCCCTTCCTGTTCACATTCTCTTTGGATTTCACGTAGAGTATTATAGATGAGAACGGACCGTCTCAGACTAAGAGTCTGTCGAAGTCTGTTCAGTTTACAAACACTAATATTAAACACTGACTGACGCTGGGTGATATATAGTGAGGTGGGCGTTTCACACTCTTTGCCGTCTTCATACTTCCGTTTGACACCGCGAGCTTGGGAATCACACAACATGTTATCTTCATCTACATCGAGGGTTTTCTAGAAAAGACAGAAAAAAAAACAATTAATTATTTTATTTATGCATCCTAATTAATCATCATCTGTAACAAAATAAATACACACGAAACATTCAGTATGAAATCATTTCTTTCTTTATCAAATCTCAGTTTACAAATGATATGTTTAAAGGTAATACCATCCAATAAAGCTGGAAAGATTTGTGTTAAACATATTAAACGTATATGGTTTAATAGCAAAGAAATAAAAAATGATATTTAGTCCAATTTGTGAAAATTTAAAGAGTAAAGTTTCAGTTTTAAGATAAGAACAATGAGCGATAGAATGTTTGTTTGTTTGTTTCTTCAATTTCACGCAAAGTTACACGAGGTCTATCTGCGCTAGCCGTCCCTAATTTGGCTGTGTAAAACTAGAAGGAAGGAAGCTAGTCATTACCACCCACCACCAACTTTTGGGCTACTATTTACTAACGAATAGTGTGATTGACCGTCACTTTATAACGCCCCCACGAGTGACGGGCGAGCATGGTTGGTACGATGAGGATTCGAACCCGTGACCCCAAGATTACGAGTCTCGTACCTTAACCACCTGGCCATGCTGAGCTTAAAATTAAGTTCAAATATAACATGTATCTCTGACTAACTACTGAACTAATATTTGTCTGTTTATTAAAGGATCTGTCTGCAGACTCATAATTAATAATGAATAAGCTTAGCGTAAAATATATTTAACAATACAATCTACGGTTAGTCTAATTGGTAACCAGTTCCAATCGCTTTCTCGCAAACAAATTGTATGATGGTAGGTTAATAACGAGCAAACGCCTCAGATGTATAAAATATGCTTTTGTGCTTCTGTAAAAAATAAACAACTTTACATTAAACAAAAACAGTTAGAAACAAAGTGAAACATCAGCTGATTTGAAGACATGTGATTGTAATTTCCAACTAAATGAACTTTCGTCAGTTTAACTACTGAGCACTCTCACTCACTTTTTCGCAAACAAACTATGAATAAAAAACACACCAGAGATAATTTTGTATGTGTTATCATAAAGATTAAATAAGTTTATTTGAACAAAATAGTTATTATTCATGACTAGATGGTACGATTCATATTTATAACATCATATTGAACAGTTATTTGTTTTTAAACGTCAGACACGTGAAGAATAGTAAGTACTGTCCAGATGTTGCATATCATTAGCTTATACAGATACAGTGAAACAGTCATTTGATTATAATTTTAACCAAACGCTACTTCAAAGTTACACATAAGAGACATTAATAAAGACAAGTTTCAACTTTTTTTTTACTATTACAAAACTAAGCGCAATATTCAAAGTAATTATAACTTTCAGCTGTATCTTCCACTCTCAAAAGATAAATCTCGATTTTTAATGTATTTTATCCTGAAAGTCAAGAGACTATTAGAGATAAAACAGTTTTCGTTTGAAATATGCATTATAGTTTCAGTTTTCGACAAATTCAAAATATACAAATTTATCTTGCCTGTATGAACCAATCGTACAAAGTGACTTGAATGCATAAGAAAAAAAATAAATAAATCGATGATGTCACGTGCAGTACCTGACCAATCGAGAGCCAGTCTACCCTGCTAAAATTAGAGTAGCATACATGCTCCTAAAATAAGAAAGAAAGGTTAAACGTTGCTGAAGGAAATTGATTGCTGAAGTTTCGTTGGTTTAGTGAGAATATGTACAATAATAGATACTTCTGAACAGTTTCTAAATTATAGTCTTCAATCTGAGGTCCTTATGAATGTAATGAAATTAACTTCACAATAACATCGCAATATTTCAGAAGAGGATAAAATATATCATTTTCCGGATACATGAGGTGTATTGAGTGAAACACAATTTCACACTAGTTTCTCCACCTTCGAAGTGTTACTGGGGGATTTGAAAGTGAATCCTGTTTTACCAGATTCAGAAAACAAAACTCTGAGAATGTTGAAACAAATACAACTAGTAGAGATTTATCAGTCCTAAACAGCTATATTGTGGGGAAAAACCATATAACTGAACAAAAGAACGTGAAACTACTATATGTCTAAGTGAACTAACCGTTACAAAATTGATATACAGAACAAGGTAGTGAAATACGAGTAAATACAGAACTCACTTCGACAGGAGAGGGAAAATCAGATATCTGTTGAAGTTGAAGAAGGATAACATAATATCAGACCAGAGGGTTTGAATATCGGTGTCATGCACATAAAATCCAGGAATACAACATTTTTGTTAGGCATAAAGTATTGAATATCGCTAGTGACAATCAGGAATTATTAAGTGTTTTCATCAAATTCACATTTTGATGACGACTTTCGCATAACCAGGTTTGACGTTGTTAATTTGTTGAATATCATGGAAAACTACTCGAAGGCTATCTGGGCTAGCCGTCCATAATTTAGGAATGATAGACCAGAGGGAAGGCAGCTAGTCATCACCATCCACCGACAACTCTTTAGCTACTCCAATCGAATAATGGGATTGATCTTTGCATAATAACAACTCCATGACTGAAAAGACGAGCATGATTGGTGAGGGAATTCTAACCCAAAGGTTGCAAGTCGGGTGCCATGCCAGGTTGCTTTAACGTTGATTCAGTTTACAAAGTATTCACTAAGAAGAAATCATACTGAAATACAGTTTATTCAGAAGATAATACGGTAAACGGAGTATCTAAATATGGTTTTCGAAAGTAATACCATTTGTAGCAAAATAATGTCACTTCAGTAAGTACATTAACAATCTTATAAATGGAGCTAGTAATGGTTCTACATTAGCTAACCTCTTCATAATGAGAAACTAAATGGTTAGATATACAAATGAAAGCAATCTATTATAATACAGACATTACACAGGTGAATAACACTAGAAACATATCTTCTCTATATAACAAGTGAAAGTTTCTTTTGTTGACATTTCTCAGCATCATACTATGAAGCTTCTTTTTGGGCACAAAGGTGATTGTACTATAAGTTGGATACTTCACTTCAGCAAAGTCAGAATACCTTTGATAGGAGTTAAATAATTTACATCACAGAGATCCGAAGGGGTGTTGTTCAGAAAATTGAACGTAAAAATAATTACTCATGTAGGCCTAACGTACATACAGGTCGTTATATTAAATAAAAAGTGACGTGTGTGATGTTATATTAGGGATATAAGCCGATGACATTTTGAGGTGTGTTTCTAATCATCCTGGAGATCTGTGTTATTGTAACCCATAATTAAAGCTTTCTAATATTTTGAAAAATCACATGAAAATTCTCATAATAATAATATAATCCTTATTATAAGCGAAACTTGATAAAATAGTCAAATAAAAAGTGGAATTAATGGCGGGAATTTTTCGAAACATTGATCTGTCTATCAAACAAAAACATCTGAGTTGACTCGATAAAGTTAACAACTCTACTGTTCAAAGTTTTAACGTCCTAGAAATATTACTGAAGCATAACTTAAGTGGATCAACAACCACAATACGTAAAATAAAAATACAGAAAATAATAAGTTGTTGTTTGTTATTAAGCCCAAAGCTACACAAAGGGCTACATGTGCTCTTTCCTACCAGAGGTATCGAAACCCGGTGTATAAATTTGAAATAACATACACAGAATAGACCGACTAGGGTTTCTTCCTATATCTAGTCGAAGGTTTCTAGTGATGATTTTAGTATGTTAGGTAAAGATTTGCAATTCAGGACAAGAAAAGGCTTGAGGTTCAGTCGCCCCCCCCCCAACTGTCTTACATTTGCAGTTGAATAGTTTGAAGAGAAGATTACTCTCTTCGTGGATTCTACCTTGATGTAATACTGCATGTCATATCACGTGACGGCACAGTTTTAAAATGAATTTCCAACCCTTTCCATTTCGAGAAGAAAAGGCCTAAACAGATAGTGTTGTTGCACATGCATGAAAGGGTTTAAGCTAAAGGTGCCGGAAAATAACATACACGCACACGCCATTTGTACACCCTAACAAAATCTTGAATAGAAATATAAAATGGACGAACTAAGAACTTTACTATTATATGACCTCACTGAACTTTATAGCGACAACCTGATAAAATGAGTGAAGCCCTAAAGGTTTCTACCGAAAACGAACATTGTTATACATTGTTGCATTTGCACCTGTAAACGCTCTTACACATTGTAGTCACCTCGTGTGCCAACAAACCTACATCTTGTAATTATTCAGATGTAACGCAAATAAACACGTCACTGTCTAAAATCACTGAAAGGCGCGTACGTAAACAACTAATCACTTATTAATCATATACGTTAATGCACCAAAAGCACACAGAAACGTCTAGAGGACTGACTGTTCACGACCTATGGTAACAATTTGACTATTCAATCCCAATGACCTTTAACTACAAAGATTAACGAAAGCCTTGACCCGCTTATTGTGATGTCACAGCATTCTTTGAGAGAAGTTAGACATCCATTTTTGTTTGTATTTGTTTTATCGGCTAAATCTTGCGAACACTTTATTTTATTAACTTTGAGGTGTATTACGTACTGCAGTGGTTGTCCGTGATTCCAGGATGGAGTGGTAATACAAACAATGGGGCTATTAAAACAAAAGTGTCGCTTCTGGGTAAACCATGGTGGCGAAAAAAATGGACGTAAGTGACGTTAAAGTATAAGTCATCCATAACAAGAGGTGAAATAAAAAAATGTTCTTCTATTTGTCTCATTACTGGAACGATTCTCGAAATGTGTAAAGCGATTATAGGAGTGCGAAGAAAGGTTATCTTCAAATCTGTTCGTTGTAACTTATTTCAGCTTTTTCTGTGCATTTAAAACGGTGGGACTTTTAACAATGTACGCAGTGTAAGACTAAAGGGAAGGCAGCCAGTCATCACCACTCATCGCCAACTCTTGGACTACTCTTTTATCAACGAATTAGTGGGATTGACCGTCACATTATAATGCCCCCACGGCTGATAGGGCGAGCATGTTTGGTACGACGGAGATTCGAAGCCACGACCTACTGACAGTTTCAAACCGACATCATACTTGATGTTGACCGTTGACGAAAGCGATGAGACGAAAGACACGTGATAATTATTTCAACATTATAGG
Organism: Carcinoscorpius rotundicauda; assembly: GCA_011833715.1. Classification (NCBI taxonomy): domain Eukaryota; kingdom Metazoa; phylum Arthropoda; class Merostomata; order Xiphosura; family Limulidae; genus Carcinoscorpius; species Carcinoscorpius rotundicauda. The sequence continues at coordinate 74,986,343 of CM022396.1, read as the reverse complement.
TTTTCGTCGAAATCATATCCAGTTTTCGCTAATCTCAATATTGAGCTTGAAAATGATAAAAACGTCAGCATTTTGTTTGAATAGGTAGGAGCAACATACATATTATGTTTAAGGATGAAAATGTAGGTAAAGTCGCTTGAACCTACAAGAGTAAGCGTGTCATAAGTTCTGTTTTGTTTTGTTAATTTGTTTGTTGTTAAATAAATCTATCTGCGCTTCGCTCACCGCAATACTGAAATATATTGTTTTTTTATCTTTATAAGCTTGCAAACTTGCCAAAGAGCTTTCAGTGGCACCGAGGTTTTATCAGCAGTTTATGAAATAGACACACACAAATTAGTTTGTTTCTTTGTTTAAGAATTTTGCGCAAAGCTACTCGAGGGCTATCTGCGCTAGCCGTTCCTAATTTAGCAGAGTAAGACTAGAGGGAAGGAAGCTAGTCATCACAACCCACCGCCAACTCTTAGGCTACTCTTTTACCAACGAATATTGGGATTGATCGTCACATTATAACGCCCCCACGGCTGGAAAGGCGATCATTTTAGGTGCAAGGGGGACACGAATCCACGACTCTTAGATTACGAGTCGCACGCCTTAACCCACCTATCCATGCCGGGCCACAAAAATTAGTAAACGGTATATTACATTCTGATATCATATGCAGTCATTTAGTGGGTTCATATATTAGGATATTACAATTAGAGTAATGAATTAAATGTTAGTTGGTATCTATAAAATGCTGTATTATTCTTGAATTAATATTAATCAATATTTGATCGTGTATTTTACCAGTTTTTATCTGAGACGAGTGGAACGCGAGAACTATTTGCCTGATTTCAAATATCACTTCTGTTGAACTAAAGCTATCATGTTTGAAAATGTGTAAACAATCATTATGATTCAATGAATTCAGACCAATATTCAATTAGATAGGGAAAAAAACTCATTAAGTTACAAGAATTCTGAGAACCCATGAGTGAAGGCAAAAGGGAATATTATAATATGTCAACCACACAATATTTACCATATACACTCTCAACGAAGCTTTTTGACCAATATCAGGGTTCATCAAATCGGTTAGAATACAATAAATATGGTAGGCACTATACAAATGTCACGTAATATCAAATTAAACAAAATTTGGTTGCATTCATAAAATTATGAATACTTGAGCATCCGCATCTCACTCTTCTAATTTCTATTTCTTTGATTATTTTGTTAATTAGTTATTCTTCATATGGGAATGATAGACGATGTATCCCCACTGAATTTTGGTCCTACTTCCTCAGTCACCTCCAAAACTTAGGGTACATTTTATATCCCACATTATGGTCTGTATCTCAGGGAAGCTTTCGATTGGTGCACTATTTTTTATTTTTGTTTAGGCTTATTTTGTTCATTAGCAAATAGTATTAGTCAGAGAATTGGATATCCTGTTTTTAACGCAGTCCTTCTTTTTGACATATTTATATATATATCTACGTCCAAAATCAAAAGTTAATAAAACACTGCGACAGCTGCTCTGTTCCTAATATTAATTTTTACAAAATAGAAACACTGGAAATTGAAGAGTCTGACCCAATAATGTGCCACTGGAATTGTAAGAACTAAAGTAGTACAATAATTTACTTACACTTTACAAGTTTTATAACCCATGCAAAGATAAGTTTATTTGTTGTCAAGTGATAAGCTACACACCCTGGGCTAACAGTGCTCTTTTCACTGCCAGTATCGAAACTTGGGGTACAAGTTCTCGAACTTCCAACTGAGTCACCCGGGACTCACGCGAGAATAAGAAAAAGTAACTGTATTTATTTTTAGCCTTCTAAACAACGCCGTGTTTTATTTATATCTTCGTACGTTTAAACTTAGAATCTAATCCTAGCAGATATGGAGGAATAAGTTTTGAAAAAAAAACGACAAATGTTTTCTAAGGACTCCAAAAGAACAGTTTCTAACTCGTTCCTGGAGAAGGACTTTACATGAAAAATCTTACAATATCAGATTTCTCGAACTGCATTTCCCTACTGTTTTATCTAAAAACCTATAGGTTCGTAGCTTATTCAATCAGATAAGACCCTACAATTGAACTTTTTTTGCTTGTTTGGGATAACTACAAGAATAGTATACATCTAAAAAGATGAACACTACCCACCAATAAACGACTCAAGTAATATCGAGACAGTGGTTGATAAATAGCTGCCATATAGCCTATAGCCCTAGAACAAACTTTTAAATGTCCATAACAGTTCGACGAAATAACAAGGATTTAAAAGAAACAAAACTGTATTCCTTTCGATATTATTGGTTAATATAAGGTGAACTTCTATCGATATTATTGGTTTATATAAGGTGAACTTCTATCGATATAATTGGTTAATATAAAGTGAACTTCTGTCGATCACCCATGTTAAGAGGTTGATCAACATCGTCACTAACATGAACAACATGATACATTAAATCATTGTTTAACAAAGTGTGCCTCAGGTGAGCACATGATATCCTGGGAAGAGAGAGATTTGTTTAGAGTCCTTAGTGCAACAATGCAAAAATTAAAACGTTTTAATTCATTTCTTATTAATAAAAATAGTTAGTAAGTACTAGAACACGTGTAGTATTTTAATGTGTATCTTTGTGTTATATCGCGTCATTTGATTCGCTTTTTCACTCATATATTTCTTTGTTTATAGTTAAGCACAAAGCTACACGAAGGGCTGTTTGTGCTCTGCCAACAACAAGTATCGAAATCCGGTTTTTAGCGATAAGTCTGCAGAAATACCGCTGTGCCACTGGGGATGGGGTCTTAAAGGGGGCGTGAATGAGAAAAATTTCAATTAAGTTTCAAGATTTAAACTGCATAACATATTACACTTTCTCCTGCAAGTGTCAGTTATTTAGCATTGTACAAGTTTAACTCAGTGTGTGGATATCAACAGAAGTAAACAACAGATTAGCTCTGTATGAAAACCGTTTTTATATCACATCTAGCACTGGAATTGACGCTAAGATGATTTCAGTTTTCTATTCAAGTACTTTTGTACAAAATACACAACTCGTAAAACAATCAACTGAATACAGCTCGAAGATAATTAAATATCTATCAAAGGCAATACAAACTTACGAACATAAAAACAGGGCCAGCTTGACTTAGTGTTAACTAGCCGGACTGCAGAAGAATACATGGCTCACGTTTCGAAGCCTTACATCACACTCCGCAGTTGGGGCCGTGGGGTGTGTTGTAAGATTGAAGAGCAACTCTCATTGTTTGTTTGTTTTTGAACTTCGCACAAAGCTACTCGAGGGCTATCTGTGCTAGCCGTCCCTAATTTAGCAGTGTAAGACAAGAGGGAAGGCAGCTAGTCATCACCATCCACCGCCAACTATTGGGCTACTCTTTTACCAACGAAAAGTTGGATTGACCGTCACATTATAACGTCTCCACAGCTGGGAGGGCGAGCATGTTTGGCGCGACTCGGGTGCGAACCCGCAACCCTCAGATTACGAAGCGCACGCCTTAACACACTAAGCCATGCCAGGCCCTACGATGTAATCATAGCTTGGTTTCTAAATGTATAACATACTTGGACTTTATTGAAATATGCACTACGAACAATTATCGCTTACGTTTGTTTGAATATCTCTGTTGTGATTTAACGTTCGGTTCGGTTTAGCAGTGAAAGCTATCCAATCACCATAGTCATTTAATTCCAAGGCTACTCTCTGGCTAATTAATAGTGGGATTAATTGTCACATTATTACACTCCTACGAATGAAGAGGTGAGCATGTGTGGTAGAACGGAGATTCAAACCCGCGATCCGATTGTGAGTCCCCTATCCTCCCAACCTGGCTATGCCAGACAACGTTTATTTTTGACCTAGTGACACAGAGATTAACTCTTTGTTATCTCAGACGTGTTATGACACAAACTATTTGACAAATCAAGTAAGTTACATATTTTATCCGGACATAAAATTATCTTACTTAGTCCTAGGAACATCTCAGATACCAAGGTTTTGTATTTTGCATTGTACAAAGCATGCACGTTATGCGATTTTTATCTCTACGTTAAAAACATCAACAAAACACTGCCAGAGATATCCATATATCTCGGACACCACCTTTAAATAAAACTACAGATTTAACTCATCAAATAAAAAACAGCCATAAGAAAACTCGCAGAAACTAAACAACAAATAAGATGACATACATGCTTTATTTAGAAACCACGAAATGTTCTGTAACAAACAAGTTACTTACACATACACATCATATACGTTATGGTCACGTTGTTTTCATTATAAGAACATATGCAAAAAAGAGTCTGAAATTTTTATACTGTGCCCTAGAGTTATTTTCAAAAACGTTTAACGTTCTAAATTGCAGTTAAGTCCAGCACGCTTCAAGACGCCTTACAAAGTGATAGATAGATGTGGTTTGGTTTGGTTTATTTTGAATTTCGTGCAAAGCTACTTGAGGGCTATCTGCGCTAGCCGTCCCTAATTTAGCAGTGTAAGACTAGAGGGAAGGCAGCTAGTCATCACCACCCACTGCCAAGTCTTGGGCAACTCATTTACCAACGAATAGTGATATTGTCCTTCACTTTATAACGCCCCCACGGATATGAAAGGGCGAGTATGTTTGGTGTGAGAGGGATTCGAACCCTCAACCCTCAGATTACGAGTCCAGTGCCTTAACAACCTGGCCATTCTGGGTCAGGCAGATGGGATCTAGCAGTTAACATGCTGGACTGTGAACTTAGGATAGATGATTCACTTCCCCTTGTCACCAAATCGATCTCTGCACTTTGCGTTAAAAGAGTTAAAATCCTTTCATTCGATAAGCGTATACCATGAATTAGCGGTGGATATTGTTGTCTATCACCTCTCTTTATTGTTTTCCAGTTTAATATTAAGTACAGTTATTGCAAATAACCTCGTCTATCACTTAAAAATAATTTACGCCGAGTGCATATAGCTCTTGAGGAGCTTTACACGAAAGTAAAAAACAACAAAAACACACGACCAAGCCAGTGCACATAATTCCCGTGTAGTTTGCGCAAAATTCTGATAAACGCTGAAAGTATGTTCTTGAAAGTAAATAATTACGTAAGGTACCCCAGTAAGCTGTCATCAGGTATGGCTGAGTTACGTAAGGTACCCCAGTAAGCTGTCATCAGGTATGGCTGAGTTACGTAAGGTACCCCAGTAAGCTGTCATCAGGTATGGCTGAGTTACGTAAGGTACCCCAGTAAGCTGTCATCAGGTATAGCTGAATTATGAGACTTGTTGTACCTCCACAGTAACATAATTATATCACCTATTATTTCTGTAAAACACATGTTGAAGAGTGAATTTATGAATTTTGAAACTTGTCATTCATTCCATTACGTAAATACCCTTAACTTGAGGAGCATATCTACGAAACAGGTGATCCACGGAATAAGGGTTTGATCTTTTTTTCTGTTTATAAACATTACCTTTAGACCTACTGCCCGTGAATGTTCTACGATCGTTACATAAAATCTATGTTTAAATCATAAAATATAATGTTTCCTACCATTCCTTAATGTGTCCGTAAATTCTAAACAGTTACTTTAAAAATAATGTTGCTTATCAGAATAACAGAATAATTTTATTTTCTCGTTTAAGATTTCTACAAGCTTGTACACTTACCGGCTGTCATAAATTGTTATAGACCTGCGTTAACTAACTAAAAACAAACTTACTTGTACACAGTAACACATTTTTTACTATAAAAATCAAACATCCAAACACTTCATGAGAACATATCGACTGATTCAACCTCTCTATAATGCAATCATTCTACATACTTTATGGCTACTTCTTATTTATAATTTAGCTTTGAATGTACAAGAAAAACGTGACGTCAAGTTATAATTTTATAGATGCATTATTATTAAATCTTTCCACTTAATGTCATCATTAAAATCCACAACTCCGTCTAGCTAACAAGCAAACTACACCATAGAAACTTTTGTTTTCGACTACACGTGTTTACTTGTATGAAACTAACAAGATTCGTCATCACCGATGCTTTGCTTACATTGCAGAAGAGGGTAGAAGGACATACTGATAAAGAAAGGATCAGCTGATAGACTGCACTACATCAACCTTATTTAGAGGCATCATATGAAGTTAAAAATAACGTTCTACTGCCTGTTTTTATTAAATTTGTAACAGGTCTAAAAGTATCACGAAGATTTTAAGACACGATCGGTGGAAAATAACTGAATGAGACGTACGGTGATATCCGTAGTTCTTTTGTGTTTCTTTCGGGTACTCACGCAAAGCTAAACAAGGGCTGTTTGTGTTAGCCATCCCTAATTTGAACTGACAGACAAGCGGGAAAACAGCTAGTCACCAGCATACGCCACCAACATTTAACAATTCTTATCGAATGATGGAATTTTATTGTTTCTCTTATAATACTCATACAACTTCACAGTATGGAACGCGACTTCACGACAACAAGATGCAAACCATAACTTCTTAGACCTACAGTCTTAGCACGTTAGCCGCAACTGAAAAATAAGACAATGAAGTGCAAATGAAAATAAAGTCCAAACTGTTTGCAAACGATTCGCATATTACTATACATTCTGAATATGTGAAGTAAAAACCGAACACCTTTGTTGTTTACGTTTTTACGTTTAATCGGAAATCACGAAGCTACCGTGGAACTTTGACTTAAATCGAACATCAAATTATATTTTTAAACTCATGACTTGTATCTGGATAATTACATTGTATTGTATTAAGAGTTCTTTCATTAATAAATTAGGAAAATCACTTCGAAATCTTTTTTGGTATAAAAGTTTATGATCATTTTTGGAAGGCTTTAGTTTTCTGTACGGTAATAACTTCTCAAAACTTATATATAGTTCAGACCCCAGAGCAGTAATTTTCAAACGTTATACTTAAAAGATATTTAAAAATAGTCTAATTACGCTTACCATAAAACTTTCCACATGCATATAAATCCGTGGATAGTGTATGATTACAAACATTCCACTCTATAGGTCTACGTTTATAATATTCAAGCAAATAAATGGTAGCCTGTGAAATGGCTGTAACTTTTACTCTCCCAGTGACATAGCGGTATGTCTGCAGACTTATAACGCCAGAAACTGCGGTGGGCAGAGCACAGTTAGCCCATTGTGGGGCTTTGTGTTTAACGAAAAACAAACTTGTGACTTTTATAACACTGAAAACTCAGATTCTTCTCATAAACCTGAAATTTCTACAAACTGTCACCGTAGTTCTATTGTACTGGAAACTTAACACCGATGTAGGTCATAATTACAAGCTTATTGACTAATAATAGAACTCATACACATTAGGCATACTCATTAGTGACTTAAATAATAATAACAATCCATAAATAAGTTTCCTTATGATTTAACATTTTCTATAAATGTAGGTGACAAAAAAGAAAGTTTTTGCGTTTGTGTTTTCTTTTTGCTGTGCCCACCGAGGTGAATTGAACCCCTGATTTTAGGGTTGTAAATCCGTAGACTTACCGCTGTAGTAGTGAGGAGCAAAGAAAGCTATCAGTCAAAATGTTAAAGAATTAATTGTGTACACTTTGATGCACTTGGTCGCATGTGGATCTGCGCTAAGTTTACGGACTTACAACGCAAAAATCTGAAGTTTGATTCCCCGCAGTTGATACAGCACATATAGCCCACTGTATAACATTGCGTTAAAACAAACAACTAAATTAATGCACGTGACAAGAACGTTAGGATACCTTGTGTACAGATTTTAATTCACAATTCCTAGTATTATTGCATAAATCAGTGTAAATAATAGATTTAAATTTTTGATATAAACAAATCTCGTACCTAACCCATATAAAAATCAGCAGGAAAGCTTTCAAAGCAGTTTTCTTTTTTAACCCGACAAGAATATAAGAAAGATGTAAGCAATAAGATCCTTAAAGTGCTAACACTATTATGTCGCGGACTGATTACGTTTCTATTAGGTTCCGATAGAGGGTGCTAAGACAATTTGAGGAATTATTTTAAGAGTATAAATATTGTAGCAAACAAGGAAAAAGATTTCAATCGTAGTATGATTTTGAATACCAAAATTACTATTATATTTGTAAAATTATAACACACAAATATTCACATCTCTTTTTTTTCTAAATGTGCGACAGAATATGTTTTTTATATTACTATTAAATAACCCTTCTTGCTAAAAACACACAAAAAAGTTTTTGATATAAAGTACTGTACACTACGCAGTAAACCTTAAACAAAATACAGGACAAACATTTTTATATAAAGTAATTTAACTAAAAATGTTTAACCCCAAAATCCAACGATGTAAGTTCTATATGAACCCCCCATGAGCTTGAGCTTCTTAAGTTCATTTTCTAAACTACTTTTACACCAAACTACTTGAGGGTTTATAACTTTGTTAAATACAAATCACGCAAAAATAAGATATGTAAGCAAAGTTACCATTAATACGATAATAAATACGTGTTTGGCATCTTTCGAACAGTTCTTTAGACAGAGTGTCGTACGTTTAAAAACACAAAACTGTTCAATATGATGTTATAAATATGAATCGTACCATCTGGTCATGGATAATAACTATTTTGTTCAAAGAAACTTATTTAATCTTTATGATAACACATACAAAATTATCTCTGGTGTGTTTTTTATTCATAGTTTGTTTGCGAAAAAGTGAGTGAGAGTGCTCAGTAGTTAAACTGACGAAAGTTCATTTAGTTGGAAATTACAATCACATGTCTTCAAATCAGCTGATGTTTCACTTTGTTTCTAACTGTTTTTGTTTAATGTAAAGTTGTTTATTTTTTACAGAAGCACAAAAGCATATTTTATACATCTGAGGCGTTTGCTCGTTATTAACCTACCATCATACAATTTGTTTGCGAGAAAGCGATTGGAACTGGTTACCAATTAGACTAACCGTAGATTGTATTGTTAAATATATTTTACGCTAAGCTTATTCATTATTAATTATGAGTCTGCAGACAGATCCTTTAATAAACAGACAAATATTAGTTCAGTAGTTAGTCAGAGATACATGTTATATTTGAACTTAATTTTAAGCTCAGCATGGCCAGGTGGTTAAGGTACGAGACTCGTAATCTTGGGGTCACGGGTTCGAATCCTCATCGTACCAACCATGCTCGCCCGTCACTCGTGGGGGCGTTATAAAGTGACGGTCAATTACACTATTCGTTAGTAAATAGTCGCTCTAAAGTTCGCAGTGGGTGGTGATGACTAGGTGCCTTCCCTCTAGTTTTACACTGTCAAATTAGGGACGGCTAGCGTAAATGGCCCTCGTAAAGCTTTGCGTGAAATTCAAAAACAAACAAACTTAATTTGGGCTAAGTCATAAGGATCTGTGGAGCAAGGCAGAAATTTTGAGCAGTGTACTGTTAACTGGATAGGACTGAGAATTGTATAAATTACGATTTTCAACTAACCTAATCTCGAGGAAAATACTTTTATCACAAATTAAAGTCACCTAGTATGTAAAGATTATTATTTTAAGTATGTAACGGAAGTCTCCACACACGAGCGCTATACACGTTTTTTCATGTACACAGTTGTTCTTCTAAACCGGAAGCGATTATTACGATATTTCCTTTCAGATGTCGTCAAATATTTGAATTTACTGTCAGTGATAACGTGTGAAATGCTCAATAATTCAGTGTAATTCGTGCGGAGGAGATCTCCATTGAATGAATCCCTTCCTTAAACATACTGTAATGTTTAACACTGTACCAGTGCTTGATGTAAATATATATCAGTAATCGTAAATATTTAAATTTCGGTTAAGTACGATCACAAAAAAAAGTTGTAATATTATCAAAACAAGACCCAAAACTCGAGCGTGTTTGAATAGTTGACTGCTGTTCTTTAGGATAATAAAGAATGGTCAATTATTCGAAAGCGCTTTTACACATTTAATTTATCTATATAAAAAACACTTTTTTTTAACACGAGCCAACATAGTTTAAAATTTATATTTTACAGTGGCATAACTTGTTGTTATTTTAAGTACAAAGCAACACAATGGGATGTCAGTGCTCTGCCAACCACGTGTATCGAAATCCCGATTCTAACGCAGACTTACCGTTGTACCACTGAAGGGTTCGTGACATAGCACCTCACGGTGGCTCAGCGTTAAGTTTGTGGACATATAACAATAAATTATAGGTTAGATCCCCATGGGAAACACAATATAACTAGCCAATTGTGTAGCTTATTGCTTGTATGGAAAGAAAGAAATCTCAAAATCAAAATACAAGTGTCAAAGTGCATTAAGTAGAAAGTAAAAATAAGGTCATATTCAGATTAACTTAACGATTTTTTTAATTATTTTTTTTAGAAAAAGTGTTGCATGCATTAATTTTTTTTAGACTCAGTTCTTTCTAATTATATGTATATATATACATATATGACTTAAGCTATATTTTGGGAAGTATTTAAAATAAGAAAGACAAAGCTGTGAACTATAGTTTCAAACACGTTACAAAGCCTAACTTCTGGGATCGATCCAAACTGCGTGTTGCTCGTGTTTAACCAAAGATGTCTCACAATTAAGTAGCTGATAGTGTCAATTTCATCGTTATTCGTGGAAATTTATACTGATATTTAAAAGAATGACTTTTGGAACTATCGGAATTTGTATTTGAAGATTTTGTGTTAAGAAAAGCGAAACGTAATCACTGCATGGTCGGAAAAACAGGTTTAACCCTAATATCTTACTAACTCGTTTATATACCTTTCACTACAAGAGAAATCCATATATTTAATCATTTTGACTAGTAACTTGGTGAAACAGCAGTAAATCTTCGGACTTACAGCACTAAAATCAAGGGTTCGATTCTCCTTGGTGGAGACGGGTATGGCTGTTCTATAAAAAACGCACATATATTGAGCAATCTTATATTTTGTTGATGTCAAGAAGTGGTTAAAGAAGTCTGTTTTTGAATTTCACAAAAAGCTACTCGAGGGCTATCTGTGCTAGCCGTCCCTAATTTAGCAGTGTAAGACGAGAGGAAAGGCAGCTAGTCATCACCATCCACCGCCAGCTCTTGGGCTACTCATTTGCCAACGAATAGTTGGGTTTACCATAACATTATAAAACCTCCGACGGCTGAAAGGGCGAGCATGATTGGTGCGACAGAGATTCGAACCCGCGACCCTCAACAAATTACGAGTCGTACGCCTTAACCCACCTGGCCATGCCAGGCCCTGTTGCCGTGTAAAAAAAAAAGCAAAGTCGCTCTGCACTCAGAAATTAACTGTGAAATCCGGCAACAGTACCCATTGTTAATAGTATGTACTGTTAAGACTGCTTTCTTCAGTCTATCAGTTTAATATTAAAAACAGTTATGCGCAGGTAACCATCGAGTAAGTAGCCTTGCGTAAAATTAAGCAAGCAAATTCTCAAATAGAACACACATTTATTGATACCAAATAATACATACATTTCATTATTATATGAGGTTTTGCGCGAATATTCTGAAACAGTACAATCCTTCTTCAAAATTAATCATTAAAGTATTAAAATCGTAATGTTTGAAATTCTATAACCCAATAACTTATAAAATTTATTCACTTCAAATTAATTTCCTTATCTAAAAATATGCATATAATATAATTTTCCAGTTTATACGTATTCAATAAACAATAATTAAAACATAGCGATTTTTTCTCAATTTCGCGCAAAGCTACAGTAGAGCCACCTACATTAACCGTCTCTAATTTAGTAGTGATAAACCAGAGTGAAGTCACCAACAACCACTGCTAGCTCTTGGGTTACTCTTTTATGAACAAATAGCAAAATTGACTATTATAGTATACTGCCCCAACGGCTGAAAGAGAAAGTATGTTTCTTAGGACGGGGATTCGAACCCACGACCATCATCTTAGGAGTCAAACGCCTATAACCACCTTGCCACGGTGGGCCTTAATACCTAATGAAAATTTTCAGACACTAAAACCAAACAAGTGTAAATTTGTAAAAGCTAATAGTTGTAATAATCACTATCTCACTATCTGCGCCCCGTCCCCAGTGGCACAGCAGAATGTCTGAAGACCTACACAGCTAGAAACCAGGTTTTGTGGGTATAACACAAAAAGCCAATTGTCTAGCTTTGTGCTCAACTACAAACAAACAAATGCACTATCGATGGATCGTGAATCCCATCACTGAACAAGATCGTCCTTTCAGCTGGGGGGAGGTTATAATGTGACAGTCAAAGATGTCCAAGAGTTGACGGTGAGTGGTGTTTGAAAAGCTGCCTTCCCTCAAGGCTGTCAATTTAAAGTTTGGGACGACTAGCCCAGACAGCCCTCGCATAGCTTTGTGCAAAATTCCAAAAGCGAACTAATTAGTAATATTAATAATCACAATAGTTGTAATCCACAATAGTAATTTTCGGTATTTTATCAATTTAAATTTTATTCATGTCAAAATTATCACTCGAAAAACAAAAACAAAACGGGCCTGGCATGGCCAGGTAGTCAAGATACGTGATTCGTAATCTACGGGTCACCCCAACAAACATGCTTAGCCTTCAGCCGTGAAGACGTTATAAAATTTCGATCAATCCCACTATCCGTTGGTAAAAGAGTTTCCTAAGAATTGGCGGTTGGTGATGATGACTAGTTGCCTTCCTTTTAGCCTTACACTGCTAAATTAGGAACGGCTAGTGCAAATAGGCCTCGCGTATTTTTGCGTAAAATTATAAAAACAATCCAACCAATAGTTAAAAATATTTGCCAATGGTTATTTCAATATAATGCTTTTTATTCTCGTCCACAGGCGCAGAAGATGGTTTTACAAATGTGTTAACAGTAATTCAAATATATTTAATTTACTCTTTCATCAAATATGATACCGCATCAAATCGCCCAGTGGCTCAGCAATAAGTCCGAAGGTTTATAATGAGAAAGAGCGGGTTTAGTTACTCGTGGTGGGCATAGCGCAGATAGTCCACAGATGAGCAATACCCAAACCAAACAAGTTTGGTGAAAGGGTTGAGCGTTTCTCAATGGCCAAGTGGTTAGCATTTGATGTACGTAAGTCAAAAGTCAAGGTCACACCGTAGATCAACAGCTTTATTTGTAATTATGACAAAATGAGATTTTTATAAAAAAAACGTTGAAAGTTCGAGAATAAATCGAGAGATTAGAACAATGCTATAGATATTCCAACCAACATTTTTTTTAAAGTCGAGAAATCGTTCGATATATATTTTAGGTTCAACAATGCAAAAGTCAAAACACAGCAATATCCGAGTGACTTTCTTGTCTTGGTTACAGTGATAACCACTAAGTCTTTCACAACCTTGTTTAAAAATAATAAAAAGAAATATCTCAGTAATATTTATATTTTGATAAACATTAAAAATATGAAATAAAAAAACGTTTTAATATTTCGCTAAAGTGAAAAACGTTTGTTTTGAATTAAGCACAAAGCTACACAATGGGTCACCTGCGCTCTGTACACAACGAGTATTGAAACCCTGTTTTCAGTGATAGAGGCCCGCAGACATACTGCCGTGACACTGGGAGGGGGTAGGCTTGAAACAGGTAATCTTTAGGACGTTTAAAGGAGAATAACCTCTTTTCATCATGGCACAAGATTCCAAATATATATGGTAGTGTTCTAAAAGGGAATTGATAAACGGAATGGCCCCGAAAATGAAGTGTCATTTCGAATGCTTGTATGACTATTGTAAATAAACCTACATGGCAGGAAACATCTCTATTAATATTTCATTTATCAACTTAACTGTACACATACTGATGCATCATTTGAGATGCTAAAACTGGGCTCCGACAGCATCCAAACAATCATGACATCTACGACGCAGAGATTAACATGCTGTTAAACAATTTTCAACTCTGATTCGATGGAAACTATTTGTAAAATATTGTTGTAGTTAGTCAATGGTTTGGGGTTTATATCCTGACATCCTCCAACATTATCTGCACGAAAACTTAAGCTTTTAGAATCGATATACAGAAATTGCATATTTGGGGGCTACTTGTACATGCGCCCGTGGTAGGGGAAAATGTCAGAAAATTTTTGGATGTACCTTTAAAGTTTTACTTGGCTGGTTTGTTTTGAATTTAACGCAAAGCTACACAAGGACTATCTGCGCTTACCATCCCTAATTTAGCAGTGTAAGACTAGAGGGAAGGCAGCTAGTTACCACTACTCAACGCCAACTTTTGCGCTACTCTTTTACCAACAAATAGTTGGATTGACTGTAACATTATAACACGCACACGGTTGAAATGGCGAGCATATTTAGTGTGACAGGGATTCGAACCCGCGACAGTCGGATTAGGAGTTGAGTGCCTTAACCACATGGCAATGCCGGGCCGCGTTTTACACGAAATACGTACACAATGTGTACGTGTGTCTCATTCTCTACTTTAAGTTTATTTGCAACGACAAATCGAAACAAAAATATATTTTATTGTTAATTAACAAACTATACAGAGAAGTATTTTTGGTTATTTTCTTATTGTTTTAAACAAATCAATTTCACAGAAGCCTTGTAAGAAGTTTACAAAAACGAAGAACATTTCAGGAAACAAATTTTGAGCCAACGTAGGTTATTAATGTTAAAATATCGAAGAGAAACATGCATGCACGTAGAAAATGTGAAATAACGCACTTTGTTTTTCTAAATCAAAAAATAAAGCAATGCAACGTTTCGACGAAACGTATTTCACGTGCAAACTGCGTGTCGGAAACGTTGTCCTGTTTAGTTTCTATTTCTTGAAAGCTTTCACCCACTTCAGGCTGTTATATTTTACATTTTGTATTACTTACAGACAGAATTATCTAGGGTACTGCATCCACGCCAGTTGCATACACAGAAATATGAGTATAATAAATGATAAATACAATCTAGTGTATGATTGTGTTTGGAAACAACTTACTCGTAGAAATAACGCCTACGACTTCAGTCTGAAGACCTTACATTCGAGAGAAAGTATAAACTTTGGAACTAGGTGGCCTTCAAGTTTTCTACCACACACACACACACACAGATGCTTCGATAAAAAAACAGTACTTTGTATTTACTCATCGCGTGGCAGCACCACTAACAAGCACGTTCGTAAATGACTCTCTCTGCCTTACGGTGACAAATAGGTTCACGCAACCATGCATTCAGAGGGATATAAACTATTTGAGACGGGCGTGGTTTTGTGATTAGTGTAATCGAACTGTGAACTATACACATAAAAACAAAACAAAAGGCATCACACTTTGAGCCTATGAGTGCGTTATCGGAGTGACAGTTAAATCCTACTATTGGTTCAAACAATAGCAAACCGTGGATTGACTATCGTATTTTACGCCTTGTAAAACGCACTTTTTCTTTAAAAATACCTTGAAAAATTCCCATGCGTCTTCTGAGACAAAAGTGATGGGTTATGCCAAGAGGTGAGCTTATTGTCTACTTTAGGTATATAACGTCATTGCTTACCAATTACAAGTATTTTCAATAGAAAATAACATTCAATTTAACTAATATAATAGGGCCCGGCATGGCCAAGCGTGTTAAGGCGTGCGACTCGTAATCTGAGGGTCGCGGGTTCGCATCCCCGTCACGCCAAACATGCTCGCCCTTTCAGTCGTGGTGGCGTTATAATGTGACGATTAATCCCACTATTCGTTGGTAAAAGAGTAGCCCAAGAGTTGGCGGTGAGTGGTGATGACTAGCCGCCTCCCTTATAGTCTTACACTTTAAATTAGGGACCGGCTAGCACAGATAGCCCTCGAGGAGCTTTGTGCGAAATTAAAAACAAACAAACAAACTAATATAATAGATATACTGTGAATAATATGATGTGTGTATGTTTTATTACAGCAAAGCCACATCGGGCTATCTGCTGAGTCCACCGAGGGGAATCAAACCCCTGATTTTAGCGTTGTAACTCCGTTGACTTACCTCTGTATTAACGAGGGATAGAATATGATGTATATAACTATATATACGCAGTACGTTGAAAAGAAGTCAAATCTGCATCAAGGTGTTGGTTGCTGAGTAAATATATTTTTTTCTTAGAATTGTCTTTCCAAAATTAGGGTGTGTCTTCCACGATGCAGCTTCTTACAAGGCGTAAAATATGGCAGTTTCCTTCCGTCTTAGTTATTAATTTAAAATTTGGGACACTTATGCGTAACTAACCATTCCGTAGTTTTTAGCAAAATTATGAAATAAAATAAACAAAAGTTACATATTACATATGTCAAAACGGCTGATATGGGTGGAGAAAGCACTATGTAGAGGAGCGAAAAATGTTTTGACCCTCTTTGGTCATTGTCAGTTGTATATATTTATTTACCTACCGCCATTTTCGATACCTTTACATGTGGTGTAAAAACAGAATACTGAAATTTTTGTTATTGAATATTTTTGCTTTTTCTTATTGAACTAACAAGTATATATAACTTCTTGAAAATTTTATTAATACGTAAAACATTTTGAACTGAAAAGTTGTGTGCATGATGCCATAGTAGTAATTCATCTTACATACTAAAATTTTACGTTTCTTCTGTTGTACGAATACTTGTTTACGTCGTAGCACAACAATGTGTCTTTTGTCTTATGAGTATTTGGTTGCGTTACTACTATCACTACACTACAATCTTTAACTTTTGTCTTACGAACATCAGGTTATATTACACGTCAATATTTATATTATGTCTTATAAACATCTGGTTACATTACTACACGGCATTGTTTAATTGTACTTAAATGGGTATGAAAATTCAGTTGCAGTGAGCAGGAAAAAGTCCGTTCTGTGGTTCACAAAGTGTGATACGAAGAAAAACGATTGAATGTGCTAGTCTATGTTTTGAGGATGTTCAAATTTTCCTCGTGTTTCTGGTGAGAAAACGAACATTTGATCAGTGCTCAATGAAACGTCATTGAATTATTAAGTGAGCTTGACCTAACCAACATATCGGTGATTGTTACTGCACATGAGTCCAGCACGACCTAGTAGTTAGAGCACTTTATTCCCATGTAATTGTATAACCGCATATGCTCACTCTTTCAGTCATAATGTTACGCTAAATTGCACTATTCGTTGGTAAAGGGAATCCCAAGACTTAGCAGTGGGTGATGTTGCCTTCCCTCTATACCATAATTGTAGACGGTTATTGCGGAATTCGAAAAAAAAAAACAAAACAGTACTGCATATGTCCATCCCTGTGATGGTTAAATGATAAACCCGAAGGCTAGTAACACTAAAAATCGGGATTAGATGTCCAAGGTGGTGAAACCACAGAGATGTTATTATGTAGCTTTGAGCTTAAAAAAACAAATAAAGGAGAAAGCACAAGCTTGCAACAACGTGTTTTTGTTTTAAACCGAGAGATCAATAGCTAGAAACAATTACCTTTTTTGAAATTCTACGGGGGTAACTTCTCACTAAGCCTATGCGCATGTCAAAATGTGTAAGGCACGCAAATGTGCAGTACGCTGCGACAGGTCATATGTTCCAAGCCGAGTAAGCAGTAATATAAAACTTAGTACAAACTATCATGGAAATAAGTCGGTCAGTGAGGGGAATCGTTGCATTTATAAATTAAAATTTAAAATCAGAACGTTATGCTGCAAAAATTGTTACATACAATTTTTGTGACACGCTTGTTATATTTACACTAGTGCCCTCTGTCGTCTGATTGCGAGACAGAAATTTACTGAAACTGAACTATTAACGTATAGTTGAATACATATATTGAATACACACATCAATAATTAGTTTCGTCGTAAAATGGCAGACGACGAAGATTTTCAATCATCATTACTATCTATGTGATGCATAGTGTCTGCACTTTACGTCGCCCCCCAGTGGCTCAGCGGTATGTCTGCGGACTTGAACGCTAAAATCTGGGTTTCGATACCCGTGCTGGGCAGAGCACAGATAGCCCATTGTGTAGCTTTGTGCTTAATTCAAAACAACAACAGCACTTTACGTCACAAAGTCGCTTACTTATTTTTAGATACATTATCCTTGAACCCCTGATAGAACTCTATTTCATCAGTGGAGGCACATTGCATAATGCATGGAATATCATGGGAGTCTGATGGAATTTCCAATATAGTCAGAAATACATATTAACTGTTATGTTGACATAACTTCCCGATACACTTAAAGGTTGTATGTTTTTGTTGTCATTGCTTGTAACGAAAAGCTATACCGTAGACTATCTGCACTCTATCCAGTGCAAAATCGAGCTCCAAATTGCAACATTGTTATATTATGAACCCAGATACAGAACATACTTTTATCACAAATGGTATACTTTAATATCAAAGTACATTAAACGGAAGACTAAGTCCGATGAAAAGGTATCAGACATCACACACACGCGTATAAATATATATGATTCGATCTATTTGTTGGCAACTATAAAGATGGAGTTCTGATGTTACAAAGTGCATTGTAAAGAAACGGGTCTAGACGTAATACAGATAAAATCTAAAAAAAAAACAACATAATTGATAGAACGTTCTCAGTTCCTAATTCAGGTTCACTCTTGATCTTATACCCCTTCTACAGCTCAGCGGTAAC
The DNA here is from genome assembly GCA_011833715.1 of Carcinoscorpius rotundicauda. NCBI lineage: Eukaryota > Metazoa > Arthropoda > Merostomata > Xiphosura > Limulidae > Carcinoscorpius > Carcinoscorpius rotundicauda. Next base: position 74,967,717 of record CM022396.1, on the reverse strand, counting down.
TCTGCAGGTTTACAGCACTCTGAATCGAATTTTTCTACCCCTGGTGGACAGAGTAGAAATGGCTCACTGTTTGTATTTGAGCTAAGAAACAACCAGTACAAACTTATAAAAAATGCTTATGGCAACAGTCGTTAAAGCCCCTTGAAAGTGAAAGATGAGACATTCAGGATTTATATTTCATTTCATAACAATTTTTTCACGTATTTATAAAGCGACACTTGACTATTTTCTGTTTGTTTGTTTTAACATTGTACATCTCATCTCTCTGTTCATTCATCGGTTAAGCCACGAAGACAAAACAAGTGAAATAACTCGGCAAGCTCTCGCAAACAGTAAAACTTTGTTAGTTAATAATCAAGTGCAATAATGGATGAAACTGAATTGAGTTTACAACGCTAGGGATTATGAACAATACCCAAGTAATGACAACGACTGACTAAGCAAGACTGAAAGTCTACACTTAGCAACTATTGCGAGATAATTCGAGTTGCTAACCGCGAATATCCATGCCATCTGCCGCAAACTCGGTACAATACTCCGAAGTCTTTGGGTAGTTCCGTAAGTAAGTGCAGGTGGCGGTTTGCTGCAGGTGCATGAGCGAAGTTCTAAGACGAGCCATTGGCTACGTAAGTCGGAGCACGTGCGCTGATCGTGTAACAGTAGCAGTACTGGTGCAACGAGCGCAGTGAATTAGGTCAAGAAAACCAACAGGCCACACAGAAAACAACAGACCGTACGACAAAACTGGGGTATTCATCTGCGCCGATCAACCACCCACTGTTTTAACAAACGTTGTTCTGTTTCGAAAAGTTTCCGTCTGCGTATATATTTTGTGCCTTACAATAGAAGTCGACAAATGAGTTGAAGAGAAATGTACTTGGCCAGGCTTAGCAATATAAATCCTAAATTGTTAATTTTCCTCAAAGTTTTCTCCCCGATCTGTCTTAAGACATCGTAGAATCGTTACCTTCTGTTACCATATACAATGTCAATATGATCACATTTGCGAGTTTAGAACATGCTTATTTCTCTGACAATTTACCAGCAATATCAGAAACTATTTATATCCGAAATGTCAGCGCTTTGCAGACCAGAAGTGACTGTTCCTTGAATTTAACATAATTTTTAGAGTTGTTGCCAAAAACATCATCAACAAGAAACAGGAAACTTAAATACCATTTATGAAAAATTAAAACGCCCACTGAACATTTTTTCGTGGGATTCTTTTTTACTTCGTAGAAACTTTACAAAGTCATATCACCAGTAGTTTTATTCCTCCTCACCCTTTATTCCTATTAAGCTACAAGTCTGAGTAATGATTTTATCATAAAATTTAGATTAGATATTGAATACGATTTGTACTGTGTCATTTTATCGTGAAACAAAGCTCTCACTATTTGCAATTATTAATGCTATGTAAGTTACTTCAAACTAAACATTTATTTTGAAACTTTCATTGGATACAGCCCTCAGACTGAACGAATGTCAGCGTTAACTTGATAATTCGGTAAAATATTATTTGTAACATTTCACGCAAAGCAATTTGAGAGTTACCTATACCAGTCTTCTCTAATTTTGAAAAGATAGACGAGATAAAAGGTAAATATTCAACACCACCCAGAGCCAACTTTTAAACAACGAACAGTAGAACTGGCCGACACTTTATAACGCCCCCAAGCAGCTGAAAGTGCGAGCATATTTGATGAAAGTATTCCACCCCACTTATCGTCGATTACAAATCTAGTGTCCTAAACACTAAGTCACGTGCGATTACTCTTGTCGTCTTCTTAGTGCAAATACATACAATGTGTTATCTGCTCTGTTTGGCGACGGGAATCGATCCCTGGATTTTGGCGTTGTAAATCCGTTATTTTGTAGCTGAGCTACCGGGAGACAAGCTATCATGTCAAAAATAAATAATATTAACATTCCAAGTTAAGAATATGCGATACTACTTAAATGATTGATTTCACCAAATATCGAGAGCACAAAAACCGAAACGTTGAATTATTTCTGCCAAAAGTATATCATTTCGCTTAAACGATGAATTTTGTAAGTCATTGTAGTAGTAAAATTTTGCCTTGATTTTTAATTATATCTGGAAAGTCAATGATAATTACAAGAAATGTTGGAATAAGAAATAAGAATTATATATATATATATATATATATATAATTCAATGATATAGTTTTCCAAGTTTTAAATAACACTTTTATTAATTCGGTTAATATATGTATATATATATATCATTATTTTTTACAGAACAATTCTGGAGTAAAAAATAAAATGATTTGAATGGGTCAACTCAAGCAAACAAATAATAATTATGCTTATATTGCATACTCATTATAATTTTAATTGTGTTTTAATAGAACAACAATAACAAACAACAACTTAAACAGACCTCAATACCAAGTTTTTCATCAACACACAAAGATCAGAACAGATATAAATCCAGTAGTGATTAATTTAGTCTACTATTCTTACTTTTCCTTAAATAATTAAAAAAAACACGGTTTCGTGAGTTGAAAAGGTCACCCTTACTGTTAAAAGTGTTGTCGGCTGTAATCCCAATAATATCTCATGACATTTGGCCAGCTTAGAAATACAAGACTAGTCTTAAATCTCTATACTAATTAACTGCCTCCCCCCAATGGAGAGGCCTGGCATGGCCGAGCGCGTTAAGGCGTGCACTCGTAATCCGAGGGTCGCGGGTTCGCGCCCGCGTCGCGCTAAACATGCTCGCCCTCCCAGCCGTGGGGGTGTATAATATGACGGTCAATCCCACTATTCGTTGGTAAAAGAGTAGCCCAAGAGTTGGCGGTGGGTGGTGATGACTAGCTGCCTTCCCTCTAGTCTTACACTGCAAAATTAGGGACGGCTAGCACAGATAGCCCTCGAGTAGCTTTGTGCGAAATTCCAAAACAAACAAACAAACCCCCCAATGGCACAGCGGCGTGTCTGCGAACTTACAACACAAGAAACCGAATTTTGATACCCCTGGTAGGCAGAGCACAAAAAAAAATCATTTTTTGTAGCTTTGTGTTTAACTAGTACCAACAACCAATAGATTAGAATAAAAATACACAGTAATGAATAATAATAGAAATAACTAGGAACTGTAACCAGTAATGAAAAACACGAAGCAGAGAATACTAACTGAACACAGTTAATTAAAAAAAGAGAAAATACTCTGAAAGAAACTGTTTAAATTATGTATACTCGAATGCTACCCTAATGAGAGAAAAAATATATATTCGTGCTATACGTATGAAATAACTCATGTACTCAAGTTTTTAGCATTGGAAAAAGACATTAAACTTTGGTGTATTATGAAAATTCTGTTAGCATATTCTAACGAAGCAAAGGTTCTTGCAATGCTATAAAAGCATTCCTGTAATACGGGTTAGTGAGATCGTATAAGTATGTTACAAATGTTGCGGAGGTTATTTGTAAAGACTGTTCTGGCTTTATGTCAACAAATTGTACATAAAATTACCCGGCCCTGGCCATCCCGTGGCCTGTAGCTAGATGGGTTAAAAAACTATGACCTCTTACTTGAAATTTATTAAAGCGTTGTGATTTGCAATTCTAAAGTTTACTCCTTCTGGTAGTATAACAATACTTTCTCAAACAGTTATTCACGGGAATCAATACCTTAAATACTACAGCCTCGACTAGATGTGATAGCCCATTATCCACCGCCATTTCCCTCCAAGACGAAAGACAGTTTATTGTAAAAAAAATAAATGTATATGCCTGTAATACTTGGTGACTTCACACTTGAGAATATTTGATTTAACTTCAACTACATGTAAGAATTATTTTCCCCTGCATTTCTTGGATGCAACTGACCTTTACACCATGTAACTGGTAGCTAAGGTCATCTAATTTTAGCCTAAACTCAAGACGAACTTTCAAATGGCGATTTCATTATTCTTTTCCTTGTCATCCACAGGACACATGACCTTTTCACGAAGCATTCGGCAGTCAATAACCTTTATTCTGTTTCTTACTATACTTCATACGGGCATTTAACTACATCCGTTTGTAACCATTTTCTACCCAAGTCTGAACAAGTCCGAATGAGAATGGCATGGCCAAGCGCGTACGGCGTGCGATTCTTAATCCGAGGGTCGTGGGTTTGCGCCCGCGTCGCGCTAAACATGCTCGCCCTCCCAGCCGTGGGGGCGTATAATGTGACGGTCAATCCCACTATTCGTTGATAAAAAGAGTAGCCAAGAGTTGACGGTGGGTGGTGATGACTAGCTGCCTTCCCTCTAGTCTTACACTGCTAAATTAGGGACGGCTAGTACAGATAGCCCTCGAGTAGCTTTGTGCGAAATTCCAAAACAAACACACAAACTGAATGAGAACCTCAATTCTACAGGGGAAGCCACCAAAAACACGTTATTTACAACTTCTAAACTGCTGTTCAGCAAGGGAAGCTCAATCCACAATGGAAAACAGACAACTTTTAACTTTCAAAATTTAAAAGTCTTTGACTATTCTTTCCATAATTCGGTTTATAATTTAACTAATAAGATGATCAAATTACCAAAAGTAAGTAAGTCTTTTTGAGAAAGTCATAAATTCGTCATTCTTCTATATATATATCAAGAAAGAGGAAAATGACGGCTGTCTGTCTGGTGTTACAAGTTGTTCTGAAGAACCAACTGAACCAATTTAGTAGAGTAACTCGGGTGGATCACCTCTTAGAAATCCAGTTTAAATAAATAAGCAATGAGACGAACTGGTTTCATCTGACTCGGGTTTTAGATCCGGTATGGGATTAGGAGGGGCAGGTGTATTTTAGCCCCCTTCCTCCCAATAAAACGAACGGTACAAGCTCGGTAACCATTTCAGTTTTTTCGTCTTCATATCAGGTCTCAGTTGAGCATGGAGGTCGATTAGAAAATTGCGTGAAACCGATAACAAACGAAAGTACCAGACAAACGGTTCATGTGCTTCGACTATAAAAACCTGTTAACCTGAAGATGACCTAAGCAGGTTGAATCGTTGTTCTGTGCTTTGTTTTAATTAAAGTTTTAACACCCATACCAACCGTCATGAGAATACATAAGATAGCCCATAACCCTATTTATAGCATTACTTAATAAGCTAAGCATTACCAAAAACTTTTGCAAGTACATGGCATAATTCTTAAATTATATCAAAGAAATATTAGTCTTAACTAGGAAGGAAAACTCACTAAAACACGTCAGAGTTGTTGTTTATATCGTCCAGCATTGTCTTTATGACGTCATACCGGAAGTGACTACAAGAACGGATGTGTGAGTAATGAGAAATAACGTTCCAATTCAACACACATATAGATTATTCGTTTCCCGACATTTTACGAATAATGTTATAAATACTGAGAATAAAAATTCTACAGTCCAATAAGTATATAAACGAGCTACCAAAAACATCTATCTTGTTTGAGCACCAAATACGTATTGTTCTTTCCAATGGTCTTTCTATTGTACTTACTCATTTTATACGTGTGTAAATATTAGTTTCTTTCCCCCATATCTGAATTTTGTGTTCGCAACTACGTGAATATACATTTTTTTTCTAACATGAATTTTGTGCTTTTAGTTGTGTAAACGTAATGGTTATTTACCTCCTTACTGAGCGTAACGTCATTTTATACACAGACTTCTTACCTATATGCCCAGTATGGCCAGGTAGGTTAAGGCGTTTGACTCGTAATCTAAGGGTCGCGGATTCGAATCTTTCTCACACCAAACATGCTCGCCCTTTCAGCCGTGGGGGCGTTATAATGTGACGGTCAATCAATTCGTTGGTAGAGAAAGTAGCCCAATAGTTGGAGATGGGTGATGGTGACTAGCTGCCTTCCTTCTAGTCTTACACTGCCTAATTAGAGACGGATAGCGTAGATAGCCCTCGAGTAGCTTTGCGCGAAATTGACAAACAAACATCCTTACCTGTACGAGTGCTGACTTATTTCTTATCTGTGTTATTATTTGTTGCTTACCTGTGTGAATACTGACTTATTTCTTACCTATATCACTGTTTGTTTTTTGTTGTTGTTTTTCAGCTGTTTGAATATTAACTTATTTCTTACTTATGCAGTTGTTGTTTCCTTATCAAGGTAAATACTGACTTTTTTCTTACATATGTCATTGTTGGCTTTTTACCTGTGTTTTAATTTCTATCTTACCTATGGTCTACTACTTTCTGTATTTATTTTTTACCTATGTGCCCTGATTTCTTTTCTACGTTTTATCTAAGTTATTGTTGATTTTCGTCTCTAACGGAATATTTATTTCTCATGTTAAGATGGGTTTTATATCTGGATAAATACATTTTTTAAACCTATACGAATGTCTATACACATTGGTTTCTTTCTTATTTATGCCAATTATCTGATTTTGTAAGTGCAAGTAACTGGTGTTTAAACAGGTAAAAATAAAAAAAAAATCTTTATGTTCGTATTTAATTGAATACCGATTCATTTCTGACCAATCAGAATGTATTTTATTCGGAAGAATACTAGCTTCCTTCTAGTATGAGCATTATTGATTTCTTAACTTATTACTTGTGTAAATGTTGGTTATTTGTATGAATTTCTTATGTTTGTGTGGATACTGACTTCTTTCCAACACGATTGCTGATTCCATTAGTTGTTTTTTATGCTTTACTTTTAAGATAATTTTAGCAAACTCTTTATATTTGTAGGATTTTAGAAACCAAGAATTGTCAATTTATTTCATGTGATTTGAGACACTTTACAACGTATTAAATTATAAATCCTACATCTTTATTTTATCAACAACATATTACAGTGAATTACAATAACTTCACTAGTCATTTTGACTTTCATGTCTGTCATGGATTGATTTTTCAAAGATGAATTGTTTGTTTCTTAATTAATAAACATCTCTTTCATAGTCCAGAAACAAAAAGTATTACAATAAAAACAATAACAAACGGCCACGCATGACCAGGAGATTAAGGCACTCGACTCGTAATTCGAGGGTCGTGGGTTCAAATCCCCGTCACATCAAACGTGCTCGCCCTTCAGCCATGGGGAAGTAATAATATGACGGTCAATCCCACTATCTGGTGGTAAAAGAGTAGCTTGCTTAAGAGTTAGTGGTGGGTGGTGACGACTAGCTACCTTCCCTCTAGTCTTACACTGCTAACTTAGGGAAGGCTAACGCAGATAGCTATCGAGTAGCTTTGCACAAAATCCAAAACAAAGCACTCACAAACATGTATTTAAACCAAAGCCACAATCAAATTTTAAATACTACTGTATTGACGGTGTATATAAATTTGTTTTTGCTGAAGTGAATGTATGTGTATAAGAAATAAAAATTGTAGTACTACTACACAGATCTCGAATTTTAACAAAGTACTGGAATCTCTGAAAGAGATAAGATATGCCATTCACGTGATGTTAAATCAGAACGTAAACTAGTTTTATTGCACACTGTTGTAGTGTACACTGCAGTGTAATCTTTAGAACTCTGCTCTAACGAAATAGCCAGGACGTGTTATATTACACCGATCATTCAACACACTTCCAAAGCTCTTGTTTAAACTCGTGTCACTGTTATCACAATACCTTCTTAGTTACAACTCAAACTCTTGCTAATGTTTTTACATCGAAACTTTTAAATACGAACAACGCAGTCAACACAGTATTAAAATTTGTAATAGCAGAAATTCAGTTGTACACAAACAGATACGTGTGACAATTGTATCAACAAGTTAATATGTGATCTTTTTAATAAACACACACTTAGAGAGAGGGATGGATAAAATAAGAACCTATTTCGCGGTATGGTTATATACCAGAAACCGGTATACTGATATAGATTTATACACATCATGGTTTAATTGTATATCAGAAACTGGTATACTGATATAAGTTTGTATACACATTATGGTTTAATTGTATATCAGAAACTGGTATACTGATATATATTTGTACACATCATGGTTTAACCGTATATCAGAAACTGGTATACTGATATATATTTATACACATCATGGTTTAAGTGTATATCAGAAACTGGTATACTGATATAAGTTTGTATACCCCATGGTAGGGTAAAATAAGAGAAACCAGTATATTTAATATATTTCATGGAACAATTTTTCACCATTAAGCCCATAGATATAACGGCACAGTTTTGCACTAGAAGCTAGATTCATAATAATACTCTCTATGTATAATGGAACGGTGTTTTACCAGAAACACGTCTATTAATATTTAATTAATATATTCTAATGAACACTAAAGTTGTACACCTAAATCGGAAGGTCCACGAACTCTTCAAGTCGAACGATATTATTTTTGTATAATGTTATCAGTGCTGAATATTAGATATGTGGCGATAAGCTAAAAAATTTTGAACTTTGATGTTAGTGAAACCAGATATTAATATGAACATAAAAATTTATGCTGTTTTGTTTAAATAAACATAAATACTTAAGGTAAATTAAAGCACTGCTCAACTTAAATAACGGGACAGTTTTATGCACTGCAAGTTTTTCTTTTTAGGAGTTAAGGCTAACCTTTTTATCGTACTAGTATCAATGTTAAAAACACTTTAAACTAGAAGATAAAGCATAACGCAAAAATGTGATCATTTTTATTATAATAAACGAAATAATTTTTACATCTATTGCATGCAAAGATATGGAGCAGAATGAACACATGGTGCCGCCACCTATTGTAATGTCAGAGAACTATTACAACAATCCAAATTTATCTCTTCCAAATTCCGCAAATGTTTGGTCTTAAATAAATTCACTTCACTTAAAAAATATAAATGTATATGCCTGTAATACTTGGTGACTTCACACAACTGAGTGGTATAACTAGAATATACCATTTAAATAACTCCAGTTACTACTGGATCGCTTCGGTAAAAAGTTAATGTTAGAACAATGAAGGTTTTCTTATATTAAATATAAAAGTACAACAAAGGCGTAAATTTGCCGTGAGAATATCTCAGCCCAGCATCAGTTTTACATTATATTTAAATATTAAGAAGTTATTAGAGAGAGATATGAGAACAATTGCACAATTGGAAAGAGAAAACAGACGACTTACATTCCTGAATCTGACAGATTAAGTACTGTTTAAACGAACTTGAACACAAAATAAAATTAGAAGTATTTCGTTTTGATCATCTCGTTTCGACTCCATCGGATTGCTAAATAATGTCAGGTGCACAGCACAGCACTTTCGGTAATTCTAGATAAGTGATAATTATGTTGACAGTTGAAGAGCAACTGTGACATTAAAGCTAATATAAATTGTACACATTTTCAGTGAGTAGATCATATAGAAGTAGAGATCGCTTTACCTAATTGGACGTTGTACGAACAAATTAAATCTAAAACGTTGCTAGTTAGACCGTTTGTAACACTTGTGTGCTATAGTTTTAAGCCCCGATCTTATTTGTACTTACCTTATTATCCAGAACGAAGCAGGGGATGGGCTGGACCTCTATACCCATGCCATGAGCTTTCAGCTAGACAGAAGCTGTAGGTCCGCCGCCAAACAAGTGACTGCCGGTCGCTGATGACAGAAAGTGCATTAACCATGGACACACATGCTTGTTTTCTCTATAATCTGCATCATCACTCAGCGTGCGGAGACCTAAGAACATGGCGCTTGCGGCACGCGCAGTTCGCCTTTCCCTCGCTAAGACACCAGCAAACTAACGCAAGAGCGTTAAGGCTTGCGAGATATTCCGATCTTATTGCTCGGGAGGGGACAAACGAACTGGGGGTCTAAAGAGAAGTGGGAATCAGAGATAGACACTGGGTGCCGAGAGTGCCCTGGAATCATTACGTCAAAACTTAACGTTGGTTGCTCCGATTCCCGCTTCTAAACCATCGCCTCAAACGAACCAATGCGACGCCACAGAACTTTTAGTTGGTATTTGTGTACGCGTACTTCAGGTACAAGTGCGATCTGGCAGGCTGCCAGGCGGGAGCACTGAGATTCGCGCCACATTTATGACTAGTAGCTTTTTAATATGATTGCGAATGTCCCAGTCAATCTCACAGAAACAACCTCGAATTAAACTCAAAGCTACATAACAATAGATATGACAAAGACGACTACAAAAAATCGTTAAATGCGTCTTAAAACATTAAAAGACGCGAGATTCATCTGCACTGAAACTGTTTATACAGAGCTGGCGTGCGACTATTTTTTATTGCTGTCGAATCAGTAGTTTATATATTTGACAAAAAATTAACTCATCACCACAAATGCTTATAATTTCCCACCTTTAGTCATTACACTCTAGTTACTAAAAAGATTTGAGTATATTAATCAAGGACTGATCTAGAAAAGTGTCCTTATTATATAGACAGAAGCTAACAGCTGTATCACAAATAGCATTCCATAATTCTTCCTTTGTATCTTAAGATTTATCTTTATAGCACAGACACTACTGTCTAAATTGTTTGCTGTAGATATATGCAGTGACGCTTAACTTTGTTGTAAAGTATATTACCAAAAAACAAACAAAACAATATTTATCATTCTGTCAATTTAATACAGTTGTTAATAACAGCTACCAAGTGAAAAAATTTGAAGACATCCGCCTTTTGCCTCTTTCGTCAGATAACTATGATTTCGTGTCGGTGATTTAATAAGAAAGAACTGTAAAAGAAAGCAAACAAGCGATTTTGGAATAAATAAATAAACATTTGATTTGTTTTCTAATTATCAGAGTGGTAACTTTATCACTTCCTGAAAAACTTAGATGTATTTCAGAGATACGTTGTTAAATTCGACGTTCTGAAGGGATGATCGAATGATACAAACATTTTCACCTGAGTTGATAACCTTATATCAATATATACCAGCTGGTAGTAATTTGTTATTATTAATACAAGTGACGGACGTCTGTAGTTAAAGAATACGGATTTCTCATGATTTCTGAGCAAGAGCTAATTTCTCTGAGAATAATATTTATGTTAAATCTCTATTATAAATTCCCAGAATTTCACATCACACATTAATCTAATTGGAACAATTAACAGAAAGGTAAGTGTTTTCAGCATTCTGTCTTTGTATACGATTAATGCGCCAATATTTAAAGTTAATCAGCAACTTATAAAACATGCCAGCCACACACAAAGAGAACACAGAACGACATCAGGATTAGCTCTTATGGCCATGTATAAAAGTTTAAGGTCAGGATTGATGAAAGTACAGATTTGACACTGATTGTTTGTTTAGAACTTATAAATAAAGAAACTCTGTAATAAGTTTTTTGTTTTATTTTTATTTATACTAATTCGCGCCCGCGTCGCGCCAAACATGCTCGCCCTCCCAGCCGTGGGGGTGTTATAATGTGACGGTCAATCCCACTTTTCGTTGGTAAAAGAGTAGCCCAAGAGTTGGCGGTGGATGGTGATAACTAGCTGCCTTCCCTCTAGTCTTACACTGCTAAATTAGGGACAGCTAGCACAGATAGCCCTCGAGTAGCTTTATGCTTTATTGACTACTTTTATATGCTATAATTTAAAAAGCTAGCTTAATACACTAACCTAATTACCAGGCAAGCTGAATGCCCCAACTGATTATAATACCAAAAACTGTGTAAAACTAATAATTATTTCTATTTTTAAAAATCTACGAGTTTCTTTCCCCTCAGGCTCTTGATTTGTGACTGGCTGTGACAAATGCTGTCCTTTCTAAACTCTATGTAACGGTTTACATTGTGATTTACTTGAAAATGGTCCACAAATGGCTGAATCTGTGTTGTTCAAATTTTTCGGGCAACACAGAGCATCATATTTGTGTTGTCCCTAGCTTTCTGAGAAACACGAAAGAATGTTTGGATGTCAGTTTTTAACTAAATACGAGTCAGGGAGAGCATTTATGTGATGAGCGTGAGAAAAGAGGACATATTTTTTACCAACATTATGGAGTTGAAATGAGCATCAGTTGCATAGATCTCTTCATTTTAACTCCTACTAACGATCAGAGACCTACTTATTGTCAAACATTTAATGTTCTATATCCGACAGGACCTCCTCCGGACAATCAAAAGACCTGCAGTCACTTATGCATTGAATCAGGCATATTTTCAGTAGGACTCTGGTCTAAATATTTTTACAGATTAAGCATACAATTCTATAATCGTTGCTGAGATACTGACCTTAGCCGTTTGGCTCCAGGTTTCCTGTCAAATTGTTCCCATATGTGTATATTGGAGTTCAGATCAAAACTTTGTGGTGGTAAGTGAAATAGTTGTAGTCTACTCGATACCTTTTAAGTTGTTTTGAGTCTGCAAGTTCAGCATGCTGCTCTGTCTTCTTTAAACATGTTGAATTTATGGTCCGGAACTTATTTAGGGAATAAAAGGAAATGGTTTGTTCTTAAAAATGGGTTGGAATTATGCAGAATTGGGATAGCTTAGAATGAATGCAAGACTCGTTTTTCTATCATATTCCTTGCCAAACCATGTCTTTGAAACTTCAGTGCTAGGCATCTGGCTGTAAGCACAACGAGTCAAATGTATCGGCAAAGTTTACATGTAGTACACGTGCATCTTCGATGGAACGTCAATAAATCTGAGAAGAATGTGACACAATACGTCCATCAACATGTTGCACCAGTCAACACCTCGGGTTTTGTTCATTTTGTAGCACTTAATTCCCCATCTAGAATCAATGAGCCTGTTTAAGGATGACCCGACTGCAGTTGTTGGCAAGTTTTGTTGTAAGAACTGTTGCCACTTGTCAGGATTTTCGTATGTAGGGCCAGATGTTTTATATCAGCGTCTGTGACTTGTTGGCGATAAATACCAACAATAAATGGACAGTATACAATTCTCCTGTTTTAATATAATATATTCAAAACAAGTCAAATTTATATACAAAACACCTGTTTCACTTTGTGTTACCAAAGTTATATCTAAAGTATCAAATAGTTCTGTCACAAGCCCACATAAGTTAGTTCAGTTATTTTAGAACTGAATTGAGAAGACGAATTATTTTTGTTTTACTGTGTTTCTTACTGCCCATTCTGTGACAGATGCACTTACATTATCACGTTGGTTACCACTGTGGTATCCAGAACTTCAAATAAGTACCTCCTTCTTGTCAATGTCCACACAAGTAGGTTCAATTACTCAGAACACACTTTAAAAAGATAACTTAATCTCCTTTATATCTGCTATTACAATACTGCTGTAAAACTCACTTTAGGTATCACTCACTACAGCTAAAATAACAATAATGCAGTCTAATTTTACTTTCCCTAACCTATCGTTTTCTGATTTAACTTTACCTTCACCAATCACTGGCAATCATTTAGTTTAGATATGCCTAATTATCTCCCAATCAATTACTTTTCTTTGTATCCTCTCTGTATCTGCACGTATTTGTAACACAGGCTAGAAAAATCTAAAAACAATTAGCCATCTAGTGACAATAATATTACACATAACGAGAACTGGACGTTTCGATTAAAATGCCGTCAACAATATTGCTAAAGCCTAGTGAAAAATTAAACTGCATACACAACGTATGATTCGTAAAATGTTGCATAACAAAACTTGTCATAACTAGTAATTTTGAAGTAATTAACTTTTAACACTGTTGTCATAAAAACTAAGTAATCATTAAATAGTAAACCACTAAATAAACTAAATAATAATTCAAAATAAATAGTCTAGTATATCCAACACCACAAATGGCTTCCTCAGAAAATCTGATCCACGATACAGTGAACTTGCCTAAGGATGTCACTTCTGCAATAGTGGAAGATTTAATCCGTTCACTCAGAAATAATACTGTGAATGAATTTAACAACACTATTGTATTCCCCAGAAAATCTTAACCAGGATAAAGTGAATTTGTTTAATGATGTCGCTTCTGTAATCGTTGATAAGGTTTGTTAGCGGATATTGCTACTAATGGATTCTTTAGCAAATCTTTTTCAGAATACATTGAACTTGCTTACGGATGTCACTTCATTTTCTTCCCAGATATCTTGAATCTGGTGAAACAACTTGTCTTTGTACGCGAAGAAACACAAGGTTTTTCACAGCAGTTAAGCGTTCCTCGTTTAAATTATTAAATATTTCGGCTTCCAGTCCGAGTATGAATTAACAATGCTCACTCTTTCACTCATGTTTATATAATAAAGTATGAAAATAAATGAATTAGCTCAACTTTTTTTTGTAAAGATGCCCAAGTTTGTATGGAAGGGATCTTGTAGTACTATCTGCTTTATACTGAAGAAAACAGTGTAATGACATTAATTTGTATTAATATTCGTACCCCTCTGGTACAGCTGTAAGTCTACGGATTTACAACGCTAAAATTAGGGATTCAATTCTCCTCGATGGACTCAGCAGATGGCCCCATGTGGCTTTGCTATAAGAAAACGCACACAAACATTAATTTCCGATCAAAGCAAGTTTACTTAACAAAAAGTAGCCTCGTAATGCTTATAGCCAATTCAGTATAGTTTTCTTACTTTCCTATTTATAATGATAAAATGCATACTTTCGTCTGATGGGTAATCTCATTGTTAACATTTTCAACCGTAAACCCAGTAACATTGTTTTTGAATTTCACGCAAAGCTATACGAGGGCTATCTGTGCTAGCTGTCCCTAATTTAGCAGGGTAAGGCTAGAGGGAAGGCAGCTAGTCATCACCAGCCACCGCTAACTCTAAGGTTACTCTTTTACCAACGAATAGTGAGATTGGCCATCACATTATAATGCTCCCACGGCTGAAAGGGCGAACATGTTTGTTGCGACGGGGATTTGAACCCGCGACCCTCAGGTTAGAAGAGAAGTGCCTTAACCACCTGGCCATGCCGGGCCAAGTGCAGTTGTATATTTAATGTTCGTTGAACAATGTCATCAGTATAGCCGCGTATTAGCAAAACCAGGGGCGTAGCCAAGGGGGTTTTGGGGGTTAACCCCCCATGGACCCAAACTTTTTAGACAAGTTCAGTTGCTACCTGTGAAGTTTTATAAAGCTCCGTGATTGCATGGCAGATAATTTCACACACAACAAATGGTCAAATGCAAATTTCTAATTGAACACTTTTAATACAGCAAGTTTTGTCAGAACCAGAGAAATACAATCGAATATCTCCGAAAGGCTCAAACGCCTGTTCGTTCTTGACAGGACATCTACGACACAACTTGGCTGAACTTTAATATCATTGTGAGTGTATAATGAAGCCAGGCCATTCAATCGATCTTCAGTGGTGGTATTTCTCAAATACGTTTTGAGTCTTCTGAGAGTTAAAAACGAACGCTCCACTGAGTTCGTTGACACAGGCAGCGTGGCAAATACTTTCAAGAGTCTAGAAATGACTGGGAACATTTCTGCATTGCACATTACATATGCATCTATGACGTTTTTTGGTCTATTGTTCGCAAGTGATTTGTACCAAACCCTAAGTTCACCTACTGCAGCTAGTGAAGTGCTGTCAATGTCAGCCTTGTATATATTGACCAACTCTTTAATTTAGTCACATTGTTGTGCTGTAGGTTCTGACCGTTCTGTGGTAGATCCTGATGGTTGTAGGCACATGAAGTTCGTAAGGAGAGTTTTGCAACGGTCACATATTTGTGAAAGAAAGTGATCAGCAAATGGTACAAATACAACAATACGAAAGTACTCCTCAGGGCTAGTGGTTTGTGGGTTAGCACGGTACTTCTGTCTTTTAGCCTGCCTTGGCATTAAGATGTCGATTTAAAGCTCACTACACAGAGTTTGAGCCTCACAGAAAATGTTGTTAAATTCATTCACAGTATTATTTCTGAGTGAACGGATTAAATCTTCTACTATTTCTGCATGATACATCGCAGCACTTAAATCAATGTTCTGTTGCTGCAGTTAGGTGTACAGAGGTAAACTAAAAAAAAAAAATTAGCAATGGTAAGTAGAGTCATGATGAATTCTGGCTGTGTTATAGAACACAACAATTGATTGGCTTGCATGGCAGAATCTCTGTCTTGCCAACCTGATATGGTCTCAAGGGCATCTGCAACTGCATGGATTAATTCTAGAAAGACAATGACTGAGTCATGCCTCTCAACCCACCGGCTGGGGCAGAGACCTTTCAAACTTTTCTGGACACCATTGAATTTCCCACTCATAGAGGCAGCACCGTTGTACCCTTGTCCTCGCAGGTAAGCCATTTAAATACCGTATTTTGTCAGATTTGTTATGATAACACCAGCAGAGATGCCAACCATAACAATTTGAGCGTAATCATTACGATTTTGGTGTATACATTACGACTATATGCTCATACAGACAAATATCTCCAACATCGACCAACAGTTTGAGTGAGGTGCTTCTCCATACTGGGTAGGTGGGGGAATCCATAGTTACGTCATCAGTGCTAATCAGCCAATCAGAGCTCGCGTAGATGGGTATTTCTCGTTTTCTAAGCGGCATAGAAACACCAATGTGATCGTTCACAAGTTGGAGAAAAAGAGCCCTCGTTCACCAGATTGTCTTGTTTCTGGTAAATCTAAACGAACTAAAACTGTGAAAGGGTTCTGTCTACAATCATTACGTTCAGTCATTTGAAATAGCTGGCATCTCTGCATCAGCTAAGTGTCTTCCTGTTACATCATAAACAGGTATAAATTGCAAAAAATCTTCTCTCATTGCAACAGAGTTGTCATGCAAATATCTATCAAACAGCGAAAAATGCTCAATGCCTGATAAAATCTGTTGTTTCATCAACTGATATTGTAAGTTGCATCAGATGAACTTGTATTTACGACCTGAAGAAAATTATTAGCTTTTTCTTTGCTGTCTTGGTGGTACTGTTTCAATTCATGTGCCTTGAAGTCTTCAACAGCCTTCTTCCAGTTTGTGTGTGAAAATTTAACTAGTTGTCCCAATTTTTGGCTTCCAACACCAGCACAATCAGGAGCAAAAAAACAGCAGAACTTGCAAAGTACCCTTTGTATGTTGACTGTAGATTATCCATCTCCACTGTGAAAGCCAACGATGCTGAAAACGCAGCTTTCTTGGACCACACTGGGGGAAACATAATCACTCCCTGGCATCCAGGCATTCTCAAGGAGGCATTTTTTTCTTTCAGCGTTTATCTAAAACAGACAGAAAGACATAGATCTAATTAAGTTATCTTGCACATAGGAAAGTTTGTTATGAGAATACAATAACCTCGAAGAGAAAGGCTTAGAGCTGTACTTCACAAAACAGTCCTAACATCTTGAGGCTGTAGGCCTACAATCACTAGCAGCAATGAATGTTCAGTCTAAAACTCATCAGAGTGTTTGCATGATTTTTAATACAAAATTAATATAATGAGAAGATGACAAACCTGTTTACCAATGCTGACATCATCAGAAATGTAATTTCCAATGTCCCAGACTGGACTTGAGGTGGTAGTGGCAACACTGGTGGAAGACCACGGTGATGACTCTGACAATTCAGATTCAACTTAATTGGCTGCAGCAGATTGATCAGGTTCATCCTCGTGAATGGGTTTAAGGAACCCGTGCAGTGTCTTTTGCTTTTTTAGGCTTGACATAACGAATGATTGTTTGTCGCAACGTCTGTTTGTCAATGTCACATTCACAGTACCATGATGCTGCCAGCCTGCTACGGTACCACTCACTGTTTATTTGTGAAGTTAATTCTTGAAATCCAGGGAATCTGAACATGCACTGTCCATGATATTTGAATACAGATTATAGACACTATACATATATTTTGCACTCTCCTGAGTGACTCTATATTTTATATGTTGATGACAGGACTGTAGACCTACTTTGATGGGCCTGATAACTTTAAGTTATATATTATATATATAGGCCTATATATTTATTTATGATTAAGATAAACATCTCAATATACCGTTCTGAAATTTACCAAAAAGGTGGTCTCAAAATTCATAATTCAGGTTTTTCTTTTATGTTTTCATAGCATGGCTTCTCACCTGCGACGCTTGCATCAAGCACTGAAACTAAACCACCCCAATGACCATTACAGTTTACGCCCTTGAACAAAACCTTTCATAATTCTCATCAAAAATGTTTTGTAACCAATGAAAACCCATTAAACAGGTCTGATATCGAAAATAAACAATTGTTACTGTTCAGGTGTTAAGTGACGCATCAAGATATTAGTTTGACAACAATTTATTTAAAATATAAAATAATCACAAACGACAATTTTAAATCAAAGGATAATGGTATCAAATGCTAAGTTTTAGTTTAAATTACATTCCTATAAATTTTTTACTATTGTCTTTAACTGACAAATATCAATATGATATCATGAAGTGGCAAGCTGTCTTTCTTCTTCTTCCGTATGAAACGTTTTGAAGGTTAATTAATTATTTTTCTCTAGCGTTCCTTGATGGTGTTTTTTTAATATCTGAGGTAGTTATTTACAGCTTTAATACGCAATTTTAAAAAAGTTTATTAAAATTAATTTGACAAAATGTAATTAAGGAGTTTTCTAAATTTTACTACGTCTGGTGGCAAATGTGTATACTTTTAATAATATGATCTACGCGTTAGCTACAATTGAGAGCTCAGGGTACGCTTCTGTTGAAATAAGTCGCATAATAACGAACGTTAGACCACACATGAGGAAAACCAACTATTGACACTACACACCCCAGAACGATTGTACAATATACAAAATTCTGGTATGTAAAATACAAAAACTAGTGGTTCTGTAAATCCGCTCATCACAGATCCAGAATTTAACGCGCAAAATTTTAGCGTATGCAATAAGAATTTATTGATGCTAGTAGAACCACAAACCTTAGAATAAACATTTAATATATAAAATTTTGGTGTTTGGAATAAGAAACTGGTGGCGTCAGTGAGACCGTTAGAATTTACTGTGAAAACAATAGGTGAACATATCTAAAATTATTGAGATCCAGGTTTAAGTGGTTGAACAAATAGTAAAAATAAACAACTAAAACTCGGATAGACCTAAATAATTCAGAACACCAACAGCAGAAAATTATGTATACGACAGAGGAAATGATAGAAACTAAGAATAGTAAAATGGAAAAACGGAATACAAATATGAATTAAAAAAAGAGTTATGTTCCTCATTACCACAAATAACTAAAAACGGCCGCTTCTCCTTCCTTGAATGCCAAGTAAAAGGAAAAGCACCAATGAAAAAGTACACTGCAATCTATAATAGCAAGAAAACCTAATTAAAACACTGTAAAATTTAAGATATGTTTAACCAAACATGGGCAGATTGAACTAACCTATAGCCTTATATAAGTTCATCTTTCCTGCCCCACGTACTTGTATTATAAAGTAAAATAGATAAATAAAGAAATTCAGAACAAAGATGAGCACATAAAAATACAATACCTGTTGTTCAGGGTATAAAACAAATAAAATTAACCGAAAAAAAGTTATGGTATAAGGGATTACATTAATAATTAATTAATTATTATTATTATAACAGAAGAAGATTGTATATATGGAATTTAAATTCGTTTATTTAACCATAAATACTTAGGTTGAAATTGCTATTAGTAAATGAGATATCTGAGTACCAAAATGACATCTTATTTCATTGGTAGTTTAAGTTTCAGTTTCACAGATTAAATGGAAGCGATTGTTAGTTCCAAGCCTGGATTGGCGAAAAAAATTCGAAAAGTAGGACGATGTTGATCCGGATTTGGTGGTTCTAAGAGAAATAAATCTTCGTCAGAAAAGACAGAAAATACATACTAGATAAATTCGATGATTATTAGAACGCATTGGAATTTCTATTTCTTGTTTATAAACGTTATGGTTAAATTCAGTGTAATATTTAAATATATAGTAACTGAAAATATTCTAACAACCTTCACAAGTTAAATAAACATTTTACAGGTATCATTCAAATAATGATGGAAAATAAAGTTTGATACTTCAGTAAGATCCACTAGGGGTATATTAGTAAATAATAATAATCTAATTATCCCTTTGTTGTTTTGAATTTCACACAAAGCTACACAGGTCTATCTGCAATAGCCGTCCCTAATTTAGCAGTGTAAAACTAGATGGAAGGCAGCAAGTCATCACCAACTCTTGGGCTACTTTTTTAATCAGCGAATAGTGGGATTGACCGTAACTTTATAACGGCTCCACGGCTGAAAGAGCGAGCATGTTTGGTGTGACGGGGATTCGAACCCGCGACTCTCAGATAACAAGCCGAGCGCCCTAACCACCTAAGCATGCCAGGCTATTGTTGTTTTGAAAAGTGTTTTTGCTAGGGTTTCTCGATAAGTATTCAAAGTAAAGGACAAATATTGAAGAGGTGTCACTCAGCATTTCAACTGAAGTGTTCCCAAGCTTATTTAAAATTAGTTGTTGTTATTTTCTAATATACCAAAAATTCTGAGTAGCTATTAAGGCTTCGCTAAAGAAGGTATATTCAATATAAGTGTGTAATTAAAACTTATTGTTTTCCTTGCTACAACGGAGGATCCTGTGACCATTAAAATATACAAATGATGAACCATAAAAGTAAGTAGTATATTGAAAGAAATCTAAGTTGATTGTTTGTTTGTGGAAATTCGCACAAAGTTACTCGAGGGCTATCTGTGCTAGCCGTCCCTAATTTAGCAGTGCAAGACTAGAGGGAAGGCAGCTAGTCATCACCAGCCACCACCAACTTTTGGGCTACTCGTTTACCAACGAAAAGTGGGATTGACCGTCACATTATAAAGCCCCTACGGCTGGGAGAGCAAGGATGTTTAGCGCGACGCGGACGCGAACCCGCGACCCTCGGATTACGAGTCGCACGCCTTAACGCGCTCGGCCATGCCAGGCCATCTAAGGTGAAAAGCTTGATATAAATCTATAAGAATTTTAATGGGATTATTGCTTATCGTGCAATTACATGTCGTTAAAAGATTAAATATCTGAGGAACTTATTTATAGCTTTAATACGTAATTTTAAAAAGTTTATTAGAATTAATTTGACAAAATATAATTAAGGAGTTTTCTAAATTTTACCGACCCCCAGTGGCTCAGCGGTATGTCTGCGGACTTACACGCTAAAATCCGGGTTTCGATACCCGTGGTGGGCAGAGCACAGATAGCCCATTGTGTAGCTTTGTGCTTAATTCAAAAAACAAACAAACAAACTAAATTTTACTACATCTGGTGGCAAATGTGTATACTTACAATATATTTTTAGTTGTGTAAGTTAGTAAACATACACAATATTTTGTAAATAAATATGCAATAGCAACTTTCGTGATATTCTAATAAAACTCAGAAGAAATAAAGAACATTTATTGTGTGATTATTTATCAAACTAAGAAATTTTATGAGCAAATCAGAGATCGAAATTCTTTTAATTCGGATATGTTTTCCATCAGTAACATGTTAACGGTGGTGTTATGTCCGAACCAAATACTGTGTGTGCATCTCAGTTTAAAAACAAACATGAAAATATTCGATAAATAAGTAAAAATATTTATTTTGATAACTCATAGGTTTACTTTAATGGTGTTTGTTTAAGCATAAAGTTGCACAACGGACAATCTACGCTGTACCTACAGCAAGGATCAAACCTTGAATTAAAGCGTTACAAGTCTTCGTGTTTATAACTGAAGACACGGTTGGTGAAGACGTGTGTGTTCAAAACTTTGTGTTGATTCATCGAATCCTGTTTATTGATGTTAGGCCTAATATGATTTTATGTTAAGACCAGTTTTAATATGAACCATCTAATATTTAACAGTCTAAACAGCGTTTATGTTATCATTTATAAATTTTTTGGTACGGAGCGACCAATACCTGCCTTCTAGTTTTAGATTATGTAAAAAAAATACTTATTTGTAATTAGAGTATGATCAAAATTTTGAAAAAGTATCAAAGCTTTACAGTATGTCGTTATATCGCGATATGTAATTCACACCCAGGAAAACTCGATAAAACCCTAGCGTTTCCTACAGACGGGTTTGTTTTTATCGAAGGCAAAGGTCACCTGTAGAAAGCGTTTGGTCATTAAGGTTCTCGTTGATGTTACGTGATTTTTATCATCGTACTATACAATGTAACTGGTTTGTATGTTTGAAATACCATGTAATACCAAGAAAAATAGGGTCTAATAACAATCCGACATGAATCTTAAGCAACAAGAAGTGGGCTAACCGGCCAGGTCAAAGGGCAAACATTTAATACCACTTACTCCTACGTGTTCATGTCTGTAATTATTCCAAACCGAATAGCGAGATGCTGGTTGTTATCTCTCTCCTCCACCACCACCCTTCACAAACACAATAATACTCACTAAGCCTCAAATAACAACGAGTTTCAATCCCATTTCTAAAAATGATTGCTTTTTCAGCAATGGAGACATTATAATGTAACGGCTAATTCTACTATTTATTGGTAAACGTCTTCCCCAGTGGTACGGTGACATGTCTGCGTGGTTGGCAGAGAACAGATAGCCCATTGTGTAGCTTTGTGCTTAACTACAAACAAACATATAAACTTGTTTATACACAAACCACTACCGATGGGACCCATACAGTGCACCACATACAATAATTTTATATTTTGTTTATCGTAACACGTAATACTAAAACCTGACCAAAATAATAATAATAAGAAAAAATTAAGTGTTATAATATTCGGTGTAAATATCTCTTCATCCGGAAAGACACTGGTAAGTTTACGGAGTTACGACGTTAAAATCCCAGTTTTAATTCGTGTGGTGGACATAGCAAATAGTTCCACGTGACTTTACTGACAAAAGGTTCACGAGTCTCACAGGTAGCTCTAAAGTTATTTTGTAGATGTAACTGTTTAATTTTCTTTGTTTAATAACAGTGGCGCAAGAGCCGGGGAAGACGAGAAAGCAATCGTCCCTGCCATCCTCACCTCCCTGAGAAGAACCAAAATACAAATAGAACTATCACTGTCTATATGGTTTTGAGTCCGTTTCACTCCACTATATAATAACTCTTTAATAATTGTGTATATATGTAAAACATAAGAGGCTTAATAATATTTCTTTAATTTGCTGGCCCAAGCGGTCCTGACGAGCCTTGAAAAGGCGAAACTGCAATCCACAGCAGATAGCATGGCCAATCAAAATAAAGCATTAGACCACTGACTGCATCACAGATTCTCTTTACACTTTCACCTCTGGTGAAAAAGAAAATAGATATTTAACACGTGTGAAACTGTCACGAGTGGTTCTGAAACAGAACCTTTCACGTGAAAGTGATGTTTAACAGTCTCAGAATTAATGAAAGCTGCTCACCGCTACTGCTTACTGAAGTTCTGTCTCTGTTCTTCTTCCTGATACATGGATAACAGTGTAGCTGTACAATCATTCCTCTCTAATTCTGTATTTCGAGAAACGTGTTCAGTCTACCAGCTCAAAATTAGAAGCAGCTATGCACTGATGATGGATCTTCTGCAGTTTTCTGTTATACTCCAGTAATTTGAATAACTTAAATATATATGTGTATTGTAATATACATAGATATGCATTTTATTCATATAGTAAATGTCCATAATAAATTTCTAAAAATATTTCAGCATTGTATTCATATAAGAGAAAAGTACCAATGGTTCTCGTGTAGTTTTGCTAATTATTTAAACTCGCTTTCTGCTCTTAATCTAGAAGTGATATTCTGTAAAGAAGGCAGCTAGTCAGCACCACCCACCGCCAATCTTTGGATACTCTTTACCAACGACAAGTGGAATTGACAGTCCCGTTATAGTATTCCCATAATTGAAAGAGCCTCCACGTTAAGGCAAAAACTCAAATCCTTAGCCTTCAGGCTGAGGGTGAATGAATGCTTTAAATATCAGGCAATGTTAGGCCTCTTTAAACAATCAATTGAACAGTTATAGACCAGAAACAAATACATGCTATCCTTTTTTACGATGAAGATTATGAATTTATTTTCTCAAGAAAATTTTCAAATGGGTAAAAAATGTTACCTCAAATATAGCTCGAAATTAAAAAGCAATATTTTATCATGTCTAATATATCCAAAACGTAAGAACGCCCGCTGTTGATGTAAACTCTACATAAATCCACGTGCTACTAGATATAAGTATTCGATGTAGAAGTACTGAAGATATCATAGGTTGATAAAAGCTTGCTAGGCAAGTAGATGTTATCTAATATCCAGATAGAAATAAAAATAAAAATCACGTGGGCGCAGAAAGAAATGTGCATTTTAATTCACATTCATTTGTGAATCAGATAAAATGGTAAAACAAATCCAGGAGAATATTAAAATATTTAAACTGAAAAGAGGTTCTTTATATCAGTTTTTGTTCTTGAAATGTAACATTTTGAACACTCATTCTTATTCTGCCGTGAATTAAAAAAAGTCGATCAAGTTTGTGTGTTTTTTTCTTATAGCAAAGCCACATCGGGGAGCGAAAGTCGATCAAACTTAAGAAATCGTTATATCAAATAAAAACATCCTTCTAATAATATACAAGGAAATAATTCATTGTCTTGGACATTTCTCTGATATATTATTATTACCGAACTTTGTTCGTTTTTCTCAGTAAGTTAAACTACAGAACAATTGTTGTTTGGAATCAAGCACAAAGCTACACAATGGGCTATCTGTGCTCTGCCCACCACGGGTATCGAAACCCGGACTTTAGCGTGTAAGTCCGAAGACGTACCGCTGAGCCACTGGGGGGCACTACA
The DNA here is from genome assembly GCA_011833715.1 of Carcinoscorpius rotundicauda. Taxonomy (NCBI): domain Eukaryota; kingdom Metazoa; phylum Arthropoda; class Merostomata; order Xiphosura; family Limulidae; genus Carcinoscorpius; species Carcinoscorpius rotundicauda. Next base: position 74,943,023 of record CM022396.1, on the reverse strand, counting down.
GAACAAACATACATACACGTATAAGTATCCGTGCTTCATGAGCTATCAGTTAATGAAAAAGTCAAAATGTGTTATAGGCGCCTTACCAGGGGAGGGGAGAAGTACCATATACCACTTTAATGAATATTTTTGAGCAAAACATTGTCTTGCTTCGGACGTTCGCCAGTTCTTACCTACTCTTGCATCGCCAACCCCTGAAATTAAACTCACGTGGACTGTCTAATCACGGTATCGAAATAAACAACTTATGCCTAATTTCTATTTACTAGCGTAGGGTTTCGCGATCCCAAATTTACCACTGAAAACTTTATCCTACTTATCCCAACTTTGATATTTATTTCTGCTGACGATTATTGTTCATAATCACGTGATTTTAAGCACACTTACTCGTTTTAATCTTTGACTTTTCAACTTAAAAATTCTCAGTCGCACTGATCGTGCAAAGTCACCTAGAAATCCGTTAACATTGATCAATCACTGAGCTGACGGCTGCGATACATCCCGATGAATGAATAATTCGAAAAGCAAATAAAAATTAGCACTTTTCACATATATAATCCTGTATTTTATCAACAGGAAATTAGCATTATTACTTGTAACTTATAACCGCTATCGTTGCGAACAATGAATTATTTGGTACAAAATGTGCGTGTTTTTGATTTCGTAACAAAGCAACGTCAGACTATCTGGTGTGTCCACTAAGATAAATCTCACAACTCTTGATCTTAGCGTTGTAAATCCGAAGAAATTGTGAGCATATCATG